>PYHX02000467.1:13917259-14367244 GCA_004302925.2 Cochliomyia hominivorax
TAAGAATAAATCAGAAAATAAATTATACGAGGATCGTTCATTACTTTGCGTAAATACCGTTATAACCGACATTGTGGGGTAGGATATAACACTTGCAGACTTGACCAACTTTAACATTCTATTTATTTTAAATCAAATCAAAAAATCTGATCCACAATAATTTACAGAGCTCAATAAATTCGGCCTGAAAATTTGTACTGTAGTACTGAGAAGTATATTAAAAAGATATAGAGACGATATTGAGACAACCTCAAAGTTTAAGAAAAACTTTCATAAAATTGTCAATTAATAAATCGCCATAATATTATTATGGACTTTATTACCCATTGCAAAATTATCAAAGTCGTTCAGAAAAAAATAAACATATTTTATGACTCATAAAGGTTCCGGTATTATTGTTATTGCATACTTGTAGTTTGTATGTAAGAAATATAACGTATTAACGCATTTGTGGTGTAGGGTATTGAAGATTCGACTTGGCCGAATATATCCTTCATACTTGTTTATATTTTATTTATAATTTTTAAAACTTAATAACATTTAACAAAGACAAATTCTAGAAAATTTCAAAAAAAAAATAATTTAATTATTATTTTTGTTTAATTACTGTGAATTAATTTAAAAATTAATTTAATTAATTAATTATATTTCAAAGTCTAATTTTTCAAAAGGCAATTATTTTATTAAAGTTTTTATTATTTTTTTATAAAGTTTTCTTAAGAGAAAAAAAAGAGAATAATTATTGCATCAGTTTGATTAAAATTCGTTTCCTATAAGAACATATTTATTTAAACAATAGTTTAATTAATTTAAAGCAAAATGTCATAAAAATAGCATTTTTTTATATTAATTTATATTAAAGGAAGGAAGATTTTGAAAACTCCTTTTTATATTGACTTTGTTTTAGTTGTGAATTATAGACTAGAATCTTAATTATTCAAATAGAAGAAGAAAGAAAATAGCTAATAAATGCTTAATCGTTAATTATTAACAAAACATTTTCATAAATAATTAAATAATTAATGAAATATACAAAAAAAAAAAAAAATAAAAAATTAAGCACTTGGAAGTAAAATACTTTTATAGTTTTCGAAAATCTTTTTAAGTATTTAAATATTTTAAGTAGAACATAAATTAATGGGTCGGATTACGTGTGGCAACAGGCAACTAAAAATCCTATGTTTAAAATGAAAAAAACAAGAGTGTAAAATATACTAGACAACCAGAAAAAAAGACACAATTGCCAAAATATTTTACTATTTGGCAACTGAAAAATTGACAACTTTACATGCCAGTTGCCATCTATAATATAATTTGGCAACTAAAGTTCGATTGCCATACGTAATCAACCCATAACACTCAAAAAATTTGATGGTTATTGACCCATAGATCTGAATATCATAGTTTTTTGTACTGGTGAATAATAGTTCCAAACGATTTTTATAACCCCCACAACAAGGGGTGAAGAGGAATATTGATTTTGTTATCCGTTTGTAATGCTAAGAAGAACTCATCTAATAGAAATCTTTGAATCAAATCAAAATCTAAGTGATTTAACCATGTCCATTTTTTTTGCTGTTGTCACGCTTACATCCACAATAGTTGACAGAGCTCAATGAAATTTTGGCCTGATTATTTCTTATAATCACTGAGAAGTTCCCATTTAAAACCAGCAAAATTGGTAATTTTATTAAAAGATAAAGACCATATCTGAAGCGACCCTCCAGCCTCAAAGAAGATTTTTTGGTTAAGTTTTTAAAGAATAAAAATTCTGCATTAATATTTAGTTTAAGATACCTCGTTTTTATTCCAAATATCGGTTCAGTAGAAAAAGTTAGAGCTAAAAATATAACTTAATGTACTTTGCTTCACACGCTAGTGGTGGAGTCATAGTGTAATATAGTATTCTTCTTTGTTTGAAGAAACTTTTTTTGGAGAGTTATATGGGATCTAGAAAGATGGATCGACCCTCATATAATTTCATACACCGTTTTTTTCACAGTACCCACATTTATGTAGGATTTATGTGTTTCAAAGTGATATTTGGATGGGAGATTTCAGAATATCATAAATTTATTTTTGCAAAATTTCATTGAAATCGTTTAGTATTTTAGGAATTATTGGGCCAAAAACCCAATAAACGGGATACATTTGTATGGAGCCTATATGAAATAATGTACCAATCATAATCAATTTTAATAAGCATCATCATCACTTGGACCAAAAGAAATACTTGAACCAAAAGAAATACTATAAGTCAAATTTCATTAAGATATCTTCATGAAGACAAACATGGTGGTAGGACTATTCTATCTGCCCATTACAAACATATGCCAAACGCATAATACCCCAACTACCTATGGTGGTGTAGGAGAGAGAGAGGGGAAAATACTTTTTTGTCTTTAAAATATTAAAATCGTTTTGGAACCACTGTGTCGTAATCCCTTGAAAATGACTAAGAAAAAATTGTGTTTGGTGTCAAATAATACTTTTCAAAGAAAAATGTTTGATTAAAATATGAATTGATTTTATGTAAATCTAAAATATGTATACGATATTATTTGATTGTTGTTAATGCCAAAAGGGGCTAAATTCCCTTTGACATTAATATTGTGATGGGTAAAGTTTTCTCCTTTTTGAGTACCCGTATTTAAGCTGAATTTTATGAAAACCACACTTTCTCTTTTCCTCATAACGCCTAAAACAAACGTCATTCTACATAAAATAATTTTTCCTTCTTCTTGAACTTGCTATCAGACTATAAAGAGGTAATCTGTCCAATAAATCCTAATAAATTTGTTTTATTTCATCTTGTTTTCCTATTGGGATTTTGTTAATGAGAATAACAAATAAATATTATTTTGTTATTCCCGGCTCAGAGTATTATCTTTCATATTCCAAGTGGCTAAAGATTAAGATTCAACAATTGTAAAATTTTAATTCCGGAACGAAAAAAAAAACATTTCTTAAACGTTTTATTCGAAAGATGAAGAAAATACTGATTATTAAAAACCTTTTAGTTGTAAAAAAGTAAAAAGTCATATAAATAATCTGCTTATATAGAACTGATTCCGTAATATAGATATTTTTCAAACCTGATTTTTAATATAAAAAATGAATCACTAATGAACTTTTTGGCAATTCGAAAATTATAACGTAAAAGTATCTTCAGAACGAAGATTAGATATCGATAGGTTTGCTGCACAAGCTGATCGATAGATTATGCCAACAGACACCCTTTTCAAAACTTTTTTGAGCATAAAAATATAAAAACTGGGTAACGAATAATTTGCAAAAATCATAAAAATTGATATTTCCTCAACATCGATATTTTTCGAACCTGTTTCGATATAAAATTGAATTGCTAATGAACTTTTTGACAAATCATAATGTTTCTTTAGAAAGAGAGGTTCGTTATTGGCCCATTCGTTGCAAAAAACGAGTCCTTAAAAGTCGATAGTTCTTAGATATTCATTTTGACGTTTTTGTTTGGGAAATGCTTGAGAAAAGTTCTGGTAATATCATTAGCGATGGCTTCATCAACTAAAAACACGAGGATTTTCTTAGCATATTGTGTTGACTAAATATTCTTTTTAGTCTCGTCCATATTTTTCAAATTCTAATCTCTGTAAAAACTTCCTTTATAAATTGCAACAATCTTTGTATTAAGTGGCTTGATGTCCTTAAAAAAATGCAGGATAAATATTAGGGACGGCACAATCAATACGCGACCGGTAAACATTGACCCTATTGCACCATCCCGATCGTAGTTGTGTAGTTCTACTCTTATAGACCTCGAAAAATTCTTTTCAATTTCTGCGATAGGAGATGAGTGACCTCTAAATACGACAATCATACGGTTCATATTTTTAAGAACTCTACTTTATCCGATAATTCTAATTTTTGTTGCTACATTGTTTATGATATGAGTTGATTGGAATATAAAAACATTTTCCGAATGTAAAGGTGAAAGCGATTGTGAAGTAAAACTTGAATTGGTTGCTTGCACTATTTCTGCTGATGATGCTGTAGGAATATTAAGCAGTTGGTGTAAAGGCTGTCGTGGTGAATCACGATAAAGTAATATAAAAAGTTTTTTTTTCAAAATACTAAAACCAGATAATAAAATTGAATGTAAGAAATTTCTCAGAATGTCAAATGAGTTTCAACATATTCGATAATATTTGTTCGTATACATACTTTAAACCATAAAAGATAAGTGATTTTCTAGACTCTAATACTTTTGCTTAATAGCAAATTTCTTAAAAAGTTATAAATAAATTTGATTCTTCCCTGTAAATTTCAGTAAAAAATTTTAATATAAAAAAAACATAAAATAAAAATTTGAACTTTTTTTGTGATGAAAAAAATAACAACGAACAAAAACATTTTGTTCCATAAAAAAAGGCAGTTAAATAAGTAAATAAAAATATAATAAAATTTGTTAGAATAATGGAATGATTGTTATACGTTTAAATATAAAATTTTGATATGATGAAGTATTGTTTTGAATGAGTGTTTTTCTTTTTGTTTCTATTAATTAATAATAATATTTGTTTATAAGTAAAAAGAGAGATCGTTATATTTTTCTTTTGTTGAATATTTTAGCTAATTTGTTTTGTTATTTTATAATAACTTTTGTCAAAAAAGTTTATTGTATTTGAAACTGTTGTATTGTTTATAAATTTAATTTCTTTAGAGGCTTCGGCTAATTTATTAAGTGTTTTGCAAAAAATTCTTTTGATATTTTTAGTTTAATTATTTAAGAGTTTTAACTATTTCTCTAATATTATCTCGATATGTTTCTGTTGTAATACGGGGTTGTATTTTCCATTTATTTGTTCCCATTTTTTTCCTATATTTTGTTCTATATGTATGAATGTATAAGTTCGTTATTTTGTTTAAGTTTCATTTGTGTTTGTTTTCCCCAAAAAAATAAAAAAATTATAAAATGAAAGAATTACATGATAATAAACCTGTTGCTTAAAAATATTTTTTGATTCCGTTTAAACCCAAACTCCATGAGGATTTTTACTAGTGGGTACAGCATTTTCCAGCTGTCTAGGTGAACCAATAATACGTCGACTACTGCCTGGTTTATTAGAACCTAATAATAACAAAAAACATGTTATTAAAAAATAACTAAATAAACATGATAAAATCTACCTTCTAATAAATGTTTTATTTCCTCTGATGTTGTTACTGTTAAACTTTGTAAATTAACCTCTTTCATTTCATTAACCAATTGTTCCACCTGGAAAAGTAAATATACATAAAAAACCATTTTTTAAATATTTTGTATAACATAATTACCTGTCTCTTTTTCTCTGCTATGGCTGTTTCAATAAGTAAAATTTCCTTTTTTAAACTTTCAGCAGTTTTATTGGAAGAATCTGTATTGTGTATGGCTTGATCAATTTCACTTTGTATACGTTCCATTTCCATAAGAAAATCACGTTCGACATTTTGTCTGTATTAACAAAAAAATCCATAAAATATTTTTAATTTTTAAAAAAACAATTTAAAACATTTTTAAAACAAAATTTACCTGATATTTTGTTTGGAATTTGTTATGGCTCTTTGTTCTATTTCTATGTCATCCATTAGTAAACGTACTTTATTTTTACATTGCAATAATTCCGTTTCACAATTTGCCAATTTAGAACGTAGTAAAGCAATTTCAGATTTTAAAGTTTTCTCCTGTTGTTTAACTAGTTCATTTTCTTCTTCGACATATTGTAATGTTTGTAGCTAAAGTATCAGAAAATTATCAATATGTTTAGTAAGAGATTAAGTTGAAAAGATTTAAATTTATTTGAATACCTGTTCACTGCCCTGACGAAACAATTGATCGGCCTTGGTAATTTCCCTGGATATGGCTTCTAATTCCTGAGCTTGATCACGTTCTTTCGATTCCAAGTAAACAATTTCAGCATCGTACTAAAAAGAGGAATTGAAATAGAAATCGTGATTAGTAAAAGGAAATGCAAAATCATGTATATGTTTATCGACTATATATTCTATTAAGTGTAAACTATAAATTCTATAATGTATCATTTATATATTCCATGTAGTCCCAACTACATGGAATATATAAATTATCATTTCTTTAAAGACATTCTTACCTTACTCAATTCCATTTGTTGTTGATTGATTTTCTCACGTTGGAATTTAATCAGTTGCAACAAATCGTTGTATTGAGTGGCCTGAAAAATACTTTCACTTTCATCCATGTTTGTTGGTAAAACTAAATCATTTATTTGCTGATAATCAGCATAATCGCTATAATCCGATTGTTGTTGTTGCTGCTGCTGTTGTTGTTGTAATGTTGGTGATATAGGTTGATTGGAATATAAAGCATTTCCCGGCTGTTGAGGTGAAACCGATTGTGAGGAAAAATTTGAATTTGTTGCTTGTGCTGCTGCTGCTGTAGGAACATTAAGCTGTTGCTGTAAAGGACTATTACGTGGTGGTGGTGGATCACGATAGGGTGGTGGTACTAAAGCTCCATTAGCCGATATTGTGGTAGCTTGTTTATATAAATCATTAGGTGAATTGGAAAATTTACTATTGCTATTGTTACTGCCATTTGTTGTGTTGCCATTGAAAATGTCTAAAAGATTTTCGTTGCTTTGATTTGAATTATTTAAAGATTGATTTGGGGTGTTATTGGTGAATATTATTTCAGCACTACCACCCATACTACTACTACTAATATTGTTGTTATTATTTTGTGAATGTTGAGCATTTACATTCGTTGTTGCTGTTAACATGTTACGACGATCTAATGCGTTCCGTACTTCAGCCAAATTTATTTCATTTATTGATTTACTATTATGAGCACCCAATTGTTGATATATATTATTTGAATTATTGTTGTTGTTGTTATTATTATTGTTATTGTTAATAATATTGTTGTGTTCTTGATAAGCACCATTTCCTTTGTATGATGAAATATTATTAATATCAAAATTTCCAAGGCCATTGCCACCACTGTTGTTTGCGGATGAAGGCATTTCAATGGGATTTGAATGAGATTTTTCATGTCGTGGTATTAGAGTTGATGTTGTTGTCGCTGTTTTTGTTATTGCTGTATTTGTTGTTGCTGATAAATTGCTGCTAATATTGTTACTATTACGTTGTGGAATTCCCTTAACAATTCCAATATTTTCAGAATGTTTTGTATCATGAACAGCTCTGGAAAAAAGAAAATATATTGAATTAGAAAAATCTATCTATAGAAAATAGTATGTTTATTGTTATGTATGTATGTGTGTATGTATGTATGTAGGTATGTATGTATGTATATATGTATGTATGTATGTATGTATGTATGTATGTATGTATGTATGTATGAAGTATAAAACGTCTGGGCCAATTTTCATGAAATTTTTACAAAAATGATCACAATATATCGGAAAGTAACACATGCTATAAAAATTCCTATGGGACCAGGTGAGGTGTATCCCTCAAATATTGATTATTAAAAAACTAAAGACCTATAACAGAGAGAATTCTCAAATTTGGCGCCAATGACTTTTCAAAAATCTGTATTATTGGACAAAATAGGAACGAGGGGAGAAGTACCGTCCATACAAAGCAAATATCGATTATCGAATATTTAAAGAACTATATTTGCGAAAGTTCTTAAGTTGGTCCCAATCACTTCCTCAAAGAACTGTTTTACTGGACAAAATGTAGGACATATAGGACCAGGGAAGGGATACCCTTCATACAAAGGAAATTTAAATTACAAAAAAAAAACTATTTAAATCGTATAATACAACACTAATGTTTGCTGAGGCAGACAATGTTCCTAAAAAAAACGAAGTTTGCCGGGTCTGTTAGTTTTGTATTAAATTTTAAGGACTTTTTCTAAAAAGTTATCGATTTAATATTTTAGTGTTTTGTCTTACCCAAAACTTTTTTTCAATTCTTTTGCTCGTTCATGGGCCGCATTTAAACTCAATTCCATAGTTAAAGGTTTTTGAGGTTGTTGTTGTTGCTGCTGCTGCTGTTGTTGTGTATTGTTGCATTTAATGCATTATCAATTGTATTACTAGTACTATTATTATTATTGTTATTATTATTGTTGTTGCTATTTTGTTTATTTAAATTACTATTGTTATTGTTGTTATTGTTATTATTGTTATTAATATTGCTTAAACCCAAAGGTTTTTTATTTAACATCACAGTTGTGCTTTCATTGTTGTTGTTATTGTTATTATTTATAATATTATTATTATACTATTGTTGTTATTATTATTATTATTATTATTAGTTGTATTATGTTGTGCTGTGTGCGTTTCTTGTTGTTTCATATGTTGTAGCTGCTGCTGTTGTTGCTTACTTTCCGAACGTTGCAATATAAATTGCACATCATTTGCATATTCACCCCATTTTAATAAAAGTTTTAGAGGATTTTCATTTGGTGCCAATAAACGTTCATTATTTCGCCATCGTTCGATAAGAGTAAAACGTCCTACTTTGCCAGTAGCATGGGCTAAAGCAAAAACAACGTCCTGGAAGAAAAAATATATATTTTTTTATAAAATATAAAAATGGCAAAAGAAAGAAAGAAAGAAAGAAAGAAGTTTATCGAGTGAGACCGAAAAATCTTAAAATTTAATTTCAGGCAGAATCTATTCATTGTCTGAAATGGGCGGTGGAAGCCATCCAAACACAACTTTCATACAAATTCCATTTTTACCAAAATTCAAAATTTTCACAAAAAATTCCATTTTTTACCAAAAATTCCAATTTTCACCAAAAATTCCGCTTTTTACTAAAATTCAAATTTTCACTAAAAATTCCAAATTTCACTAAAAATTCCAACTTTCACTAAAAATTCAAATTTTCACTAAAATTCAAATTTTCACTAAAAATTCAAATTTTTACTAAAAATTCAAATTTTCACTAAAAATCAAATTTTCACTAAAAATTCAAATTTTCACTAAAAATTCAAATTTTCACTAAAAATTCAAATTTTCACTAAAAATTCAAATTTTCACTAAAAATTCAAATTTTCACTAAAAAATTCAATTTTCACCAAAAATTCCAATTTTCACTAAAAATTCAAATTTTTACCAAAAATTCAAATTTTCAACGAAAATTCAAATATTCACTAAAAATTAAATTTTCAGTAAAAACTTCCAATTTCAACTAAAATTCAAATTTTCACCAAAAATTTAAATTTTCACCGAAAATTGAAATTTTCACCAAAAATTCAAATTTTCACTAAAAAAAATTATATTTTCACTAAAAATTCAAATTTTAAAGATCAAAATTCAAAAACTAAAATTTAAATTTTCCTTAAGAATTAAAATTTTTACTAAATTCAAAATAAAAAAATAACAAATTTCATCAATAATTCTAATTTTCACAAAAATTTCAAATTCTCTACAAAAAATGTAAACGTTAATAAATAATTTTATTTAACACGTTTTCTTCTTCTATAGTAGTTCTTTCCTGGCGAAAAACTGAGTTGACAATCTTTGACCGAGTGTAACAAAAGCGGATCAAATTTTTGTTTTATTTTTGATTTTTAAAACTGGTTAGACAAGAGTCAAAAAATTTAGCTTCTGGGATCTTAGTTCCGAACAATTTACATTTTTCTCCCAAGAAACTGATTAGATTTTTTTCATTCTTCTAGCATAAACCTTTCTAACTTATCAGAAACCTTTTTTTACTAAATCGGGTACATCTGATATGATTATAAATTTAAAATAAATTTTGGAAAAATGTATTTTGGGCATAACTGAACTATATTAGCGCTACAATCAAAAGGAGAATCGTTGAACATATTCACCAATAGATTTTTCCGAAATTATTTAAATGTTACTCCGAAAAAGTTGCAAAATGAAAACATGTGTTAAGATTTGTTCGGCCTCCTTTTAGTTTTAATTAATTTATATTTAAAATCCACTTACCTGACATGTTGTATTCACCGTAACACCACATACAATACGCTGTATACCTTCAACCCATACTTTAAGTTCCATAATGACGATTTGTAAGTCTCTCTCTCCCTCAAACGTATATTAATTACGTGTAAGCACCTGCTTTCTGTCACCCCTCAATTTGTAATTAATATTTAATAAATTTTATTTTATATTACAAGAGAAGAAAGAAAGCACCTTTTACGTTGAGATGATGGCAGACGACTAATTTGCCATAACATTCAAGCGTTAATATTGAAAGAGGTGTTGGCCGGCTAAAAGTAAATATAAAAAAGGAAATTGAGACTTCTTTATTTTTTCGATGTTATACAATTTTTGATTTGTTTTTTTTTGTGTTTTGATTTAGTTTAAATACTAATTAAATACATTTAAATTTTATTATTGTAGTTAAATAAGTGAAGCTTAACATGTGCAACGTAGCGGAATGACATCAAACTATAATTTATAAACGAGAAGATATTCTTTTGCACTTTAAATACAAACAAGTAAGAATGCTATATTCGGCTATGTCGAATCTTCAATACCCTCCACCACAAATGTGTATGAAGTAAATACTTTATGTTTCGTATAAACACATTCATAGAAGTATACAATTTACAGTGTCATAACAGTGTTTGTTGCTTGAACTTAGAGGTTGCCTCAGATATCGTCCTACACCTTTAAATATACTAAACCATTTATGCTGGATTTAAACTTCTCAGGACTATAACAATGTAAGCGTGTCAACGACATACGTACAGACAGATAGTCGGTCTTATCTAAATCAATTCAGATTTTGATTTAATGCAAGAATATATATACATTATCAAGTCTGAGACGATTCCTTCTTAGCGTTACACATGGAATGACAAAGCTAATATACCCTCATGTAGGGTATAATAACAATTTTGTTGACATGAATTTTAAATAATTATTATTTGTTATTTGCTATTGTATATTAATGAATAGTTTTAATGCAATTTTTGTATTGAAATTAAAAGTTTTTAAATTTTCTAAAACTCTAAAAATGGTGACAACAACAATATTGATTAATCAGCCACAAAAAGAAGTGAGTAATTTTAAGGTAGGGTTTTGATACAAATAACTCCATTTAAAATCGATATACGAGGGTGCTTTTGAAATGAAAGTAAATTAAAGAAAATCTGATATAACTCTGCAGTAGTGATTAGTGAATAATCACAATAAAAGTGAAAAACTAAAAAATAAGACTAAATCAGTCAGTACTTAGCACCATTACTGTTAGAATTCTCCTAGTTTGATTTCACTTTAATAACATGGAATTTAATTTCTTAAAATCCACCAAACTTCTTTTTTTTACAAAAATTTTGTGCGAAGTCGGCAGCGTAGATTTTTTATACTTAGTGATATCCTATAGAACAGGAAATACGGCGAAAATCTATGGTGTGTGTTCTATTTTGCAGTGTAATTTTGTATCCATCAGTAGAAAATTTTGAACTGAACTGATCTGGAGTGTCCTGATTTCTTAAACTACCTTTATAGTTAAGCTTCATTGAATTAAAAAGGTGATAAGTATTATCTGGTCACATGTTGTATTTAATAAGTTCAAAAAGTACTCGATTTGGCAGATTATATGTTAAAATATTACTTGAAAACATGTATATCGTTTGAAATCCTAAAAGGAACAATTGCTCACAAAGCAGAATGTCATAATGCTTCAACTTAGTTATTTGCTTGAACTTAGTGTTTGCCTCAGATATCGGTCTGTATCATTTAATATACTAAACCGATTTTTTAAATAGGGAAAATCTCAGGACCACAACAAATACCAAGGCCAAAGTTCATTGAGCTCTCTGAATTATCGTGTATGTTAACATGCCATAGACAGACGGACATAGCCAAATTGACTCAGATTTTGTTCTGATGTTACTTTATATCATCATCATTCATGATGATGGAGGGTATAAAAAAGTATATAAGTTTTTCTCTTTCCCAATGGTTTTTATGGTAATTTCCTACCATCCCTCGTACATATAAAAACCAACAACATACCAAATTACAGGAAGAAAATATTCAATACCATAAATTAATACAAATTTATTAATTAAAACAACAAATTCACTTTTTCCTTATAAATAATTTAAAAATTACTTACTTTTCTTTCTTCTGTTTTTCCCTTTTCCTATTTTCTCTTGCTATTTTATTGCACTTAATAAAATCCAGTAGGAAAAAAGTGAATTTTATAATAAAAACAAAAAAATCACTTGCACTTTAATAATTTCTTCTATAATTTGTTGTTGTTTTATTATTACTATATTTTGCACTATAATTTTTGTTTCTTTTGCAGTCAATGCACAAACAACAAAACACCTTAATTGGTGGTGACACATACCATTTCAAGAAACAACATTTTTTTCTCATCCAACATCCAACACACTAACAATACAAAACCAACAACAATATTAAAATTTATTGATTGAGGTCGTTGGGGCCACAATGATTTTTTTCTTCTGTCACTTTATTTCATCATTAAAATAACTTTTTTTTAACAGAATTTCTTTTTCTTCTTCTTTTTTTAAATATGTTAATTATATTGCTTAATTATTAGATTCACTAATTACTGTTAAAAGAATATTTTGTTAAAATTTTATAAATTTTTCTTTATTTCTTCTTATTTGTTAATGATGTGTATGTGTGTATCTTTGTAGTATTTATTCATGACTGCGATTTGGGTTAACAAAAAAATTTCATTTTCTTTCATGTTCTTTTTTCTCTTCTCTTCACTTTTATTGGTTTTCTAATAAATTTTTCATATTCTTAATACTTTTTTTCTCATGTTTATTGTTTTAATTTAATTTTAAATATTATTTAATGAGATTTTTCAATGAATTATCCATGAGTTAAGAATTTTTTCTTATTTCTCTAATACAAAAAAGTACTGTGTGTGAGTATCAGTCACTGCAGCTTTTACAACTACAAAAACGCCATTTTGCCCTTTTTAGTTATTTTCTTTTGTTACTGACATTTCATTTGGTTTTTTATTTAGTTTTTTGTTTTCTACTTTGATTTCTTGTTTGTTTACTATATGTAATTTGTTGTTGTTTCGCAGGTGGTTGCCAAGAAAAATCTAAGTTGTATTGTTTTAATAGGGACGGCAGGTATTTAGAAAAATTAAACGGCTATGACAAAAAATTAGATAAAAACGGCGTCAAGTGAGATATTTTTATTGGTACAAGTTAATAACTGTTTTTTTTAGTAAATAGCTTAATAATTAAAATTATTAATGACTTTTAATCATATTAAAAACAAAACTACCAATTTAACATAATTTATTAATAAGAATATAAATTTCAACTAAAATAAAGAAGTTAAAATTTCTCACAACAATTCTTAAATATTCCACTACATAAATTAAAAATAATTTGTACGTTGCATGATGGTTTAGGCTTTATAGTTAAAAAACATAACAAGAAAAAATGAATGGCTATGCCGAATCATCAAAAACCTCTTAGTTATTTATTTGGCTATCTTTTTTTCTACTGAACCGATTTTTATAATTTTAAGAATGGTAATGAAGTACATATAGCTTAATCGATTTCGATTATGATTTGATGCAAGAGCATATACACAATGGTTGTAGACGATTCTTTCTTAGCGTTACACACAGAATGACAAAGTTAATATACTCTCTTTACCACTTGTGTTGGTGGGGATATAACAAAATACATTCAAAATGTTTATTTAAAAATATTTGCGTTATCTGAATGTCGTACATTTTTTAAATTTAAACTTATAACAGTGTGGCACCACGAAATTCTTCTTAGCACTTAAGCGCCCCCAAACGGTCTGCAAACAAATTATAAAAGTTTATATATGAGATTGGGTATATGAAAAATCTTTTCTTGTAAATTTTTTATGTTTTTCATCTAGTGAATATATAAATTTCTAGAAATAGATTGAAAATAATATTAAATCTTCGATTTTTTGTTAAAAAATATGTATTTTTTACATAAAACTAATAAGTATTTACTTTAAAACCGAATTTCACTATTTTTCTTCCAGGCCTCTTTAAGGTTCTTTCTCTAATCGTCGTAAGAGACTTAATCGGGACTGTATCATCCATAGTGCTGAGTACAAACACAATAGTTAACTATTAAACTTCTTTGCTCTTTCTTACATTACCTTAGAAACTCTTAAATCAACGGCTGTCTATACAAATGTAGTGATAACTATATAATACTTTTTTATACTTTTTTATTCACTTTAAAACTTAAAGATCACACTTTAGGCTTTTATTATATAAATTTAAACTGCTCGAACAAAACTATCCAATGATATATAAAATTTATTTTATCATTAACCCATACAAAAGCAAAGAAGATGTTAATTACTTTTTACCATAATTTTCCTATAAACGATACCTGCAAATGAATTAAGACAGTGGAAATTTTTGTATAAAGTCTTATAAACATAATCTTAAGCTGTACTGGACACCCATTTACACAATTTAAGTATTAAATACCAAAAACGATAAGACATAATTTAAATTACTGTTATTTTAACTATTTCCAATACTCTCACAATTTTATCTCAATTGAATAATGAATATCTGTAGGTTTGGGAAACCTTCCTTTCTACCTAATTGTCAGTTAAGTTACATAGTGTAAAACACCTTTTATTCTGTTATTTTGTTTGAGCTGACAGATGGTTTTTTCAACGTCGCTGTTTATATTTACAAGAAACAATTAACGGCGTCGTTGAAATTATATGAACTCAGAACTCTAGTGCAAGTTTGCAGTTTTACGGGATATTTTACTAGAGACGAAACATAAAAATTTCAGCTGTTGAACGAAAAATACAATAAAATAATCAATTTTAAGAAAATTATTTACCAGAAAATAAATTTGAAAAATTTATACAAAACCTTTAGTTTTAAGTTATACTTATACAAAAAAGTGAAAGAAAACGTGTAGTGAATATAAATATGATTAAAGTAATATAAGAAGAAAATTGTGTGTGTTGAAAAAGAAATACAAAAAAAAAGAAGGAAGAGAAATTTTTTTGGATGGAAAATAATATAAATAATTTTTGCAGACAGAAAAATATACAAGAAAAATGTATTTTTAAGAAAATATTTCAAAAATAAATTAATAAAAATATTTAGAATTTGTGAAAAAAGCCAAGAGAAAATTATAGAAGAAAAAATATTTTTTTATAGTTTTTTTCTCCATTGTCTGCTGGTGTTTTTTTATTTTTTTCTAATTTTCTTTTCTTGTTTTGTGGGGAGTTCTCTGCTCTGTTCGTATAAGTGTTTGCTTGAATTTACGATAAAAAAGGAAAACGTAGACAGACACTGGCGTAGCAGGAAAAAAATATAAAGAAATTAAAAAAGGAAGAAATAAAGTACATAAAGTTTTTGCGTGTGTGTGTGTGTGCTTATGGTTGATGGTGTGTTGTTGGTGTCACCATGACCAGCCGCAGTCGAGCTATACTTAATGTTAACCTGGATGCGGTCATGGCCAATGATCCATTACGCGAGCTCTTTGAAGCCTGTAAAACGGGTGATATAGCAAAAGTTAAGAAATTAATAACACCGCAAACTGTAAATGCCCGTGATACCGCTGGACGTAAATCAACACCTTTGCATTTTGCAGCAGGTGAGTTTTTTCTATCAAAAAAAACAATTTCTATTAACATTCAATTACGTTTTGTTACACCCTTTTTTGCTGCTGCTGCTTCTACTTATATTACTTCCTTTTCAAGTAAAACAAGGAAAGGAAAAAAGGGGGAAAATTAAATCAAATATTTTCTAATGTCCTTGAGCCAATTTTGTTCTTTCTCTTTTTTTTCTTTTGTTGAAAATCATTTTTTTTTTCCAAAAATCAAAATAATAAAAAACAAACAAAATAATAAAAACAAACAAACAAATAAAAAAAAACAAATCCATTTCAAAAACAAAACAAAAATAGAAATTCTAACGCTGCAATTTTTTTGTTTTGGCCCCTTTTGTTTTATCTGTGTTGTTTTGTTTTGTTTTGTTTATGAGTGTGTAAACTCAAGATCGAAATATTGATGATGATGCAAGTATTGAAAGATGACGATAATGACACTGTGTTCTATCTATTATTGGCTTTCAATATAGATTTTTTTATTGTTAATATGCCGTTGCTGGTTGCTATTTATGAATCAATGCTGCTTTTTATCTATAAACATATTTCACACCGCTGCACTATGGGTAGAGTGTGTCAAGTATTTCCTCACTCGTTTAATTTATTGGGGATGTTTACAAACGAAAAATTAAAAAAGAACAAAAATTGATATAATTAAGAATTTTTTTCATTATTTATAAATTTCTAATCAGTTAATTTTTGGACTAAGAAATAATATTGTATGATATCTTAAGCTGTTTAATTTACACAATATTTTAGAAAATTGTTCATTACATAAATTCTTAAAATATTTCCCAAGAAGACTTAATGTTTCAAAAAAAAAAAAAAAAAAAAAAAAAAAAAAATCAACTCCTCTGCATTTTCCATTCCGGAAATTCAATAAACAAAAAAAAATAATAATAAAAATTGAAATGAAGGTAAATTTACTGATTGATATATTGCTGTAAAGTGTATTATTAAGTGTTATAATTTATTTAGCCGATATCGGTCTTTATTGATTATATCGAAAGAACTTAGAGTTCAATTCTAATTTTTTTCTTGTTCAGTTTTAGTGTAGTTCTAGTTCAGTTCTAATACAGTTCTAGTTCAGTTCTAGTCTTGCTTTTGTTCACTTCTAGTTTAAGTTCAGTTTTAGTTCATTTCATGTTTGAGTGTTTGTTATCTTTCCCAATTGGTTTTGGATCAATAATTTTGTTCAACCTCCTATTTAGTTATTCAAATGAGCCGATTGTTTAAGATTTAGGTTTCCGGTTTTCCTCTGAGCTAATTAAAACTGGATACAATAAAAAATGTCATGATTTGCAATAGCAAATCAGCTGGTTGTGTCAAAATGTCCAAGCTTAATCACCTATATGGGGAAACCAGGATGCTGACTAGGAAAATTAAACATAGTTCTATAATCCCTATTCCTGCTAGACTTTTTGCTGCCATATTATAGATATCCAAAATATATTCCCGCCAGATATAAATACATTTTAATAAACGTACAAAAGAATTTGAAAAATCCATATATTTCGTAATGAAGTTGAAGTACAGCTTCATTACGAAAACAATACGAGTTATCCAACTTCCGCGCAATATTTCTAGTTCTCTTTATTCCAATTTTTTTTCGCTCAGTAGAGTCTCTCTTTGTGTCCCAAACTACTGTGCCCAGTTTTTTGTTGAACTGTATTTTTGTCCTAAAAAAGAAGTTTATCACACTTCGCATAAAACCTACTTTTTGGGCACAAAATTCGTCATAATTGTAAAGACTGGAAGAGCCACTTTCATGTATAGTATTGGATGCAGAATCAACTCCTTAAGTGATTTAAGGATATCTGTTTGTTCTTGTTATGTGTTGAACACTTTAAAAGTCGATTTTTTTTTAATTTTAAGCTAAAAATAAATCCTATTTGAATTCTAAAAATCTGTCCAATTTTCCAGGAAGCTCTCTTAAAAATATCCTCTTGAAATGGAATCTACTTTTCAAAATGTTTCACTTATAATTTTGGAAGATTTCTAAGAAATATATGAATTTGATATGAAGCAACACCTGTATAAATTGGTCCATAGTAATCGAAGCAAGGGGAAAAACATTTTATACATAAAAAAGAAATGAAAAATAAAAATATGAACACCAAAAGTTATAAAAATGAACTGATTGTCAAATCGGAATTAGCCCAATTTTTCATGGCATCTTAATTATTAGTTTGAGCATTTCTAGGCGATCGAGCATAATAAAATTGTCTTAAGATCGACAAGAATATAAAAAAAATCTTCTAAATTTTTAATATTTTCCTTTCCTGCAACTGCATTATAGATTACTGCATTATCCAATTTATTACTGTAATATTGTTTCTCACACACTCCCCATTGTACAATTTGTCATTGCTAGTGATTATGCGATGACCTAGTTTATTCCTTACGCTACAACTATTACTCCTTTTTTTATTATTATCATCATCAACTATCACTGCTACATGTGTGTGAATTTGATTGTGTGTGTGTTAGTGTATATGTGTATATATATTTTGGTGTTGCCATTAAGTCTCTTCCTTTTGTTGTATTTTGTCCCTGATTTACACCTTTCTCTCTGCATTTGGTTTCGATAGAGAAGAATAACTTTGGGAAGAAATCAGAAAATAATATAATAAATTTCTTCTTTTTTTCAGCAATTTGTTATTGGAATTGTTGTTGTAAATGTCTCTGCTGTTGTTGCTTTTTCTTTTGTATAACAATTGTTGTTGCTTAATAATGCACAGTAAATAAAGCATCAGCAGCAGCAACAAAAAAAATATATATTTTTTTGTTAACAACAAATTGTTGCTACTACGTCAGCATTTATGTGAGTGTGCGTGTATGTGTTTGTACTTTTTTTAGTTATCAGTTATAGTCTTTTGTTGTTTTTGTTGCTTTTGTTGTTATTATATTTAGCCTTGAATTTGTTGTGCATTCTCTCCGGTTGTCTTTCTAAATATTTGTTTTTGTTTTTAAATAGTTTTTCGTTTTTTTTTTCATTGTTGCTGAAGTCCTTCTGACCACTCAGTCAGCCAGTCAGTCATATTTTTATCCCATTATTTATACTTCATAAATTTTTATTGTAATAAAATCTAAACTTGTTTTTCATTTTTCTATTTTTTTCATGTTATTTTTTGTATCCTTCGTGACCTGATGGGGTGAAATGAGGGTTTGTCATTACGTGTGTAACACAAATTAGGAATCATTTAAGCTATCATATATTCTAGGACTAAATCAAAAACTGTGCCAATTCCATAAGACCATTAATTTGGTAAAATTCCCATGTCCAAAATTATATTTGAAATTTTATGAAGTTTGGCCTTTGGAGGTTTGACTTTTATGCGCATTTTATCACTTTCTGAATTGATTTAAACGATATCCGTAAGTCTAAAGACTGGCTTGACACTATTTTACAGATATTTTTTGGTCCAATGACAAATCTATTGCATTGGGAAGTCATCTGCGAGATTGAAAAGCTTATATACAAGGATGAGAATTGACTGTACTCGAGGAATTGCAATTCTCGGTTTCCAAAGGGTTATCCATGATAAAGAATCCATTTGGAGCCATAAGTATGAATTAATTTCATCCATTCTAAAAGAGTCTGCTTATCTCCGTAGTTCTGGTATAATAATCACACAACAAGTTTTTCCTTTCATTGAGATAGAACACCTCGATATGAAATGGTCCTATTGGTTTTGTGGACTCTGTACTTCAATGAAAGTGTCCATACAAATCCACAAGCGTCTGTTTCATATTGGACGAGTATGACTCGAGTCATTCCGGAGCTGAGATCCTTTTATGCATTTGTCATAGGACGGGAGCTGGAATGCATCTATTCCCTTCTGGCAACAGGTATAAACTATTTTAAATAAAATTATCCAATATTCGAGAAAAAGTCTCCTCATATACCCGATTGTGTTCTTCATACTTTCTGACAAAAACACGCTCTCACAATGGCGGTGACAAGTTAAGGTGAGTCGTATGCGACTAAAACGTTAACTAGTCGACTACTAATTTACTGTTAAATTGGACGTTCCTACAACAATTCGATCTCCGTTCCCGAACGACCAGAATTAAACTCGGTCAAAGATTATCAATCCAGTGACAGCTGCATCAATCAGAAATTTTTCCCAAAGGAGATAACAACCAGTTACGGCCGGACTGTTATAACAACAGCAACGGAAGGTCAAAGTAAGGAATCTTAATGAGTCGACTGTAAAATTGGGCAGCTCTAGTAGATGGCGGTTGATCAAGACAAAAAAAAACGGCGAGGTATCTCTGTCTTCCCTAGCAAGTTTCAACCAAAGTCTTGGATAGAAGAGTAGCCATCTTACCGACCAGTCGTCTTCCAAAATATCACCCTAATGTAGGATAAAAGAGTCAGCAAAACAAACTTTACGTATTTGTGTTATTCGGTCGTTTTTCTCTTCTTTCAAATATTCTTCCTTCCCTAGAGGATTTTTAGTTTTATTATGATTTTTCTTTTATTTATTTGAATTTTTTTCATTTGTTTTTCTGTTTATTTGTTTTTAGTTGTGGGCTGTTTTCATTTGTTATGTTTGTTACTTATTTTCTGTTCTCATTGTTGTTATTGTTGTTCAACAATATAAACAATTTTATTTCAGTTTTTCCCATATTTTCTTTTTTTCCACCGTTTTTTTCACTTTTTTCTATTTACATTTCCTAAATATTGACTTTGACCCAGTTTTTCCATCATTCATTTAAGAAATAACTGTAACAACAACAACAACATGAAATATAACAACAATAATAATAGCAGCAACAATTACAAACATTCAAATGAAATATATGGGAGAAAGATGTAAATGATGATAAGGAACTAGAAGAAGAAGCAGAACAAGGATGAACATTCATTTAGTAGCAACAATTGGACGTTTATTTTTTTCAATTAAGTAAATATTATTTGAATCAAGAAAACGGTGGTTTCCTACCTTTAAAGTGATAAGGGAAATTTGTGGATTTTGTTTAAAAAAGGGAGGGTGTTCATCTTTGAAAGATTTGAGTTACCTAAAAATCTTAAAACAGGTTTTCTTTCGCTTGGCCTTTTGAAAGCGATATTCTTTTTTTTTATTCTGGTTATTTTTGAAAAATTTAACGAAATAATTTTATACCAATATTTATTAAGTCCTCTAGAGTTTTTGACTACGTTACATGGATAGACAGCCATCCAGACGGAGGTATGGATATCGGTAAATTGATTCAAAAAGTGATTCTGAATCAATCGGTGTATTTTATGCTACTTCCTCATGAACTACAATAAGTAGGTGGGAGTTCTGCTGTCCAAAAATATCATTAACCTCGACAAAACTCAGATTTCTGCTGTCCAAAAATATCATTAACCTGGGCAAAACTCGTTTAATCCATATTATACTTTTAGACGACATCCCATATATGAGACCCTCTTCTTACTCCAGATTTACCCATTTATTCTGTGCAGATTAAAATTTTACAAAATTTAATTTTATTAAATTTTGTAAACAATTTTAGATATGGCACTTTTTCTGTACCATGGGTGATCAAAAGGGAGAGATCGTTGGACTTTCTCTTCCATGTAGTCCCATATTTAAACTTCTAACACCATAAAAACCCATTTTAAATTTAATAAATTCATATGTTCTTATGTTATATATTAAAATTTGAGAAGATTCCATGTTTTCACGTTAATACTGGATGGACTACATGTTTTGTCACTTTGTTTGAACTGGCAGTCCATATCTGTTAAAAATCTACTTTTGTGCTCTTGAATTCCCGTTTAACAAGGACTCAATATCTCTTCACTAACCCTAACTGCGGGCAGTTAGAGGAGGATTAGATTTTCTTGATGCAATTATTACCTCATTATTGTTCTTGTATCACTCAAGGGCTTCTTTACCGTAGTGACAGGATGCCAAGTCAGACCAAAAATAAGTGGAGACATTATAAAGTCTTATAAATGGCAGCAGGCTTTTTTTGTAAACATTCGTTGGTGTAAATTTCAGTTTTTATATGAGTCCATGTGTAAAAAATAATTAGCTTTAAGCCGCAAATGCATAGGGCTTTTCATGCCAAAAACTTTTTGGTAAATTATGACTCTTTTTGTGTCCAAAACTTTTCACCAGGAAGTTGCAGTACGAATATATTTTTTTTATAGAATTTGCTTTCATTTTCCAGGTTCTATTTTTGCCCTCTTCTTTGTATGTTTTTAAACCGACATTAACTTCAATTGTTTGTATCAAATAGTCCGAGTGCATAGCTGATCAGGCTGCTTTCCTATCGGATGATTTGACTTTTGAAAATGCTTTCTATTTTTTAATAAAAAATCAAATAAAATGTTAATGAAAAACGTGTGTTAGGAATTATGCGATGTCAATTCTTATTGTATGAAATTATTCCCAGATGTGGATGTTATGGAAATTAAAGGCCGGTCCTCCTAAAATTTGAAACAGTTAGTTGTCTTAGAATCTTAAATGCAAAACTTTGATAAAATATTTCTATTTTTAAAACTCTTTAAATTTAAAAAAAAAAAACATTTTAATTTGTGTAAAAAATGTAAATTTTTATATAAAATAATTTTTTTCGAAAAACTTAAGTTTTTATGAAAAATTGGATTTTTCAGGAAAATTTGAATTTTTACAAAATTTTGATTAATTGTGAAAAATTATTTTTATTAAAAAAAATTAAATTTTATTGAAAGTTTAGAATTTTTATGAAAATTTAAAATTCTTGAAAATTTTAAAGATTGAAATTTTCATAAAAAATTTTTAAATTTTTATCGAAAATAAATTTATTCTTGTAAAATGTAATCGATATATTTCAATCGTTGATCTTAATTTATAATTATGATCAAATCAAATGTGATGAAGTCTTTTTTATTTACAAATGGAATTTACACTTCAGTTAACGTTTTATCAATATGAAACATTTATTTACTGCTAAAACCTCTTAATGTCAGTGTTGTGGTTTGAAATGAATTTTATTTCTTTTATTTAGTTTCTTAGTCACTATTTTAATAATTTATTTATTTATTTATTTATTTATTTATTTATTTATTTATTTATTTGTGAAATAAATATTTTTTAAATATTTTATACAAAAAATATATAACAATTGTTGTACTTACAAATGTTTATAAAGTTATTATTTTTTAAAAACACCTCTATATGTAGTTGGGTTATTATGCGTTTGGGCATGAGTTTGTAACGGACAGAAAAGTAGTCCTACCAAAACTTTTAAGTATACCGTTCGACACAGAATCACTTACTGAGTCGATTTAAGCAAGTCTGTCCGTTCGTATTACAAAGTCGTTTTTATACCCTCTAAAGGGTATATTAACTTTGTCATTCCGTTTGTAATGCTTAGAAGGAATCATCATAATGTATATATATTCTTACATCAAATTTAAATCTGAGTCGAATTACTTATGTCCGTCTATCTGTTGTTGGTACTCTCACATCTGCAATCATTAACAGAGCTAAATGAATTCGGACTGCGTATTTATTTATAGTCGTGAGAATTTTCCAACAAAATCTGTATATTAAGAGATATAGATCAATATCTGAAACAACCTCTAAATTAAAATAAACCAAATTTAATGAACGGATATAATGAAACATAGCATGATGATTTTTTTTGTAATCCTGCGAATCAAAACCACCCATTGAAGATCCGATACTATCGAATATAGTTTTCTCACTTGTTTTAAGTTTTCTTTTTATTTTTTTTTCTTACTTTTCAATTCATTCGTTCAAAATTTAATAAAATTATTATTCATTTCAGCAACTTGTTTTGTTGTTGTTGTTTTTATAATTATTTCAAAATTAAAATAAAAAATTAATTAAATTAAAGCAAATTTGAAAAGAAAAAGTTTCACTTTTTTCAAGTAAACAATTTTGTTTTTTTTTTTTAAATTTACATTTACAATTCTGCTCAAAAACTCACGAAATTTGTAAAAGAAAGTGAAATGAAATTTTTAAGAATTTTTTACAAAAATTTCAATAAAATTAAGGAAAACAAGTAAGATTGACGAATCTTCAATATCCACCTCTACAAATGCATGTTTCGTACATACACACTCACACATACGCTCACTGATGTATGTAATATATATATAATTTTTTCGTCAATATAACACTGAAGCACTTGATGGGTCATAAAATTAGTTATATTTTTGACTATAACTTTTCTTCTACTGAACCGATTTTGAAATTGTGGCAAAATTGCATTCTAATTTATCGATTTACAATTGACAATTTTATGAAATTTCTTCGCTCGAAGGAACGAACCGATTTATTTTAATTTAATTAGAAAACTTCTCAGGACCATAGGAAATACTTAGACCAAATTTCATTAAGCTCTCTAAATAATTGTGGATGTGAGAGTGCCAAGAATACACAGTCAGACGGGGATAGATGAATCGACTCAGAGTTTGTTTGATGCTTACACACATACACTCACAAACGTTTACAATATAACACAGGAAGAGTAAATGAGTCATAAAATTTGATATATTTTGGGCTACAACTTTTTTCTACTGGACCGATTTTGACATTTTTGCAAAATTTTATTCTAATTTCTCGATTTATAAATGACAATTTCTCGAAAGTTCTACGCTTGAATTTAGAGCTTGTCACACATATCGGTCTATAACTTTCTTCTTGATTTTTCTTGATTTAATTAGAAAACTTCTCAGGACTGCAAGAAATACTTAGACCAAATTTTATTAAGCTCTGTCAATTATTGTGGATGTGAGCTTGATAAAAATACACAGCCAGATGGGCAGCCTGCCATAGCTAAATAATCTCAGGTTTTGATTTGATGCAGGAATATAAACTTTATATAATTCCTTCTCTAATTGTGATGGTGAAGGGTTTAAAAATGTGATAAAACCAAAGATTTTGAAATTAATTTTCTAATTATTTTTCAAAAAACTTTTTCTTGTGGTTTAAAGAAAGAAATGCATTAATTTAGCGTTTTTTATGATTAATGACTTCAAACTATAGATATTTATCTTTTTTAATAATAATTTGCCATTTTTTTCTTTTATTTTTATTGTTATTATTTTTTTTCTTTCTTTCTTCATGCATTTGTGAATCCAGATAATTATTATTAAATAGATTCGTTATCTAATGATTTTAATGAAAATTATAGTTTTATTTTTGTTTAACTTTTGTTAACAAATTTTTGTTGAATTTTCAAGAAATTTTTATTGGGCATAATGAAAATTAATTATACGATTACGATTACGTTTACGTTTTAATAAAAACGTTATAAATTTTATTTGATTTGCAAAAAATTCAAGTTTCATTATTTAACAAATTTGTTTTTTATTTTATCTTTGAAAAATATTACAAAAAAATTGTAAACCTGATCCATTACAGTCATCTACAATAATAGAGTTGATTTTGATAACGAACAGTTTTTAGTTTTTACTTTTTATATAAAAAATAAACATTATTCTGTGATTGATTCTTCAGTGGCAATTTCAACTCTGAAATCGATGAATATTTAATCGATTAATCGATAAATACAATTCTTGAAATTTTTATCATTTACTGAATAAAAAGACAAAACATTCGTCGAAGTCTCATTTTTAACACTCAAATCTACGATCTATTTAGAAATAATTGTGAGGAAAATTCCATTTAACGCTCCCCCTAATCTGGCAAAAATTCATTAAATTATCTGATACTGTTTCAGATCTTTGCAAAGGAGAATTACTCATCCGTGTCCTACCAAAAAAAATTCATATCAATCATTTTGTTATGAAGGCTGTTTCTATATTCCAAATTTTATAAAATGAATGCTAAAAGTTTCAGAGATTTAGTATATGCAAGCTCAGCTTTATAACGGGTATATCACCTCCCCATTCCCTAACCAAAATTTTATTAGTCTTTAAATTTTTGTTACTAAGTCTTTTTCTATGTTTGCTTTAATAGTATAAGATATATGCGTTATTAACTGTTTCATATGTAAGGGGGTAACCCCCCCCCTTCGTGCCCTTTCCGTTAATTTTTATTTTACAATAATTTGTTGCCAAATCACTATTCTATATTAGTTGTAGAGATATGCAATATTAAATATTTCCTTGGTATGGGGAATATTAATCCCCAAAGCCCTATCCAAAAAACGTTTAGTGCTTTAGGTCTTCCATTAAAGGCAGAGTGCCAAATTTCATGAAAATTGTACAAAACCTTTTTGTCATAATTGATCTTCATTTTTTCAGTATAAAGAAATTGTCTCAGATATTAACAATACATCAAGAACAACAAAGAGAAAAACGGACATAGATAAATCGGCTCAGATTTTGATTCGATGCAATAATATATACTTGCGGTAGTGAAGGAAGTAAAAAGTCTTATTCTGCACTAAAAAAATTTCCTAAATCGGGTGTTTGAATAATATTTTGTGCAATTATGTTTTATGCCAGAAAATATATTAAAATAAAGTTCTACAAAAGTCGATTAGAAATAGAATTCGTATGGTATTTTTATGAGAATTTCTGAAATGAATCCGGTTATAGGTTATCAACCATATAACTGATTTAATAATTTAAAAACATTAGCACTACATCGGATATCTTTAGTGACACCTATTTAATTAAGATGCTGTCGTAGAGTGGTGAGTCTAGTAAGGATGCAATGAAAAGCCTCGGATTTTCCAAACTCATAAACGGTTAAAATCTAAACTCGTTAGCTAGTTTATCTGCCTCTATATTTCTAATCATGCCTTCGTGGTCAGATATCCAGTTATATGTACAGTTATGTTTCTTTGTAATACAAGACAGTTAGTGAAATCCTTTTCTTGGATTCCAACGCCTGGATTGCACTTTGACTGTCTGTGAAGATATAAAGAACTCTGAGGCCAAAAACGAAAATCTTTTCTAAATTGGACGGTAAGCGGAACTCTTCTAAATAGAATCTCTAACCGTTTATCGATTAAATTATACAATTCTGCAGTATAATTGAGATATTGTCAAATATTTATTTATTTGTTTATAAGAATACTTCACGTATGCGCTTAGATAAATATTCCACATTAAGAACATTTGATCGCATAAATCTGGTAAGCAACGAGACTTGAAGAAATCTTGTTTATATTGAAAATCTACCGTTAAGTTTCTTCACTTAAAAAACAAAATTAGAAGAAAAAATTAAATGCGTTTATAGGAATATGCATCTGTGTGGATTTACAACAAGACGCAACAAGTATTCAAAAATTGTCAGACATTTCCGTTGAGTATTGCTAATTTTGCACTGAATTAAAAACCGCATTTGTTTTTCGCTAATTTTTTCCGAAATTTTATTGTAAAAGGTATATCTTATTCTGATGGGCCATCATAAACGGATCAATATAAACAGTAATTTGAAGTCGTTTTTTACATCATCTTCATGACACTTTAAAATCAATCAAATCAAACGCTTTAACTTTTAGCATTTTAGCGTTTGGTTGACCCATCAGAGAAACTCTTCAATTCATTTCAAATTTCACTCCACTGTAAATTCAAAACTAATTTGTTGACAACGACTTTAATTTTTGTTTGTCTGAAACTAATAAAACACCATTTGAATGCGTAACGAACTTAACTACCGTCATTTTGACGTTTAAGCCCAATAAATAGTGAATGTAAATAGTTTTTGTTCTCAAATAAACCGACTGACTGAATGATTGACTACCAAACCTCTAAGTCTGTCTTTAAATTTTTATGAGCGTATATGTATGTGTGTGTAAGTGTTCTTGTGTCTGTGTAAGATAGAGGTGTGTTAAAATAATGTTTATATATAATTTTTTCATTTTCTAAAACTTTATATTCAAAAGCAAATTAAATGTAATAAAAAGAAGTCAAAATAATATATTCGGCTATGCCGAATCTTTAGTACCCTCCACCACAAAGACTGTGTAAAGCCTGGTCCCGTAGATATACATACACACATCATACACTCCGAAACACATACTTAATATATAACGCGTTTCTTAAATATAAAAAAGAAACATTTAAAGAGTCATTAAATTAATTATAGTTTAGACTATAACTTTTTTTCAACTGAACCGACTTCGAATTTTTTGGAAGTGTAATGAAGCCCACATAACTTAATATTATGGCAAAATTTCATTTCAATTTAAGGACTTTAATAGACAAAATTAATATAGTTTATCGCTTGAACTTAGAGGTTGCATCAGATATTGGTCTATATCTTTTAATATACTGAACCGATTTTGCTGGCTTTAAGTAGGAAACTTCTCAGTACTTAGGCCAAATTTCATTGAGTTCTGTCAATTTTTATGAATGCGAAATAGCCAACAACAGACAGACAGACGGACATAGCTAAATCGACTCAGATTTTAATTTGAAGCAAAAATATATATATACATTATGTGTTACACACGGAATGACAAAATTAATTAACCCTCTTCACCATTTGTAGTGGTAAATTTTATAAATAAAAAAAATATTAAACAAATTTTGTTGTTGTTTTTAGGTGCTGGTTATTGTTGTTGTTGTTGGTGTGATTTTGTAGGTCAACTTATTTTGAATGTCAAACCTTTAAATCAGAGTAAAAATAAAAATAAAATTAAGGTTTCTTTTTCAATAAAACATTTTAAATAAAATGCACTTGATGTGATTTGACTTAACTTGACTTGATGATTCAAATGTCAGTTTTATTCACCACTTGCCATGGGTAACTAGTGGTGAATATTGATGAATAAGTGAGGAATGATTTGATCAGGGGGTTTAAAGTTTCTTTTTCTTTCCATTTGAACAAAATTTTTTTATTAAATTAAAAAATGTACGGTTTTTTCCCGAAATATTTAAAAAAAGTTCTTTATTTCCTGCATAAATAATATTTTAAATTATTTATTCATTACTGACATTTTATATTCATTCAACATAAAATTCATAGTTTCCGCATAAAAACAAATTATTACTTTTCATTTGCATAAGTTTCACTTTTGAAAAGAAAAAAACTGAAGAAAAAATTAAAAAAAACATGAGAGAATATTTCATTCAATTATACCGACTATGTAGTACCCTTCATCATGATCAATTTAGAAATAATTGTAGGAACATTATTAAAGTAAGTGACAGTGGGATCCCACTCCCGTGTCCCCGTTTTGCTATCTATTCGATAAATTTCATTAAATTTTAAGAGCGATATGCGATATTACAAATTTCGTTTGTAAAATCGTATATCGAATCCCCCAAGGTCTTATCCAAAATTTTTATATTCCTTAATATTTTGTTATTAAGATTTTATCTTCTTCCCAAATCTCAAGAAGTTAGTTTCAAAGGTTTTACAAATATCTGTTATTAAAAAAATTTGTAAGAGGGATACCTTGTCCCCCTTGTCCTATCGGCAGATTTTGTAGTCTACTATAATGTCTGGTCTTGTTCATGTCCCAAATTTTGTAAAATTTCCTGTATTAGTTATAAAGATATGCAATATTAATATTTATTTTGCAAGGGGGATACCCTTCCCTCTTGTCCTATTCAAAAATTTCATAGTGTATTAGGTGTTCCACTATCAGGCAATATCATATAAAAATAATAAGTTGTTTAGTCGCAATATTTGTTAAAATATTTCAGTTTTAGGAAATTGTCTCAGATATTGTTCTATAACTTTTCTGCTGTACCAATTTTGTGGCTCCGTTAATTATTGTGGATATAATCGTGCTAACAGCACATATACAGAAGGATGGATGAAACTAAATCGACTTAGATTTTGTTTTAAAGCAAGAATATATACTTTATGGGGTCTTAGCGTTACAAATTAATTAAGGATTAAGATCGACTGTTTAACAACCTACACCTCAATGGACCGATCCCGGTATAATTTGCATCTATGATTTTTGCTTGTGTAATACTTATTTATAGAATTGTGGTTATATTATGGAACAATACGAGCGCAAACTTTGATACAGTGTTTTCTAGGTGTCTTAATTATAAAAAAAACATGATCACAATACTGATTTTCCTTATTAATACACTTTAATGGCATTTTCGGAAATGGATCTACTGGGAAGTTAAAGTCATTTGTAGACTGCTTCTCTTAAAATGCAGATTTAAACTAAAATCGATTTATCTCCAACACATTTAAGTAAAATATCTTTGTAGTTGTAGGTTTTATGAACTTAAAACCCTATTCCGGGAAATCATTTGCAGGGAAATTTATCTGAATTATTGGTAAAATTCCAACAATTTCGCCCCTGCCCCAAAAAGAATCATTTGCTCCAATTTTCATGGAGATATATAAAATATTACGACCTTTAGAGTGTTAATACCGTTACATGGACATATAACCGCCCATATAAAATGGCGGATATTTTTAAATCCACCGAAGAAGTTATTCTAAATCTTCTGATGTCAGAAATTTATAAAGAAACTAAGATTTGGAAATTTTGTTGTTTTTTAATAAAATTAATATTTAAACTTAAATAAAATTGAAACGATAAACGATATTTCTTAAAATTTCAATATGATATATATGTGAACTTGTCTATTAATTAGAGAATTTAAAAGTTACCCAATTTTCCATGCAAAAATATCCAAAATCTCAATCCGTTTAAATCAAGTTTAAAAAATATTTTTTTTTACTGAAATGGTCATCATGTCATTGTAAGGGACGTCTGGCAGGAAATTACTTCTTTGATTTTTCTTTATAGCGGATATGGCGCATATTTAGAAGAGACTTATCAAGCGTAAAAATGCTCGAGTTAGCCAACTGATCAGATAGGAATCTGTACTCCTCCAAAACAAGTCAACAACACCTCATTTCCATTAAGATATATCTAATCGGAAAACGGTTAATTTTTCAGAATTATTATTATTAAAAGTCTGAGTCATGTTCGTGTAGGGTATTAAAGCGTAACCAAAATTTTTAGTTGCATTTTATTTTATTTAAATTAACTTGTTTGTACTAAAAATGGAAATTAAATTTTTATATAATTTTTTTGTTAACATTTTTAACATTTTGAATATTAAGAAAAATAAAAAAATAATAATAAAATTCAGTTAATTAATGACTCATCCATCCATCCATCCATTCATTCATCGTTGTATTTAGACCTTAAAAACAATTTCTACTCTGTCTGATTTGATTTTGTTATTTATTCTGGTTTCTTTTTGTTTTTTGGAATTTACGTTTATTTTTCGTTTGAACTTTAATTATGAACACCATCACAAATGATATATTAACTTTGTCATTCCATGTGCAACGACAAGAATAAAACATCTCAGACCCCACAAGGTATCAAAGAGCATCAAATTAAAATCTCAATTGATTTAGCTATGTCCGTTTGTCCGTCTGTCTGTTGCTGGCACGCTCACATCCACAATAATTTGTAGAGCTTAATAAAATTTGGCCTAAATATTTGCTATAGTCCTGAGAAGTTTCCTATTGAAAACCAGCATAATCGGTTTAGTAAATTTTAAGATATAGACCGATATCGGAGGCAACCTCTTAGTTATAGCAATAAACTTTCGTAAAATTGTCAATTATGAATCGACAAATTAGTATGATATTTTGCCATAATATTAAGCTGCATGTTCTTAGTTTTCATTCCAAATCATTGTCAAAATTTGGGGCACTAGAAAAAAAGCTATAGCCAAAAATATAACTAATTTTATGACTCATTAAGTGTTACTGGGTTTTATTTTTAGGAAAAACTTAATTGAGGACTAAAACCGACTATTTAACAACCCACAGCTTAATGGACCGATCCCGGTATAATTGGATTCTATAATTTTTGCTTGTGCAATACTTTTTTATTTAAGGTTATATTTGGGTTATATAAGGGCTATATTTTGGAACGATACAATCGCAAAATTTGGTACAGTGTTTTCTAAATGTATTTAAGTTAATTATACAAAATATGATCACAATACAAATTTTTTATTCGTAGTTAAAGTCATTTGTAGCCCGCTCTGCAGTAGAGAAAAAGTTATAGCCTAAAATATAACTAATTTTATGACCCATTTAGTGGTCCTGGGTTATATTTAAGAAAAACTTTTATATATTTTATACGTCTGTGTGTGTATTTATTCACACGTATTTGTGATGGAGGGTATTGAAGATTCGGCATAGCCCAATGATGAATTCTTATTTGTTTGTTTTTAATTTTACTGGTTTCTTATTTATTTTTTTTTTTTTTAATTTATTTTTTTATTTCTATTTTATCAAAATTTTATTATGTTTCGGTTATTAAACAGAATTTTTACCCAACACTTTCAATTCACAAAAAAAATAATAATAATAATGAAATGAAACTGCATTTATGATAAATAAATTCAAGGTTGTTTTTTTGTTATTTCCATAATTTCATCAAATAAAATATATAACCGATATTGTGAATAGAGTTTTATGGTAATAAGATCAACGAAAACATAATTTGAAATGATCGAATATTTTGTTCAATAAGTTTTCGGTCAGACGAATTGGAGACAAACGACGAAATATCTCAAGAGATGATATTATTTGGTCACTTCTAGTTAAAGCGAAATCATGATTAGAGCACCTCGTGAGGACGTGTTTGTACACAGATAGAACGTGATTGGTCTCTGTACTTTCAAATTCAAATGTCTCTGAAGCAAAAAATAACTGATCGCAAACCTCTTTTTAAGCGGTATTTAAGGTTAGAACGAGACTTGGTCTTCCGCACCTAAATCATACTATAATAAAGCTTGTTGGTATTCTGAAAAGCCTTGTTATATCTATAGTTTTCAAAATCAGTCAAAATGACTTCAATTTTTAGTATTTTACATTGTAGTCATTTTGACTGCTCGACAGAATTGAAAATTTAACAATTTTAATATTTTTATAGATGCATTAGAAAATTCCAGTTCAATAAAATATTACTGCCCTTAATGTTGTGTCTCTTTGTAACTTTGGAGGGAGATGAAAGAAGCCACACATAAAGTCGCTTTTTTATGCCTGTAGTGGGATTTAAAACTGTGATTTCTTAAATATCGGTATAGATTAGCACTTTGACTAATATAAATCTTGCCCCATAAATAACTTCTAGTTTATTGGAAACCAAACATCAAAGATGTGCGAATTCGTCTCATATGTCATTTGGAAACAATGGTACAGTTGGCCAAACTAACAGAATATTTTAGGAAAATTCAAATGAGAAGAAAACTAGATTCATATGGAGTCCAAAAAAAGTGACTTTAGTAAGGTAATGAGAGACTCACAAGTACACCTAAACATCAATTTCGAAATCCCTTTATTTTAGAGGGAATATTTCAGAAAAGATCAAAACTTTCTTAGATCAGTGAACTAGAAAACCTTAAAGAAGTTTTTAAATGAAACTGATTTCCTATAAGTTTAGAACGTGGTTTGATATTCCATTATTGTTACGAGGAATATTTGATCTCACAAGTCTAAAACTGGCTTAAGTGTATAAAATCTCTAATGGCGCTACTAACTGAGATGGTCTCCTCCCGTTACATGAATACATTTCATGACACACAAAATTATTTCTAAAAAGTGTTAGATGTCTTTTTTTATCGATTAAATAATGTCTTAGAACTTACTTTTTGATTTGCTAAAGTACCGTTATGAATTTGATATATTTGATTATCTTGATATTTGTATATAGTCGCCAACATAAATATATTACTACTCTCGAATTTAAAAATCTTTATTGTTTTCTAGATTCGCTTTTTAAGAAAGATGACATAAATAAAAGTTAAGACCGATTTGATTATCAGAAAGCTCGAACAAAAGATTTGTAATAATGAGAGTATAAACAATTTGCTATACTTTGAACTGTATTAGAAATATCTAATTAATTCAATGCTAAGCAATTTGTTACCGATTGAGGATATAGGTTCTATCTGTCAGGTTCGTAATCGTGAGCCTACAAAAGAATTATGCTTTCAAGTCAGCGGTTTAATGTAGATCTAATTCTTTAGAGTAGGGCCAGATTCCTTTGATTTTCTAAATAATATTTCCGGGAAGATCTATAAATTATATGAATCCGCTAAAATGTTTATTATTCTGAAATTGGAACTTTAAACAAATAGAATGTGATAAAGATATTTTATTCTAAATTTTATAATTTTTTTTTTCAATTTATAAGGAAATCTGATCGAGAAAAGATCTGACAATAAGCACTGTTCGAAATTCATCAATTTTTATTATTATTACTTTTTTTTTGTTAAGATCTCAAATCGTCAAGCTGGATTCATCTTTAAATTATCCCTAATACATGATTACATATGTAAGGAAAACATCCTAAAAGTATTTTCTTCCAGATAATCCTTTTAATGACATCACGATCATTTGAGTGAAAAATGTCAAATGTTTAAACATGATTTACAAGGATTGAGATTTCGGGTATTTCCATAGGGAAAAGTGGTACTCTTTTTAATTCTCTGCTTTACGGACTGATTGGTTTACATCACATTAAAATTCAAATAAATATCGTATTTCGTTTAAATTGACTGGGTGATAATTCCAGTGAAAAATGTGAAATTTTTAAAAATTATTTATACAGATTGGAGTTTTCGAATCTTTAAGTTGTAAGGTTTTCATAGATACCGAGAAGTCGGGTCATGGACTACGTTTCTTAACTTAAACACCTCCAAATCTACTGAGAATGCACTCCATTTCTAACCGTGTGAATTTCATTAAGATATTTCTAACGGTTTTAAAGTTATCGGACACATCGCGGTAGAATTCATTATTTACCGAAATTAACATCGTACATTATTATGGATCTATTGTTGCCATATTCAAAAGTTTTCTCCGAGCCAAAAAACAAATCGATTGTGAAAAAGTCAAAGGAAGGACATCATTCGAGAGATGTTGAATATATGTGAATGTGATTTTAAACCGAGAAGACTTTTTAACTTTCTGCTTAAGATTTCAGATTTCAAGATATTTTTTGTATAATAATTTTCTCTGAATTTTGATTACTTTCCATTTTGCTACCTGAATAAAATCTGTGAATAAAACATGTGAATTCCAAATTTCCTAATAATCAACTAAAACTCTTTGTATACGGTTGTAATACAGACGGACAAGTTCCAAATAATAAACTATAAATATGGGAGCTCAGATTTTATTTTGTTTTCATAATTCTTTTTCTCTTAAAGTTTTTTGTTTGGTTTGTAACAAAATACATGATTAAATGCAATCATACATGATCATCATTTTCATAAAAGACTAAATCATAAAAGAAATGAAATATGAAACAAAATAGTCTAAATAGTTTAAGACTACAAATAATGAAAAAAAAATCATAAAATGTGAAAAAGAAATGAAACCCAGTAACCTTGATGACGCTAAAATGTGTTGCATTTTTTATGAAATAATGATATTATGGTGACTGAGCATTGCTATTATGATTATGGAGATCATGATTATGATTATTACTATAACAAAATATATCTTTTTCATATGTTGAATAGTTTATAACCTCTAAAAAAGAGTTATTGTTATTTCTTACAAAGAAAAACATTTTTTATGCAAAAAAATCTTTTTGAAATTTTTTTAATATTTAAAATATTTTTTGAACCGTTTTTTATTTCAAAAATGGGAAGACTCTTTAGAAATTAAAACAGTTAAAAATTATTTTGAATTTGTTAAGTAATTTGATTGAATTTTATTAATATAAATGTTTGTTTATGTTGTAATTTTTATAATTTTATAAACAAATATTAAACATGTTTTTAACCCATTGTGATTTAAATGGATCGAATGTTTGGTAAAATAATAATGAAACGAAACATAACGAAATAATAGGAAAGAATAACCCAAAAGTATTTCCCATTTTACCGATCGCATGCAAATAATTTAAATATAAAATGCAATGCGTCAAGATCTGGAGAAGCAGTGAAAACTACAGTTTAAACGTTGCTGCAATGCAATTTGCGATAAGTCATTTAAATGTTCAGAATTTAGGTTTAGGTTAGGGTGAAGAAACCCATTAAGATTTCATGCCATACACTTTGGCGCTCTCCGATTTAACAGATACCGACATAACGTTTGGTAAAGCATTCCTCAGGAGATTTTGGGATCTTCAGGCTAACTGAGGCAGGACAGTAGATTCCCTGCATGCTCTGTAATCTTCTTCGCAAAAGAAACCAATTCGATTAGGGCTAAATGTGCAGTTAAGACGCTTATCCTAATTCTTATTACACTTTTTCCTAAGTTTTGAATAATCATAATGTGTTCGTAATTTTTTAACTCTTTCTATATTCCACAGTGTTCTGTATGATGCTGTCGTCCACTTGATTTTCAGCATTGGAGTTTTCAAGCTCACATTCGATAAAAGTCTATCTCTATTAGCTAAATTGTCTATTAACTTTAGACCACTCCCTCATCACTTAGTATAAAGGTGATGTGAACCATTCCTTCTGAAGTCGTTTATGGTTTCTTCGCTCTCCAAGACAGTTTGCGAAGTTTTGTCTCTGCACTTTAGCACCTTTTTTGTCGTTAGACTGTCGGTTAAGTTATATAAAGACCTTTCAAGATCCACTAAAAGCCTTTATAGCTCTTTTTTCATGATATTGTCGCTCTTTAAGTTTTCGAACAAGTATTACAATTAAATTTTAACTTGACAAGATATAACAATCGCCTTGTCAAGAATTTTACTGTATAAAACAATTTTCGTTTTACATGTAAACAAGCTAATTTCAGTTTTGACATATTTGGCATTCGGTCCCTTGGTCATTCCTAACTTATTACTCTTTTTAAAGTTTGTAATTTGTCTCTTGGATTCCTTCCTGTTAAGGGTATCAAAACGTTGTACTCATATGGACAGACTAGATCAAATTCTATATCGGTTGGTAACCTTAGAAGACTGTTATGGCTGATAAAAATGGCGATAATATTCCTCTCTGCAGGGCAGCTTCTAGCATTTTTTTCACAATCTAATGCTATATTCCTTATCATGTTTTTTAAGATCGGATCTACTTGGAACTGGTCTAAGGATTGAATTATTGTTAGGGTTAATGCCAATATCGATGCAGATATTAATACCTCACACTAAAACAATTCCAACATAACCTCAATTAGGGGAGTGATCTTGAGCATTTCTCGCCAAAACCGTTTTATAAAAGAATGATTCTCTTCATACTGTGAACTTTTTTGGTAAAGATTGTGAATTTGTTCATAATGTCTTTTTTGCACAGAACTCACTTCCATCGCAATAATTTTATTTTATATGATTTGTAAATGAATTCTGCTCGTATTATGGTCGTTTTTAATACAATACTAATGATATATGCAGTTAAGAGTCTTATTTTGATAACTATATTTTTACTATTTTTGCCAGATCTATTTTTTACTGTTATAAAAAACTCATCAAAATTCAGCTTCCTTAATCCCAATTGCCTCTATATTTTCTATCCAAAAAATAAAAAAAATAAATTAATTAAATTTTCATTATAATTTAAAATTAATTTTTATGACGCCCCAGTTTTTTTCTTGTCATTCATTATTGTTTTCCTCAGTTTTACCTGTATAGGAGTGTTGTTACCCACTTACATATGTTCACTTCTTTCAATTGTTTTATTTTCCTGGTCTCAAGATTTAACTTAAATTGTCAAACTTTTCCCACACAACAATGGAGACACTTCATTTTCTATTGTCATCATGAACATTTTTATGTTTGTAATTAAAATATTATAAATTTACTTTGATTAAAATCGTACTCTAGTAACTTACAATGGAGGATAATTAATTATATAATTAAGTGAGGGAAATGAACATTTTTTAAAAAGACGATATATATTTTTTTAATTTAATACTGAAAATATTGGTGAATTTTTAGAAATAAAAAGAAAATTATTTGAAAAATATTAAGATGAATAAATTTTACAGATATCGGTCTACAAATTCCTGTGGCTCCCATACAAATCCTACGTCCGTATTTAAAATCGTGATAATATAATTTAATTTCAGATCGATATTATAACATAACATTGTCCACTTTACGAAATTTCAGTAATAATAAAGTTAAAAGTATGATATAGTCGTCCTTTAAGGATTCAAGTTTTCTTCACCTATTTTGGACCACTGTTACACAACTAAATTATAATAATCCGAATAATTAGATCATTCGATTCGTTTCCGTAATATGTGTTACCACGATCTTTATTTTTTTTTAATTTATCTCAACGAAATCGGGTAGTGGTCTTAAAAAGACCAAAATTGGTTCTAAAGAAAAAACATTGTGAAAAGAATTTTGAATTAAATGTGTTTAAGAGTATAAACGACATCAGATCTGAAAATCGAAATATTTCAACAATAAATAATTGTATTATATAAATTTGTATAACTTCTAATCGTCGGTCACATTCCTAATGCTTATTTACAGGGTCTCTGATTCTAGTTTTCTTGTTTTATAATTTTCGATCGATATTTGAATGGTTGAAAAAAATGAATTAGTTTTAAGAATTATTCTTATTGTTCTATTAAAATTTTTGAATCGATTAATCGCAAAATATATTTAATTTTCTTACCTAAATTTTTCTCACTTAACATTGAACAGAATTTTGATCCAATTTCAATTTTACGAGATGGATACATTTGGTGTTCTTGTGAATAAACTTACAAGAAATTATCTCTAATTTCTAAACGCTGAGAAATAGTAAACTTTAGTAAAAACTATTCTATGACACTTTTTCAAAAATAGTAGCCATTTTGTTAATTCTGAAGGTCTATTTTAAAAATCTACCAATAGAGCTCTACCATCTCTATCATCTAACACCCCCATGAGGCATAATTTGTAATTAAAAGTTTGCCAAATTGTCTGTTATTATTTTAAGAAGCTTCACAATAAAAACCATCAAAATACGTTTTAAGAATAAATAGTTATAGAGCAATATCGGCCTCACCTATAAAATTCAAACGAAGAACTTTTGAAAAATGTGTCATAAAAGTACTTGCGATCAAGGAGTGTCTGACACTCAGAGATCTTTACATCTTTACCGAAATCCAAAGGGCAATCCGATCGTGGGAATCCAAGGTTACGAACTCACGGTTTGCAAGGAGTCTATAATCGTTTTCACTGCAATCGGAGCATGGTTGATCTGGCACTCAGAGCTCCTTATCGACAACCAAAAGAAAATCCGGTCGTTGGAATCGAAGGTTACAAATTCACGGACTGCAGTAGTTCTGCATTACACATTACTCGGACATGATATACGAAGAGGCACTTATGGTTCGATATATCGTTCTTTTTCTTCAACAAGCCGTTAAAGTGACCACCTCTCCTCAACATTGCTACCTATCTACCTTCAGGAAAAAATGTAAACTATTACAATCAAATGTTATCAAGATCGGATCTGTAGGGAAAAAAGATGTAGACAAAATTATGACAAATTGCTCTTAATATGTTGGAGGTCTATAAAAAAGTAACACTTTCCCTTGACCTCCTAAAATTCAAAAAATCATTAGGGAGGAACTACCATTTAAAAATAAATCCCTTGATGCATTTTTGCATCAGATAATCTCTCCGAATAATTAAATAATTGTAGTGTTGCAAAATTGCACTAGTTTTTTTTTGCAACATACAGTTTTAAAAAATAATGCATTCAATATTCAATAAATTTAAATGTTCCTTTAAAGCTTTTTATAATTATAGAGAAGAAATTTAGGGTAATGTAGCGAAAACGCAATACCTTATGTTCGCAGCACTTGTTTTTGCAAATCTTTATAAATTCTGAAGAGATATTTTTTGTGAAAATCTTAAAAACAAAAAACACAAAAGTATTTTGATCAATTCTGAATAATGAATCATTTTAAAACTCTGGCTAATGAATTTGTAGAGTTGTTATTGCCAAATTTAATACTTGTAATATAGTTTTTTTCCAAAGAAAACATAAAAAAAAAAACTTTGCAAAAAACCTTTCAAAAAATTAAGTCACGGTATTTGTCTATCGCTAGTTGTTGTTATTTTTTAAAAATTGTATATATTTGTTCACTATATTTTTGTTTAATTGTTTAAATTAGTTAAAGTTAGTTTCATGCTAAAAATATTTTTTAATATTAATTTTCATTGACTTTTTCCATTTTAATTTAATTCATTTTAGTTATAAATAATGAAAATTGTAATAAATTAGAAAATATTAAAAATTACAGTTTTTTAAAACCTCCAACACCGCAAGTGATGAAGGGGGACTTTGTCATTCCGTCTATAACTCTAACGAGGAATCATCTCAGAGCCCATGACCAAATCAAAATCTAAATCGATTTAGCTATGTCCACCTCCTTGTCACATTCACAATAATTGACAGAGCTCAACAAAATTTTGGCCTTTGTATTTTTTACTGTTCTGAGAAGTTTCCTATTTAAAACCGGTATGTTAAAAGATATAGACCGATATCTAAAGGCAACCTCTAAGTTCAAGCAAAAAAACTTTCGTAAAACTCTCAATTACAAATTTTTGAATTTAGAATATTAAATTATGAAGTTATATGTACTTTAAATCAAAATCGGTTCAGATGAAAAAAAAGTTATAGTCAAAAATATAATTTATGACTCAACAAATATTCTTTTGTTATATTTAAAAAAGCGTTATATATTGTATATGTTTGTAAATGTACATGTGATTGCGTATGTTCATAACAAAGAATCATCATATATATATTCTTGCAACAAATCAAAGGCTAAGTCGATTTAACTATATCCGTCTGTCCCTTCTTCCGTTGTTGGTACACTCATATTCTCAATAATTGACAGAGTTAAATCAAATTTGGTCTGAGTATTATTTAAAGTCAGCAAAATCGTTTCAGTATATTAAAAGATATATACCGATATCTGAGACAACCTCTTAGTTCAAGCCAAAAACTTTCGTAAATTTGTCAATTATAAATTGACAAATTATGAATGAAATTTTGCCATAATATTAAGATCTTCATTAACATTTCTAAAACCATTATCGAAATCGGTTCAGTGGAAAAAAGTTATAGCCAAAAAAATATAACTCATTTTATGATTCATTCAGTGTTTTTGTCTTATATTTAAGAAAATAATTTATATATTGTATACTTTAGTGAGTGTATGTGTTAGTGTGTATGTACGAAACATAATGTATTAACATCACACACATTATGTGTCTTAGCCTAATAAAGCATTTAATTATTGTTTAAATTATTTTCTGATCTTTTTTTCATTTGTTTTAAGTTTTTAAATATTTTGGCGTCTTCATTTAATAATTTTCTTTTGTCTTAAATGATTTTCTTTGTCATAGATTTTCCTTTTTTTCTTTTCATTTTTTTAAATTAAAAGTATAAAATAGTTTTTTTTTCTATATTTTTTCCAAAACCTTGATTTATGGTTAAAATCCTTTATAGTTGTAGTTGTTATTATAACACTAGAAAAATCTATTGTTTTTAGCCAGAAAAAAATCAATGGGTCTCTGCACATTCAAATTGTTTCATAAATACGAGGGTTGCCTCATAAGTGTATAGTACATAATTTAAATATTCTCTCATCAACTATAGAAGACCGAAAAATGATTTTTTGTGATCTAAATGGCTTTAATATATGACGAGGTTATAAATTTTACAATCAACTTTTTTACATCTCCCAATAACTCCAATAATTATATGTTTTATTATGTAAATTCTATTGTAAAATTGACATAACCTCTTCATTTATCTCAGAAATAAGGTTTTATGAAAAATATCACTTACAGCATAATAAAACAAGTGAAAGTTATAGTCGATCAAGCTCGACTACTTATAGTTGGTTACTATCAAAAGCTATTAAAAAAATAATGATAGACCCTCGTAAAAATATATTTTCTAATTTTTGCTTAAGAGTGCTGTATATTATGGTACTAATACATATACATAATTTGTGCGCTTTAAATGGACTTCTTTTAAGGGGATAATACGGTAGCTAGATGAAATTATCTACCGACCCTCATAAAATTTATTTTATCGATTTTTGCTTATATATGAGATTTGCGTATATATGATAATTATGAGATTGCGTATATATGAGATTTAAACCCTTAACGTGTTTTTTTATGGGGGTTTATATGGGACCTAAGAGAAATAATGTACCGAGAATATTGTTCGATTTTTTTGGACTTAATTTCGTTAAAATCGCTTTATATTCAGGACTTTTATGTTCTTGAAACCACATTCCAGGAGGAATATTTCTATCGGGGCTAGATGAAATAATGGACCCGTCATGCAGTTTCAATAGGCATCGTCCTTGGGCTAATGACATATGCCAAGTTTCATTGATTTCAAATTCAAAAATTGCGACCTGCAATTTGTTCACAAGGTTAATATGGACATCCAGCAAACCAGACTTAGGGACATTACTAAATCGACTCAGAAAGTGATTTAAAATGGTGGTAGCAATATTTTTTCTGTGCGCTACAAACTTAAGCTCATACCTATCGTGGTGTAGGGTATAAAGAAGTTTGAAAATTCAAGGTCTGTAATATTAGGTGATTGAGTTAACTGATCGAATATTCTGATCACTTTTCTTCGATCGCTCTTTTTAAGCAAATCAATTGTTTTCGATTGTAGTACTCTGTGATCGTCTGAATCGATTTTCAAATATTTATTTTGATAATTCTGTTTATATCTGCGAAGTCTCCAATTTAATTTGTCTTGACTGATCACTGAGATAATGGAAGATTTGAACCTTTAACATTGATCGTTTTCTTCAAACGAATCAATCCAAAGTCTGACTTTTAAAGCGAAATGTAATTTTAGAAACCTTAAAGTGTTTATAAATGTTTGATAATTACTTTACCCATACTTCCAATAAAGGTGGACTCTATAGACCAAAAACCAAAAAATCCCATTTCTGGGGTTTTTTCCTCAAATTTTTGAGAATTCAAAAAATTTCTTCAAATAAATAATTTTTTTCAGAAATTTTATTTAAAATCAAAATGATCACATTTCGTGAAAAATTAGTAATTTGATGGTCTTGTCAGATCGCTTTCACGATGAAAGGTTAAGGAAAAATATCTTAACTGGACGTATATATTCTGATATTTTTTTTAAACCAATCAATTGCCTTCGGCATTGGACCTTTGAGATCGTCTGAGCCATTTCTCAAAGATTTCCCTTGACCTTTTAAAAATGCAGTTAAATCTGTAAAGTCTGTTGTAGGGTGTAAAGGCAAATTGAATGTATTTTTTAAAATAAAATTTTTGATCTAAATGATTTTAGGAATAATTTCATAAAACTTCTGTACTTTTGATGATATTCTAATGTCAAAGCCTTTTCACTCCTGCCTCGTATATTCTATATTAAGAATATTTTTGCTTGCACTTATTAGATAAACAATTTAAGTATTCATTTTGGATGTTTGTTAACAACCTTTTTTGTTATTGTTTTCTTTCTCCAAATACATAATACTCAATATGTATTATTTAATACAGACATGAGTAAATAGAAATCAATAAAAATTTACAAAAAGAAAAAAAGTTCATTATGTAGACAAGTTGTCTAATGATTTTTTCGAATATTAAAATTAAATTGGAAATAATAATTTTGTAATATAAATTTGAACGGAAATCTTAAGTAAAAATCTTATATACTTTCAAATTTCCAACCGTTAAGCTCTCTCTCTCTCTTCTAAATCCTCCATACTTTAGGATCCCGTTTTTTGAAGTCGTATTCCCGGACAAATTGGTTGATTTACTTCTCTTGGTGCAAACAAAGTAGAACTTTTTTACCAAACTGAAATGACATGATACATTGAGCTCTTTTATACAAAGCTTCTCTTGTGATCTCTCGTCAATTTCATTCAATAATGTTGTTCACTACAGTGTAGTCCCATCATTATTTGTTATGAAAATCGCAGTTTCTTATTTTAATTAAATTTTATATCGTTTATGATCCTACTTTCTTCAACATTTCCTTAAGCAAAGGAAGCAACCAAATTTTGTATCGCAAACAGCGAAATAGAGTTTTAATCTCATTCATCATTAAGACATTTATAGACCGATATCTGTAACAATCTTCATACTCATAAGAGAAACTTTTCTAAATATAAAGACAATTTTCTGAAATTTCTCAAATGTATTTGTTTGGGTTTAGGAAAAACATCTAAGATTAAACTAGAACCATTATTTGGTCTAGCAACCATATAAACCACTTTTCCCGGAATTGGTTTTTAAACGTATGAAACCTCTAAATATTTATTCAACTGAAATTCAGCACAATTACACCCTACACTATCACAGGCGTCTGTAAATAATGTTCACCCACCTTAAACTAAACCGATAGAATTAGAATCAATTTCTGAACCCACATAACGATGTACGTCTCTCTCTCTCTCTGGTCATGTAATATTTTGAATGCTACAATTCATAATCATAAAAAATATCTCTATGAAATTTAAAACACATGATGTTTGGCCTAAAAAATTTTTTGCTTAATTCAAAATCTACATGTCAAACTTCAAGAATTTCGATACTCTGTAATGCAGTACATCCAACATAGACTCTCTTTCGATAAACGCCTTGAAATGCATGAGTATATCATATGTTTAAGACTTATACAACCGCAACAAAAACAAAAGGTCGGTCCATAATATATAACTCCATATAACCTTTACTTCTGAAAAATTATCACAAATGACATCATTTTAAAAAATACGTCAACTGACAAAATTAATTTTTTCACTTATGTCTACCTTGCAGCAAATGAGCGATATGTGGATCTCATGAAAATATTTCAATTAAATGTTTTTTTTTAATTGTCTTAAAAATTGATAACTGTTATATTTGTTAAATATTACTGGGTCCAAAATTAACTGTCAAATTATGTCTTCAGATTTTTTAGGTCTCATTCTTGAACTCTTAACTTTATTTTTATTTTTATTTTATTTTTATTTTTATTTCTATTTTTCTATTTCACCCATATTTTTTTTTCATCTTCATCTTAAAAATGTTAAAATGTCATCAAAATTTTATAACCCACTGTTATTTTCACTTTTCAGAGGTTAATGTATTGCGGGTTAAATAAATCATTTACTTATTACACTTCTAGGCCAAACACACTCACACACATGAAAAATAAACAAAACAATAACAAATTTAAAGTAAAATAAAAACAAAAACAATTTTTTATCATTTGACTTTTTTCATAAGGAATGAGATCGAAAAATTCTTAACCAAAGTTTTTCATTAAAACTTATAACCCAAGTATTATTTGATATTTTTTGATCAAGTTACCTGTGCAAAACATGTCAGCAATTATGCTCTGATTAAAATCAGAGATCAGAAAAAAGTGCGTTAATTAATTAAAACCCAACTTGGTCCAACAAAAAGTTGACCAGACATTTAAAATTCTGCAGTCAAACTTTATGTAATGTTATTAAACAGTATCGGGAAGACTGGTCCCTTGATAGAAAACCTGATTCAGGTTTTGGAAGAAATTTAGAAATAAAAAGCATTTTTCCAAGAGCTCCCAACATACCAAGTAGGAAAGCAGCCCAGTGAGCTCAGTGGTCGGTTTATTTGCTATGAAAAGTTAAAGCTTATGCAGGTTTAAAAACATACAAGGCCCAAACAGTTCCTGACAAAAACGCTGTTAATAAATTAGATGCCAAAAACAGAGCCCGGAATTTGAAGTCAAGTTAAAAAAAAGTGTTCTTACTGCATAATGACTGACGAAACGTATGCTCTGGCAAATATTTCACAACTTCCTGGTCAAAACTTGCATGTTGCTGATGATTGAGAGAAGTGTAGGATTTATAATCAGTCAAAATTTCCCAAAAAAGAGTTTTTGATATGACGGGGAATATGCAATTGCGACAAAAGAAGCTAATTATTTCTTACAATGGGCTCTATAAATACCGAAACTTATATCAATAAATTTTTATAAAAAAGACTTTATAATGTGTCTACTTGTTTTTGTCCTGACTTGTCCTATGGCAATGGTTAACAGGCCCTTGAGTTGTACAAGAACAGTAATGCAAGGGAGACATATCCTCCAAACAGTCCGGAGCTATGGCCAGAGGCTAGAGGAGATATATTTAGCTTTTGTTACAAAAGCTGAATATATCTCCACTGCCCTTACAAGAGAGTTGTACAAGAACAGTAATATAGTATTTGCATGGAGAGAGACAAATCCTCCAAACAGCCTGGGGCTTTGTCCAATGGCCAGTGGAGATATATTAAGCTCTTGCTTCAAGAGATTTGGAGAGCACAATAAAGGTGCCCAGAAGTGAGTTAGATTTTAAGGTGAACCTGATCGAGCAAAGTGACTGAAAAAGGTTCAAAATTCATCATACGTGATTAAATTTAATAATTTTAATCAAAAATTAAAACTGTAACTTTGATGGTTTCATTTCTATTAACAAATATGTATGTTAAGAATTTTTCGATCTCACTTCTTAATAAATATTTGTCATTTATTTAGAATTTGTATTAAAATAAATGAATATGAATATTTTTCTACATATGACGTTTTTTTCATTAAAACAATAATGATAACAACAATAAAGAAAATTAACTTCTGTATTACAATAATTTTAAATATTTATTATAATTTTCATTAAATACTTTTAATACACCAAATAAATAATGCGTCATATCTTATTTTATATTTTTCTAATAAATTTATTTTATTATTTGAAGAAATATTGACAAAATTCAGAATTATTAAGACATTTTAAGAATTGGAGAATTGAATTGGATTTGGATTTCGAAAAAAATAACAGTTAATACTTTCTATCTTTTTGGCAACGTATGATTTTTCCAATTATTTCAATTTTATATTGCTCATTTGCTGCAAGAACTTCATAACTGGAAAAATGCAAGTTTCAAATAAATATTAGTTGTGTGTGATAATTAAGTTGTTTTATTAACTATTGATTTTTTTGTGACCAGAGAAGATCACGAAAATGCCAATGGTGTAATTAATTGAAATATTAATTTTTGAGTTATGACTATCTTGCAGCAAACGATCAATTTGAAAGAAAATAATAATAACCGATCATTTAGCTCGATTAATTAATAATGCACAGTAAAAATAAATAAAAAACAATAACAAATTTAAAATAAAATAAAAATAAAAACAATTTTTTTATAATTTTATTTTATTATGACTTTTTTCATAAGGAATGAGATCGAAAAATTCTTAACGAACATTTTTCATTTAAACTTTTAACCCAAGTATTATTTGATATTTTTTTAATCAAGTTACCTTTGCAAAATATGTCAGCAATTATGTTCTGATTAAAATCTGTGATCAGAAATAAGTGCGTATTAACATTATTCAATATTTTTAAAACCCAACTTGGTCCAACAAAAAGTTGATCAGACATTTAAAGTTCTGCCATCAGGCAGAATCGATCTTTAACTTTTGATCGGCTGGGTGGGTTTGTATGAAATTAAGCATAATAATAGCAGGAATGTCGCATTATAACTTTTTCAGTTTGGCATCCATTGTTGCTCCATGGGCAGAGTTATAGGGACCCAAATGAGGCACTTCGACGAATATTACATTTTCTTAAATTCCCTAAAGTGTGAACAAAAATCCTAAAAAATGTAATTTCTGGGCTGGAAAAAGTATCCGAAATTACATTCCGTTTATAAATTTAGGGTTTATGATTTTAGAATATAAAGGTTAAATTCAATTTTTTTAATAGTCGAATTCAAAAGCGTCTGGACTTGAATTTTTAAATTTGAAATTATTTATTTTTGAATTGGATGGAGGTATTGAGCTCAATCTTTTTTTAGATGAATAATTTTGTTTTTTTTTTGGAAGGTTATGACCTTCCAAATTCGTTTTTATATTGCTTCCTCTATCATTTCAATATGTCATGACATAAAACACAGTTCCTATCTACAGTTTTCCAAATAGTTTTACAGCGGTCTTGCAACCTTTTGTCAGTCTTTGGTATGAGGGACTTTGTGATCCATTTATGCGATTTTTACAGCTTTTAATACAAAACACCCTTGAGATCCCTCCAAATACTATGCAATACTTTGGTGTAATGGATCTATGGCTTTTTGTACTTAAGGTTATCGTAGTTAATCAATTTCTCATTTTGTAGCATTTAAGCTTCATTCAAAGGGCATCCAATATCCTTGCTTATGAATGTATTCCAATAGTTCTAAAAATAAGAAGACACCTTGATGTGAAACTCCAATTTAAAAAAATTGTTCTTGTGTCGAAATCCCCACCAATTGATTAGTGCAAAATATTGTTCACATGTTGTTTAAGTTGGCGCTATTTTCATCTAACAACCGATTTCCTCCGTAAAAAATTGGGATTAAAAAAATCATTGTTTAATTATTGCCACCTAACGAAGTCTGTTCTATAATGACAGATGTTTAGCCTCCATATTAGTTACTATTGACTCGAATTATACATGATAGTTTATTTTTAGTTATTAGTAGACCAATATCGGGTGTGGTAGTTGTTGCAACAATTAGTCTGTATCACATTGTTCTTTCTTAGGGAAAAAAATTTTCAATTGATTTAGCTATTGTTGGGTTCAAATCTTTGGCCGAGTTTGACTCGGGTCGTTCCGGCACGGAGGTCCAATTTTCGTGGGAAAGTGTCTGGTCCAGTATTCTAGTCCTTTTAAAATTTTGGTTTTCTTCAAATAAATTGTCTTCGATGCAGGTAATAATCTCAAGCCATTTTTACAGCTAATAATTCAAATTAGACCTCTAATACCCATCTGATGAGGGAATCAATGTATTCTATTTACCATTAGCAACATATCTGATATGTCAAAATGGAATAAAGCTAATTTAATGCAACCATATATTGATAAACAGTTTACCATAATATTATTGCACACATTAAGATATTGAACAATAGAGAATTTCTTAATTCTAACCAAAATCTGAACAAAAATGAAATCGTTCAGTATGGTTTTATGAGAAAATTCAAAAATTGAATTGAAATCTTAAAAACACCCATAAATCATTATATGTGTTTCATGTAATAATGTAATAAGTTCAATTTTTTACAAAAAAAAAAAATCATCTTCTAATTAATAACATCAATGTTATTCGAGATCTCTCTCTCTATTTTTCTATACAGTCTTTAAGTATAAACCACAATAATAATGCTGGTGATGATGAAGATGACGACAAGTACAGCCAGTTCATAACCCACTTTAATTTGGTAAAATGCGAAATAAAAATCTTCTTACAAAACGAAAAATACAAGAAAATGATATAAAATAAAAAAGCACCTTAACAGAAGAAGTGAAAAAAATAATAATACATTAAGATAACCTTGGTCACCTTTTTTCTTATTCTTCTTCCATAATTAAGAGAAAAAATTTGTATTTTGATTTTAAATACAAATCACAGAAATATATACAATAATAATGATAAAAGAACTATAATATTGAAGTGTTTTTTTAGTAGTTATAGTCATAGTCAAAGTAGTAGCAGTAGCAATAGTGACAATATAAGCATTGTTGCCAGATTTGATGATTTTATGAGTCTACAATGGCTTTTTTACTATTTATGCCCCAAATTTGATGATTTTTCTCAAGCATGAAAAATTTTGAATTTTATATTTTTTATCCAAGATTTTTAAAAAATCCTTCCGCAAAACTTGGACTTAATTAAATTTCTTGCCCGCCTTTAATAAACTCAATTTAAGGTCAATTATCCAAAGTCCATATAATAAGACTTTGGTATAACACCAATAAAATCGTTTCAGTTACAATCAATTAAGACATCGGATACTTCAAGACCTAAAGAAAATATTGCGTCATACTTTCGAAGACATATAAAGCTAATATATTTAGGGGAAATGACTTTAATACGATGTCAATATTAATTAATCTTAAATATGAAAGAAAGACCTCTTGAATCGTAGTATGACATTTCGTTCCTCAAAAAGTTATCGAGAGTATCTTTTTAAAGATGCCCAGCAAAACCGCTTAAAATAATTGAAATCCTATATAAAATCTATGAAATCTATTCCAAATTCTTAAAATTTAATACTTTTTTTGGAAAAGTACAACTAAATTGATAAGTTCCTTTTTAAGGTTGCGATTTTTAGATGATTTCGAATACTAAATTTGACGATTTTTCCAACAAATTTTACGGTTTTTTGTTCAAATTTATCTGGCAACTATGGAAGATAGAAATTAAGAACAGAAGAAGAAAGGGTATTGGAAGAAAGAACAAGACCTTTATAGAAATTTTCAATAGTCACATCATTTCATCATCATCATTATTATTAAAATCATCTTGTTAATAAACATCATGATTAACTATTTTATACTTGCTCTACTATCACATATCTGGTGAGAAAAAACACGATATATTATATACGATATATTATATTATATAGTTAGTGACAAATAAATAGTTTAAGCAAAAAGTTATTTAGACATCGTGAGGAAAAAAATCTATTAAAGTAACAAAATGAGTTAATACATTATTCATAAAACATAGTTTAAATCCAATGGTTTGCAATACTTACTATACTTACCTTTTAAGAGAACATTGAAAATACTAGATGGCGCTGTTTGGCGTAAATAGAGACATATCCGCACATAAGTTAGTCAGTCTATTTAGACATTATTATAGTAACAAAATGAGTTAATACATTATTCATAAAACATAAATAAAATTCAACGGTTTGCAAGAGCTAAATTTGGCTCAGGACCTTTTAATAGAACATAAAACAGATCATATGTTTTAAGATCATCACACGGTCATGCTGAAAAAACTAGATGGCACTGTTTGGTATAAATAGATACGTATCTGCACAAAATATAGACCGTCTATTGTAAACTGTATTGAAAAAGGTGGTAAATCAACGTTTTTAAAAGGTACAACGTAATGATATCATCCATCAAAGCCACATTTTGTTCTATCTTTCCGATAGTATATAGATTCCGCTCCATAGAACTGTTTCAGTTTGATGTAAAGAGTGAATCAAGTAAATTTCTGAATTTTTTTCCAAAATGAAGGAAATGAAGTCTAAGGACGTTAACATCGAAAAAAGATACCATTCTCTATTGTTCGAATAGTTTTTCGGGAATGTTATGAACTCATATTAATATCCATATTCCGATAATTATTTATACATCGAATAATTTTCTTTGTTTAACTCACTCCGTTATCATCTGAACCATTTTCAATAGCTTTAAATGCAAAACAAACTTCTGAACAATGCACTATCTTGGTGCCAAAAATATATGGCTTTGGAATTGAGTCGGCTTTTCGGTAGCATATGTATTCCGCTGCAATGGAAATGATACAGTTTGACGTTAAGAGTCAATCAAGTGAAATTCTGATACTTTTTTTTGGAAATAAAGCTTATTTCTTTAAAGAAGTTCTGTATCGATCGAAGCATATAATAGATTAAAGGAACAAGTTCAAGACTATAAGGCGGGTAAACGAAAACGTCAAATTTTGGCTTTAACGATGAACTATTGTGAACTCTTTTCAGATCAATTATTCCGATTATTTTTTATTCATTACTCATTCATTCTCGAATAAATTTTCTTCGTAACACACTTCCCGAGATAATCTGAAACATTTCCCCCCTTCTCAAAATAACGGGCAGAACATCATCTTGGAGCCAATAATTTTCGGCGTTGGAGTTGATTTGGCTGTTGTAATCAGTGTATCGATCAATGTATCTACATTTCATCAATATTACGATGGGCAGATTACTACTTTTCTTTGTGTAGCACAAGTATCATTTCCGACATGGAAAATCGACTCTCAACATCTCTCGACATCTTTGAATATATGAGAAAGTTTTTTATTGTAGGTAATTGACTTGTTGGGGAAAGTCCCAGGTTCCATTTGACAATATTCATTCTTGACTAATGCTTTCAACTTCATAATAATATCAAAACTTATTTCGGTGACGTTGATTTGGCTGATTGACATGATTTTGCGTACGACTTTGTATCAATCGGTGTATACATTTTTCATCAGCAGTTATAATACGATGTCAAAATGATTTGCATTTGTGGCGCTCAAGCTTCATTTACGACATGTTTAATTGACTTTCAACATCTCACGGAAAATATATGTCCCACAAATTAAAGGTGCAAGATTTCTCAAATTAAAGGAGCAAGAAACAATTTAATGCTTAAGACAAGGGTGGGTAACTGCCTCTTCGAAAGCCTGTTAACAAATATCTCTACTTATTAAATAGAAAACCAAACTTGTCCTGTAACTACGACTGAATTGCGCAAACCATTGTCCTAAAGTTTTTTTTTTAATTTTTGCTTTTTGAAGGCCTATTAAAAATCAATAACATTTCAGCTGCCGATGATCTAACATAACTTATAAAGTGACTCAAGATATGAACGGTCTATTCCTCTCTGAAGCCTCTCCTTGTCTTCTGTGTGAAAATCAGAAACTTTGAATTGTGCATAGAATTGTCATAGTTTAAAAAGCTGTTGAATTATTGCATTTCGACCACTTTCAGGGCCATTTTATGACCTAATTCCTTAATTAATATCGCTTATTTCTTGCAAGATAGTAATAACTCAAAAATCTATTTTATGAGACGCATTTTTAATTTCTTGCAATTCATGATTGATAATTTAAAATCATCTTGCTGCAAATAAGCTATAAAAAACTAAATGAGAGTCCCCCTTCTCGATCTAGTAGACATCGAGCTTATAATAAAATATTCCCAGAGATTTTAATCTCCTAATTCACCTAAAAGAGGAGTAATTTGTTCATATGCTTATGAGATTGGATGTAAGACTTCCATCATAATCGGGCCGACTACAACAATACGTGATTTTGGGTTCATATTCAATTAACGTTGTTAATTATTATTTGTTTAAATGTATTTCAATTAATTTAAAATTTTTTTAATTTCATCACAATATTTATTACATAAATCATTTTCAAGCGTCTTTTTTTTGTCACCAACTCTATAAGTATGTATGTGTATACGTACGTATGAGATGTACGTGTGTCTACATACAAAATTGTGTTTTTTTTATTATTAACAATTGACACTTTAACTTACGTTGTATTGCAATATCCGCAACAACAAAAACAATAATAATAATAATGTCAACGTATATTAAATTCAAATTCTTTAGATTTTTGTTTTTGCTTTACTTATGACACATTTTTTTTTTTTTTTGAAATGTCTTATTGTCATCTCTATTTTCAGGTTATGGTCGTCGAGAGGTTGTTGAATTTCTCTTAAATAATGGTGCTTCCATACAAGCATGCGATGAAGGTGGTCTACATCCCCTACATAATGCCTGTTCATTTGGACATGCCGAAGTTGTACGTCTGTTATTGAAAGCAGGAGCATGTCCTAATACCACAGACAATTGGAATTATACACCATTACATGAGGCGGCTAGCAAAGGTAAAGTTGATGTTTGTATAGCTCTCTTACAACATGGTGCCAATCCGAATATTAGAAATTCGGAAAATAAAACACCCCTTGAATTGGCTGATGAAAATACACGACCTGTATTAACTGGGGAATATCGTAAAGATGAACTATTGGAGGCAGCACGTTCAGGAGCTAAAGATCGACTTTTAGCTCTGCTAACGCCTTTAAATGTCAATTGCCACGCTAGTGATGGTAGGAGATCAACGCCACTGCATTTGGCAGCTGGTTATAATCGTATTGCCATTGTGGAAATATTATTGGCACATGGAGCAGATGTACATGCTAAGGATAAAGGGGGTTTAGTGCCACTACATAATGCCTGTTCGTATGGGCATTTTGAGGTGACCAAATTGTTAATAAAAGCAGGAGCGGATGTTAATGCCAATGATTTGTGGGCATTTACACCGCTACATGAAGCAGCCTCTAAAAGTCGTGTGGAAGTTTGTAGTCTATTATTAAGTAAAGGAGCCAACCCCACTTTATTGAATTGTCATAATAAATCAGCTATAGATTCGGCACCCACAAGGGAACTTAGAGAGAGAATACACTGTAAGTTGTAATTGAGCCATAAAAGTTTATGGAACAATTTTTAATTTATCTTCCTGTTTACAGATGAATATAAAGGTCATTGTGTATTGGATGCTTGCAAAACGGGCAATATACCACGTTTAAAAAAGTTTTTATCCTCAGAAACAGTCAATTTTATACATCCCTATTCGGGTGATGCTCCCCTTCATTGTGCAGCCATGTCCATAGATCCAAAACGCAAACAGGTTGGTTTATATTCCATTGTTTTTAAGGACACTTAACTAGATTTGCTTCCTCTCTTTTAGATTGCCGAATTGCTTATACGCAAAGGCTCTTTGTTGAATGAAAAGAATAAAGGCTTTTTAACACCCCTCCACTTGGCTGCCGAACATTTACATTACGATGTTATGGATACATTATTGAAAAATGGTGCCAAAGTTAATGCTTTGGATGGTTTAGGCCAAACAGCTTTACACAAATGTGCCAGAGATGAACAAGCTGTACGAATATTATTGTCGTACAACATAGACACCAGCATTATATCGTTGGAAGGTTATACAGCTGCTCAATTAGCTTCCGATAGTGTATTGAAAATACTAAAGGATCCTCCAGATACAGAAACACATTTGTTAGAGGCTGCCAAGGCAGGTGATTTGGATACAGTGCGACGCATTGTATTGGCCAATCCACATTCGGTTAATTGTCGAGATTTGGATGGTAGACATTCAACGCCTTTACATTTTGCTGCCGGTTTTAATCGCGTACAAGTGGTGGAATTTCTTTTAGAACATGGCGCTGAGGTTCATGCAGCCGATAAAGGTGGTCTTGTACCTCTTCATAATGCCTGTTCTTATGGTCACTTTGAGGTAACCAAATTATTAATTAAGGCTGGTGCCAATGTTAATGTCTCGGATCTGTGGAAGTTTACACCACTGCACGAGGCAGCAGCTAAGGGTAAATATGATATTGTAAAGTTACTGTTAAAACATGGCGCTGATCCTACGAAAAAGAATCGTGATGGTGCCACTCCAGCAGATTTGGTAAAGGAGTCCGATCATGATGTGGCCGAACTATTAAGAGGCAACTCGGCATTATTGGATGCTGCCAAAAAAGGTAATTTGGCCAGGGTACAACGTTTGGTAACTCCCGAAACCATAAATTGTCGTGACGCTCAGGGACGCAATTCAACACCTTTGCATTTGGCTGCCGGCTACAATAACTATGAAGTGGCCGAGTATTTATTAGAAAATGGAGCTGATGTTAATGCTCAAGATAAGGGCGGATTAATACCTCTACATAATGCCTCCTCGTATGGTCATTTAGAAATTGCTGCTCTACTTATTAAACACAAGACTGTCGTAAATGCTACCGATAAATGGGGTTTCACACCCCTGCACGAAGCAGCCCAAAAGGGACGCACTCAATTATGTTCCCTTCTGTTGGCTCATGGAGCCGATCCCTATATGAAAAATCAAGAGGGTCAAACTCCCATAGAATTGGCCACAGCCGATGATGTTAAGTGTCTATTGCAAGATGCCATGGCTACATCGTTGAGTAGCTCGGCCTTAAGTGCTTCCCAACAATCTTTACTCAGTAATAATTCCACACCTTTGGCGCCTGTTACCACAGCTTCCTCTAGCAATTTAACAGCCAGCACCAGCCCTAATGTAGCAGCCTGTACTGTTTTATCGCCCAGTACTGAGACTGTAACACTGCCTTCTGGCGCCTCCATGACATTAAGTGTTCCTGTACCACTACCCCTATCCACACGTATCAGTCCGGCCCAGGGAGCCGAAGCCAATTCCAGCGATTTGGGTGAAGATGTTGCTGATCCTGAATCGATAACAAATATTGCCAGTTTCTTAGCAAGTCTACAATTAGAACACCTAATTGATCTCTTTGAGAGAGAACAGATAACATTGGAGATTTTAGCTGAAATGGGTCATGAAGATTTGAAACAAGTTGGTGTTTCGGCGTATGGTTTTCGTCATAAGATTTTGAAGGGTATAGCACAACTGAGAGCAACAACAGGTGAGTATTTTTATTATCTGAATTGAGTAAAATTTTATTTTAATTTAAAAACGAATGTATTGTATTTAAGGGATTGGAAATAATGTTAATCCTGGCACACTGCTAGTAGATCTTTTGCCAGACGATAAAGAATTCTTAGCGGTGGAAGAAGAAATGCAGGCTACAATTAGGGAACATCGTGATAATGGTCAAGCAGGAGGTTATTTTACACGTTATAATATAATAAGGGTAAGTTTCACCTTTTTTTAATTTTCACTTAAAATATTTCGCCAACATTTTTTTTGCAAAAAAATTTTTCACTAAAAATTTTTTCGACAGAAAATTTTCACAAAAAATATTTTAATTAAAAAATTTGCAATAAAATTTTTTTCCAACAAATTTTTTACTAAAAATATTTTGACTAAAATTTTTTACTAAAAACATTTTTGACTAAAAATTCTTACTTAAAATATTTGCATTCAAAAATTTTTTTCTCCAAACATTTCACTAAAAATTTTTGATTTAAAACTTATTCACTAAATCAAATTTTACCAAAAGTGTTCACAATTTTCGCTAAAATAAATTTCGACAAAAAATTTTATTTTAATTTATTTTAATTTTTACTAAAAAAAAAATATTTCTCTAAAAATATTTTCGCCGAAAAAAATACTAAAAATATTTTCATTCAAAATATTTTCGAAATCAAAAATTTCGTTAAATAAATTTTCACAAACAACATTTAATTCAAAAAATTTACTAGAAATGTTTTCGAAAAGAATTTCACAAATAATATTTCCACCAAAAAATATTTCATTTCAATATTTTTGTAAAAAAAAATTACTGAAATATTTTCACGAACATTTTTTGCTAAAGACTTTTTTACGAAAAAAACTTTGTTCATTTCCGTTTTCTAAATTTAGGTACAAAAGGTACAAAATCGTAAACTTTGGGAACGTTACGCACACCGGCGTCAAGAAGTCTCTGAAGAAAACACAATGCAAGCCAATGAACGTATGCTGTTCCATGGCAGTCCATTCATCAATGCTATTGTACAGAAGGGATTTGATGAAAGACACGCTTATATTGGTGGAATGTTTGGTGCTGGTATTTATTTTGCCGAACACAGTTCAAAAAGTAATCAATATGTTTATGGTATTGGTGGAGGTATAGGCTGTCCGTCGCACAAGGATAAATCTTGTTATATGTGTCCAAGGTGAAATTAATTTCAATTAAAAGTAGAGAAAAAATATTGAAAATAATTTCATTTTAATTTGTAGACAATTGCTTTTATGTCGTGTGGCTTTGGGTAAATCTTTTCTACAATATAGTGCCATGAAGATGGCCCATGCGCCACCTGGTCATCATTCAGTTATTGGCAGACCTTCGGCGGGAGGTTTACATTTTGCTGAATATGTAGTTTATAGAGGGGAGCAGGTAAATGAAATTAATTTTAATCAATTTATACATCATTTTTATTAATTGTTTTTTTTACTTAGGCCTATCCCGAATATTTAATTACTTATAAGATTGTCAAACCCGAGGATAGTAGTAGTGGTAATGAGGAAACAAGATGATGGATGCCTTCTGTAGGTTCAACACCCACTACTACTTCCCCAGCTCCACAGCAGCAACAACAATCGTTGACCCAGTCAATGGCTTCACAACATTCACACTTACCAACATCACAACAACAGCAGCAGCCGCAGCAACAACATTCCTCAACAATTGCTGTCGTTCAGCAGCAACATGCCAAAATACAACAACAATATTCACTGCCATTGCAGTTGCAATATCAGGTAACCACTACCCAGCCTTCACCGGCTGGTATGTTTATAAGTCAAACTGCTGGTATTATTAGTAGTACAGCAGCTCTTGGCCATACAGCCTCATTTTTTAATGCAGCCTCTAGTGGTGCCGACATTTCACCCACATCATCTACAGCCTCATTCTCTTCGGTCGATACAAATCAAACCCTTTTAAATTCTATTGCCAATCAACAACAATTACAAGCCGTACCACCACCACCACCAATTCCAACTCAACAACAGACAAATTCAAATCACAGTGTTAATAAGACAAAATATTCAACTCATAGTTCGACCTCAAAGGCATCGACTTCATCGTCCACCAATCGTTCGTATCGTACAAAATATAGTCAATTTATGATAATAACACCAGCTGTTTCTATAGATAGAGATTTCGATCGTGATACACGTTCCGATAATGCCTCCGCCATAACGGCAGCCGATAATCATGGCTTTCATAGCACCGAAGATGACCCGTACTTTCCACAAAATGGCAATGTTTTTCGTTCTTCGGTCTTACAAAGTAGCATAGATAGTGGTAATAGTAGTGATAGTGGCAATTCTTTTCGTTCCAACTATAATCCCTATATACATACAAGTCGCCAACATTTATTACCCAAATCGGCTCCTCCATTTTATAATTTCTCTCCTTCTTCTTGGCGTTGGTGCACACTTATCTGTGCAGCTATGCGTTGTTTTGGAGCTGGTGGTAGTGGTAGTGGTGGTGGTGGCAGTCATGGTACTGGTGGTCGTCGTACTACTTATAGTAGCTCATTTGGTAGGCCACCATATCAAAGATCTCGTAGTTCTGGTCCACAAATATCATCCTCCAAAACACCACATCGTAGATTACGTTCGTATTCAACATCATCGTTTACACCCGAAACAGCTTTTGAACATTTTTCGGCACCATTTAAGGCGAGAAAAACACGCGATGAACAAAATAATATTGCTTATGAATTGTGACGCTGGTTAAATTTAAACAAAAACCAAACACAACAACAACAACAATTTAATCTTAAACTTCCAATATATGATCTCTTTTTAATTATTCTTATACTCCAATTATTAATTATAAAAATAATAACGATAACGATTATAGTTAAACGTTTGCAATATAAACAAAAACACAACAACAATAACAACATCATCATCGTCATTATCTATGTGTATCCGAATTTATGGCAAATTATTTAAAAAATGTTTTGAAGGTTTTGTTTGGAAAACAACAATTTTCGTCTTTTTTTAATTTTAAGAAAGATTTTAAAGTTGTTTTAAAATGTCCTTTTTTCGAAGTTCTACTGAGTGTGTTAGTGTGCTAATAAGTATTAACGTGATGGAAATGTAAAAAGTCACCTTTGTCGGTGGTCTCTTTTATTCCATATAAGTATCTTTTCAACAGGCTTAACATCAGAAAATATTCGACTGCTTATACTGACTTGTCTGTCACTGACATGATTGAATTCGCCTTGAAACTCAAAGTTAAGTTGTTATATTGTTGGCCTACAAAGTTTCATATTCGAATTTGCCTTGCTAAAGGTGATTTAAATTAATTAGGAATTAGACTATCAATATTTTTGAATCAGTTTTAGCTTTTCACGGATTCATTATAACGAATGAATTACGAAATTGATATTTTAAATTAGCAGAAGTTGGTTTTTTCCAAAAGCTGATTATATTCACAGGGAGCATTCGATATTCGAAATAGACAATTTCATTTATTGAAATTGTGGTTTTAAGAGATTTTTGTTTTTTATTTAAACTTTAAATAACTCTTGACGAATTACACACATAAAACTCAACAGACTTTAGAGAAATAAAAGTTCAAATTCGAGTTTTAATTAGAGTTGTTTCAACTGATTAAAACTGATTCTTAAAGAAGATATTGACATTTAAAAAATAAATTTAAATATGATAAAGAAAACTCGGAAATGAATACACCTTTTTTGATAGAGAAATTATGTAAATTCAATTGTAGAGCGAACAGATATAGAAGAGGACTCCTGCAAGGCTAATTGTTCAAGTGAAGATTTTCATCTAGTTAATAAGATAAGAAAATAAACAAACTAATTGTCGGTATAGTCAATAATCCATACAACAAATTATTCTGTGAAACTGTTTTAATAAAAACTTTAAACTCTCAAGTAAAATAAATATAATTTATACTTGAGATAAAAGTTAAGTATATTCAATAGACTGGAAATAGATTAAATAAAAGCATAGTTCAAACACCAGGCAGTAGTTTAGAATTAAGACCTATCAAAAGGCTAAACCAATCAATAGATATATGTCTGGTTTATACACTAGACGAAAGTCTATTCTATATACCAGAGTTGCTTCAATTTATTAATTTATTCTAAATAAGATATTGACATTAGGAAATAACTTATGATCTGAATAAATAAGTTTAAATCTTTAAAAGAAATTCGAAAACAGGCACGTAAAAAATGTGTAATTTTAATTATAGAGCGAACATATCTGGCTAATTGTCTTTAATTGAATTAAATTTTTCCATCTTAGAAATCATTACATTTAAACCAGAACTCTTTCAATGACTTTTAACTTTGTAAAAAGAAAAAAGATACTTGAGATATTTTAGTATATGAGATAGGCAGTTGTATGGACTATAGATCATGCAGTAGTTTAGACTAAAAACCAGACAATAGTCTATACAAGAGTTTTGTTTATGTATATACCAGACAAATGTCTAGTAATTATATCAGACAATATACTAGTCTATACAGTGGACAATAATCTAGTCTATAAGCCAGACAATGGTCTAGTTTATACACCAGACAATAGTATAGTGTGCACACTTGATTAATGTATATAAAACTGGAGTCTAGTCTGTACATCAGAAAATAATCTAGTCTATATACTAGATAATAGTCTAGTGTGTACGCCAGACAATGGTCTAGTTTATACACCAGACAATAGGTTACCATGTACACTTTTAGTATATGATAGTGTGGTCTATACACTAGACAATAGTCTTCAAGAAAAACCAATCAATGGTCTAGCTTATATATCAGATTGTCACTATTGTCATCATACAATAGTGTAGTCAATAAAGCAGATAATAATCTAGTTTGTATACCTGATAAAAGTATAGTCTATACACCACACAATACTCTCGACTTTAGACTAGATAATAGTTTAGTCTATACACCAAACAAAAGTCTATTCCACAAGCTAGAAAGTCTATTCTATATACCAGACAACGTATATAAACTAGACAATAGTTTAGTCTATACAACAGACAACACTCTAGTTTGTACACCAAACAAAAGTCTAGTCCATGCCCAGGACAATAGTCTAGTATATACAAATAAAACTATGCAACAGAATCAAGACAATAGTGTTGTATATAGTATATATCTACTTTATATAGTTGAAAAAAGTTTAGGCCAAACACCATACCGAAGTTTATTCTATACAATGAAAAATTGTAAGGTTTATACATCCGACAATAGTCTAGGATATATGACACACTCTTCTTTTTCTTTAATTAACATTTTTAAATAATTTGCAAATCGAAAACGAAATATAAAATTAATTGTATAACAAAAAATCCAATTATAAAACATCACACTCATCATTTAGGCATAGAAAAACTACAAGACCCATCATCATCATTGAAATATTTTTTTTTTCTTTTCTTACCGTTCCTCTCAACTATTTTTTTTTTAACTATAAAAATAAAAAATTAAATTAAACTAATTAATTTTTTTTAAATAAATTAATATTATTAATATAAAAACCTTAGTCTATACAATATAATTATAAATTATAAAAATCTATATTATTAATAATTCATAATTATTAAAAAGTGTATTTAAATAAAAACAAAAACAAAAAAAAAACGAAAAAACCTAAATTTAAAACTTTTTTCATCTCTCCTCTTTCTCTTAACCTTAAAATATTTATATATATAAATGTAAACTTATATACTTAAATTCATATACATACATACATACATACATACATACATACATACATACATACATACATACATACATACATACATACATTCATACATACATCTACACAAGTATATAGAAAAAAAACACAATTTTTGCAAAAAACAAAAACAAATAAAATATTAATTAAAATTATACAATTTAATTAAATTTATTAAATAAAAACAAAAAATAAATATTTCAATATCTCTATATTTTGTCGTGGTTTATATATATAAATGTAAAATTCTACTTGTACTATAAAAATTATAAAAAAATTATTATATTTAAAAAAAAATCATTACAAAACAAAAAAACAAATTATTTAATTAAAAATTACAAATATTAAACAAATACATACATATTTTACTTATTGTCTTAAAAATATAAAAACTAAATAAAAAACGACATAAAAAAATAATAAAAAAATTTAATTAATTAAAAAAAAATCTGTTTACAAAAAAGTTTACAATTCTACAAAAAATTCTCTTCTACTTTAAAGGAAACAAAAAAGTTTAAAAAAGTGTAATTAAATTTAATTAATAAAAATGCAAAAGAAATAAATATAAATATTAATTATAAAACGATGTACTTGATAACAAAAAAAGGGGATAAAGAAAAAAACAACAAGAATAACAATTAATTATACGATATTTAATCAAATGCGCGATAAAACAGATTTAAATTTAAATAATTTAAAATTATACACATTTAAATGCAATAAAAAAACAACAACAAATCGATATAAAAAATTAAAAAAAAATGATAATTTTTATTAAAATAAGAAACGCAAGAGAGTAAGAAAGCAGCAGGTAAGAGGAAATTAATAAGTGAGATCGAAAAATTCTTAACAAACTTTTTTTTTTTAACTTTTAATTGAAATATTTTTATAACCTCCACCACCACAAGTGGTGCAGAGGGTATATTAACTTTGTCATTTCGTGTGTAACGCTGAGAAGGAATCATCATCCAGCAAAATCGGTTCATATTTTGTAAAATTGTGTTCGAATAAAATTTTCCCTCATTAATCTTATTGAAATGAGTGACCAGATCAAAGTTTAGTACGCACTTTTATCTGGTCACTCATTTCAATGATAAATATTTTCAACAACATCCAACTTGATCCAACGAAAAAAGTTAGCCAGAATGATCTACTTGATGTTTCTAAAGTCAAAAAATTTAAAAGGATTTTCAAAAGAGCTCCCAACAACATCCGGTAAAAAAAGCAGCCCGGTTAACTCAGTACTCGGACTGTTTGGTACGTAAAGTTCAAGGTAATGCAGGTTTAAAAAAAATTACAATGTTAAAAAAGTTCGGGGACGCTGCTTAAAAAATGTAGAGGCCGAAAATTGAAGTTAAGTTTTCTAAAAAAATATTCTTTCTGCATAATGGATGACGAAACCTGTGTTTTGGCAGATTTTTCGTAATTTCCTGGTCAAAAATTCTATGCTTCAGATGCTCGAGGGAAGAAGAAGAAAAGTTTAGGACCTGTTTAAAGTAGTCAAGAATTCCCAAAATGTTCTTGGTAGGACAAGCAATATGTAGTTGCCAAGGAAGCCAATAATTTGTTACAACGGGCTCTATAAAAATACCGAAAATAATACCAAAGAATGTTTACAAAAAGGCTGGTCTTAAGACTTCATAATGTGTCCACTTATTTTTAGTCTGACTTTGCAACCCATCACTATGGTAATCCAGCCTTTGGGTGGTACAAGAACAATAATGTGGTATTTGTACCAAGAGAGGCAAATCCTTCAAAACTGCGTTCCGGAATTGAGGCTACTGGAGATATATTGTGCTCTTGTTAAATGATAATTGAAAACCATTAAAAAGATGTACAAAATTGTGATAGATTTTAAATGGACTTGGACTACAAAGTGACAGCAAAAAGCACTACAAAAATGTTAATGAAAGAGTTTCCGAAAAAGGTTCAAACTTTCATTACTTGTGATAAAAATTTAAAAAATATTACTTTTTTGTAAAGTAAGTTTGCAAGTTTTGTAAGTTTTTTTCCTTGGTAACATATTTATATGTATGTTAAGAATTATTTTTTAATAAAAATTTTCAAAAACTATTTTTTAAATTTAACATTTAACAATTTTTCAATTCATATTTAAATTTTATTTTTTAAATTCATTAAAATAATATTTTTTCAAATTTCTTTTTAAATTCCATTTTTTTAGCTGATTTCCCTTTAGTTATTCATAAAAATCTCATTCCCTTTCGTGTTCGTTTAAACTTATTAAAAAACAGGTGGCGTATACTTGACACGTCATTATTTGTCATTTTGTAAAATTTAACAAAAGTTGAAAATTTTCGTGAAATACCAGGCGAACAGAATTGTGAGAAATGCAGCAGGTTGTTTTTCTTTTGCAAAAAATTTCAAAGCATATTTTTAGGCTGTGAAAAGTATTGGTTACACCCTGCTGACTATAAAATGAACAGGGTGTGTTAAATAATTATTCATATAATTAAGCCCTAAGGTATGCAAAGAAATTTTATTGCATTTTGTTAACTCCTGCAAAAAAAAAACAATAACAACAAACAAATGAGTTGTTTTTCTTTTACAATTGAAAAAAAACAGAGAATTAAGTTAAATAAAAGACGATTGAATGTAATTTTTTTGAAACTTTTTATTTTATTTTTTTTAACGAATGAAAAAATAAAAGTTCCAACAGCAACAACTACAACTTGTGAATTGAACAAGTAAATCAATTTAAAGGATTTAGTTGTTGTTGTTGTAACAGCTGGGAAGATATTAGTACATTTGTTAGTTGGGTTTCATGTTAAAGTTCAACCACAGGCCAAAGAATCGAGCAGTCTTAATTGGATGAGTCCACAGATCTTAGAAACTGAAATGAAACCGAAACGATGCAGGTTTTTTGTATATTCTTGTTGTTGGTTTTTTATATAATTTCCGACTTAAACATGCCGGATTATCCATGTCCTTGACCAAATAAATTTTGATACCTAAAAGAAATAAAAGTGTTAAAAATAATTATTGATTCAATAAAAAGATTTTCTTGTATTTTCAAAAATGTCGAGAAAAAGGTCCAAATAGATTTTTGGCGATTTTGTACTGTAGAGTCCTAATTTACTGAAGATCTAAAGAAGTTGTTACCTTATGATTTAGAACTTATTATTAGGGGTTTCAAAACTATTCTAAAGCTTTCAGAGCTACAAGAACAATAATATGGTATTTGAACCAAGAGAACCAAATCTTTGGAAACTGCATGCCGGAACTAAGGCTCTTTTTAAAACAGAATTTTAGAATACAAAAAAGGTGTTCAAACGTGTAGTAGATTTTAAACGGAGATGGACTACCTGTTCGAGCAAAGTGGCAGAAAGCACTATAAAAACCTTTATGGAAGGGTTTTCAAAAAAGGTTCAAAATTTCATCACTAGTGATTAAAACTATTAAAAATAAAATATAAAAAATTTAAAAAACTTGAAGCTAAATCATCATTGAAAACATAGTTGATTTGACATTGACTAACTTTTTTTCAATCAGTTAAAAATTAACGTTATCAAGTTCGCAAAATTTATTTATAAAATTATAGGAAAATAATTTTTAGTAATAAAATTTCAAGGAAAAATTATAATGAAACAATGTTAAATTAACATTTTTTATCTAAGAAGCAAAATCATAACTGCGTAAATTATAAATTAACCTTCACAGATAAAAAATTTTAATTGTTAATTATTGCTTAAAAAACATTTAATTTTAACTGAAAGAAAAAATTAACGTTGTCGAAAATCAACCATGTTTGATGTTGATTTTACTTCTTGTTTTACTTGTGTAAAATTTCAAAAAAAAAATACCAACTTTTATTCGAAATGTTTTGGAAAACATGATGCAAACTTTATTGCAAACGAAAATAAAAGAAATCGCTTGTCCGATTCTCAAAAAAAAATAATAATAATGAAAAATACGAATTATGTATAATGTATGTATGTTTGTATGTATGAATGTATGTTTGTTTGTATGTATGTATGTATGTGTGTATGTATGTATGTATGTATGTATGTATGTATGTATGTATGTATGTATGTATGTATGTATGTAATGTATATTGATTTTCGAATATCTAAAGAACTGTAACAGTGAGAGCTCTCAAATTTTGTTCCAACTCAAGGAACTGTTTTACTGGACAAGACGTTCGACAGGTAGAACCAGGGGAGGGTTACTCCCCATAGAAAGCAAATATTGATTATCGAATATCTAAAGAACTATAATTACGAGAGTTTTAAAATTTTGCAGCAATTATGCTACTATGAGACAACATCACTGGGAAAAATATAGAACTTATAGGATCAGGGGGAGAGGTACCCCTCGTCCAAAGCAAATTTCAATTACTAATAATCTATTCAAATCGTTTGCTTTGGGCCAGTAACGTCCCAAAATATTGTTTGTTGGCAAAAACAAAGTTTGCCGGGTCTGCTTGTTTCTCATAAAAATTGAAGTTTAAGTCTTTAATAACAATTTCACAGCACATTTCAGAGCTTTCTTCTTAAAGAAATCATTATTTTAAGTAAAAATTTTATTTTAATGCCCCCAAAAGAAAAGAATTTCATTCAATTTGACTTCTGAAAGGATAAATAATGATAATGATAATGACGATGACGATTAATTCAAAACAATGTTGCAGTTGCTGTTCCTGTTATGAGCTAAAGAAGAGCTACTGCAGGGCAGCACCAAAATGACGAATTGTGGTTGTTGTTGGATATGGAAAAAAAGAAATGGAATAAAATTAAATAAAATAAAATAAAATATTTTGCATGATTCAGAAGAAAAAACAAAATGATGTGATGTGATGTGCGCCCTATAATTATATCATTTAATAAAATTATATTTTATTCACATGTTTTTAACCAAAAAAACCACAGAAAACTTAAGTTAAACTTAAGGAAAACAAAAATGGAAATTAAATATTTAATTTGAAGAAAAAATAAAAAATAAAAAATATAAAGAGAAAGAGAAAAAATGGACGAAAATAAAGGAAATGTTATTTTAATGATACTTAAAGATGTGCTCTTTTTATAAACATAACTGTTAAGCTTTTTTTCTGATGAAATATCTCAGATATTTTAAAAATTATTTTTTTTAAAAATCCAACAGATGCGTTGATTACTGACAAACAAACTGTCAGACAGTTGCCAAAAAGGCACAAGTGAAAACAAGTAAAAAATGTTATTGAAGGTCAAGCACGACTATGTTATACCCTACACCACAATGTTGTTTAGAAATATCAGTTACGAAAAATAAATGAACGACCTTCGTTCTTGATTAATTTTTAAGTGCACAGAATATATTATGGTGAAACTAACATTAATGTGAAGAAATTAACATTTTTTAAATGAATTTTTCTGAGGAGTTATATGGGAACCCTAAAAGAAATCATGGACCGACCCTCGTATAATTTTGCATAACTATATTTGCTTTTATTTATTTTAATTTAACCTGTTATTATTGCAATACCAACGTTTATATGAGATTAATGCCCTTCAAAGTGATATTTGGAAGTGATCTTGTATGAAGCCTATGAAAAGTAATGGACCGAACCTCTTATAATTTGGCACATGGTTTTAAAATATCATAATACTTATTTTGTTACATTTCCTTAAAATTGCTATTTATTAAAAACTTTTATGGGGAGGTACCCGTAATATTTGACCGAACATGGCAATATCAAGAGGTTTCATTCTTGGGCCAAAATAATAATATGTTCAAAATTTTATCGAAATATCTAAAAAAATTGCGACCTATAGAGTGTTCACAATGTTTACATGGACATTCAGCCGGACAGACAGATAGACAGACATACGGACATCGTTAAATCGACTCAGAAAATGATTTTGCGTAGAATCACCTACGGTGGTGTAGGATATAATAATTATTGTATGTGTTATTTTGAATATAGTGGGACCTCCATTTTCGATAATTGTTTCGAGTTGAGGTGTTCTTTTGACAGATTACTAATTCCTACATGGTCGGGGAATAAGTCGGTGACTCTCCAAATTTTTGACCATCTCGAACAGGTTGATTTTTAAAAAATTCGACAAGAATTCAATTATGAATAGAGATCACAAGAAATTTTATTTATAGAAAAGAAGCGATCACCCATACTACTACGCATATGATTGATGAGGGAGCATCACAATTTCTAGTCTATCCTGTTTTTTGGGTCCCTGTAAATCTCTATAACAGTACCATTACATACACATGTATGTTATCTCTTAGAGTTTCCGCAATATTCAAGTTAAAGATGACAAGGGTCTTTCCAGAGTAATTCAATTCTGGAAAGAATTTACGATCGACTATATAATTTCCATCATTATGACTTGAATCTTTTTGTAAATTCACCCGTAATATATCTGCTGTCATATGAGTTTTATTGAAATAAAATATTTTAAATTGTTTTGCTAAAATCGCATTCGAAAACGTTTTTCTTGAAAAGCCCATTTTTTTGAATAACTCGTTAACCGATTTTCCGAATACACTTTAAGAAACATATAGAAGATTTCAAAACTACGTTTTGCTTTAAGATTCAAGCTTTGGAATCTTTAAAAAATTTTGTTACAAACAGAATCTTGTAAATAAAATGGTTCAAATTCTAAGCGGTCTGGTTTTAGGCCTATGATTTTGATTAAAAATTTAAATTTTTTATTTTCAATATGAAGAATGTTTTCAGAAAGATAAAGAATTTTTATAGGTTTTCAAAAAAATATATATAAAAATAAAAAGCAAAAATTCCCATTTTTTTTGAATTTTCAAATTGAAAATTGTTAAGTTTTGGATTGGGGTAGAGATATCGACCTCAATCTTATTTTATTTGATAAATAAGTTTGTATTTTTTTTTTTTAACTTAAAAAATTAGTTATTAAGATCGCGATAATTCATTTCGATACATGAAAAAATCTGAATCAAGAATATTTGAAAATTCATAAGCAAATAACTGGGAAACTATAAGAGATAAATGGCATATTTTTAAAAGAGCTCATTAAGGATCATAAAACTGTATAAATTGATTTTAAAATTGAATTAGAAATATGTCTGAGTTTCGCTTAATTTGCACCCCGATTATTCCATTCATGGAGTCCCCCGGGATTCACATTCTTAAATTTATAATGCCATATTGATCTGCTATTATTGTCTTGAATTTTATGCAAATCCATACAGCTGATCAAATGTTACCGATGTATTTCCCCAAAAAAATCGATTCTGCCTCACTGTGCAACGATACAAGCCGGAAAGACGGACGGACATTACTAAATCCATTCTGAAAGTGAAACTGTGTCGATCGGTGTTAGTAGTACATTACCTACTTGTACACAAACGCATAATACCGCTACTATCTACAATCGGTCCCACTGTATTCTTTTTAAAATTTCTTCTTGTCAAATTTGTAAATTTTCTTTTATTTACTTGTTTTGCGATCATTAAGACACCTCTTTTTCAGTTCTTAACTAAAATAATTTGTTAATTTGAAATTCTACTCAAAGTGGCATGAAAGTTTTCTTTTTGAAAAAAAAAAGTTCCTTTAGGGTATCTCTTCATCAAAGGGGGAAGAAATTATTGTTCCATTTCCTAATGATTCTCCAGAGTAGCTAAACTTTTTATTAAAAAAAAAACAACAACAAGACAGGGGCAAAACCGAAACGAGAAAAAAACACATTCTGACAGCTGACATAAAAATTGTGGTAAATCATTTTTGTTTGACAGCGAGAAAGAGTTCCCTACACGCAGAGACGTTTATTTGTGGATTTTTTTTTTTTTTTCTTTGAAAATTTTACAAATTCGTTTCGAATAATAAAATTTTGCAGGGACGATCAAGACCGACTATGAAATACCTCATACCATCATCATTATAAAACGAGCCTCGTATAATTTGATTTTCTCATTTCTTCTTAAGAATTTAAAACGTTATTTGAGTACTGATGCTTTTGTTTGAAATTTATGAGTTTTAAATCGATTTTTTTCAGGGGCCGGTTATATGGGTGTTATGGGAAATTATGGTCCAACCCTGGTAAAATTAACAAGATCATTTCCCGCTTAAATTCAATACAATGCCATCGTATAGGTGAGATAGATATATGCCCATTAATGTGATATTCGGCAAAGGATCTAGCGAAATAATAGGAATCATGGGAAATAATGGACTGACCTTGTAAAATTTAGCACATTATTTAGAATCTTATAAGACTTATTGGAGCAAACATGTTAAAGAGAATATTTTGCATTTAGCACGTTTATGGATTAAAAACTCTATTCCGAAAGACATTTGCGTAGTTCTTATAAGAAATAATGGTCCCACATCTTCAGCAAATTAAATATGCTTCATCCTCAGCCTCAAAATAATTCTATGAGTCAAGTTTCAATAAGATATATTCAACAACTACGATCTTTATTTTGATCGGAAGCTTTATATAGGCAGTCATACGGACAGATTTGGTAAAATGGACTCAGGAATTGATTTGAAATTGTTGTAATAGTTGGATTGTGTGGAGGGGTAAAAACTTAAGGTTGATACAGCTTTTACTGAGTTAAAAATCTTTGGCCAAGTATAACTGGGGTCGTTACGAAGCGGAGATCCAATTGTCACAGGAACGGTATAATTAGAGTTCTGAGACAAACGGTAAAAAGAGATCCGTAACAAATATTTGTTTAAAGCTATAATACCCTTAAAGCTCTCGGGTGATAGAGGATATCTGACATAACCAGCACCGATTACATCTCTAAAATAATTGTAAATGAAATTTGTTTAGTCCAGATCTCTACAACAATTGAATGTATTGAACTAAAACAATTTCATTTTATTACTTTTTAGTTATGACTCTTGTGGACTTGTTACCAATAGACATTATATCCATTTACCAAAATAATGAAGCCAGACATACAAGCGGATGGACAACTTTAAATTCATTCAGATTCTGGGTCTAAAAAATGTATTAAACTCTTTTCTGAACGTTTAAGTACCAGATATTTTTATCAAAAATAAATATATATATAGATGTGACCAAATCGGTTAAAAAACTATATGGACTGGCGGAGACATCTTAAAAAATAGACTTTAAGAAAAAACTTATATAATTCAGTCCACTTTAAAGACATGTTTCTCACTTCCAGGAAATTTTGAATCTAAATTTGAATTAAGATTTGTTTGATCCTGATCGCTGTAATCCTATTTTTAATGCTCCCGCATTATGTTCAATTCGTACCCCTTAGAAAGTCATCCATATATTCCGATTCTTTAAAAATATTTAACAAAATAATTTTGTAGATTTCGTCACGATCTGCAGGCCGGGACTAGTGCAATTTGAAATGATATATAAAAAACAATAAAGCACCAGGCACGGCCTACGTAATATGACTTTAAAATAAAAAAAATATTATATAAATACACTGAACACAATTTACACACAAAACACTTAATAAATACACTGGACATGACAAGATCACGACACAATAAAATTTAAGAAATAAATACTCACCAGACTTGTGAATAAGTGGAGAGAATTTCGGAAAGAGATTTCTGAAATGAAAGAGAAAGAAATAAATTAGAAACAAAAACAAATAAGAATTTTATATTCGGCTATAACGAATCTTCAATATCCACCACCACAAATGAGAGTGCAGTAATAAAAACATTATGTTTCACACATTTACACTAACATTATTAGCAATTGATTTATAAGTGACAATCTTTCGAAAGTTCTTCGCATGAACTTAGAGATAACCTCAGATATCGGTCTATATAATTTAAAATACTGAAACGAATTTACTGGTTTTAAATAGGAAACTTATAATGACATTATGAATGTGGATATTGTGCGCGTCAACAACAGACAAATAGACAGATATAGCGAAATCGACTTAGATTTTGATTTGTCGCAAGAATATATATCCATTATGGGATCTAAGATAATTCCTAATTAGCATTACACTCGGTATGAGATAAAGTTATTTTCACCATTTGTGGTGGTGGAGGATATAAAAATCATTTTTTAAACTGACAAATTTCAAAACTTTCAATTTCGAAAATTCGAAATTAAGTTCGAAATTTTACAAAATTTCCATTTACATTATTTAATGAAAAAATAATCATAATTATTGATGAAAACAATTTCAATATTTTAATATTCGAACTGTTCAAGTTTCTTTTAAAGACGAAAATCCGGGTTACATGTTTCTTATGTTGTTTCCACATTTAAAGTATTAAATATAATTGTTTAATTTATTTTAGATTTACAGTCTTTAATCCATAAAACACACTCGCACACACACACACATACATACACTACCTTCAGACATAAAAACGTAAATCTATTTAATAGAAATTTGTAGTTTAATAAACGATAAACGGACTCTAAATAGAAAATTTGTTTCCAACAAATTGAAAAATGTCTAAATCTCTTTAACGACCACAAATACTTAAGTAAAATTACTGTAATTTAATTTTTGTTAACCACTGTTTTTTCCAATCTAAACGTGTTTTTGTAATAAAAAATTTTAAACTTCAGTTAGAATGACTTTAATGACAAGATTAACTAACTTTCATGTACAAATTTGCTACTCCTCTTAAGAGGAAGAACAGCACACACACACACACACACAAACACACATAAAATTTTATAATTTACGGTGTAGGCCGATTTTTTTCTCCTTCTATTTCTATTTCTCGCTTGTTTTGATACTTTAAGTCTCTGTAAGTAAATATAATGTCATTAAATTGTTCATTAACATATTTAAGCTTGCGAATCTTTTGAATTCCTCTTGGACAAGAATTTATTTTTCATAAATAAAAAGAGAATAATAAAATAAAATGGACATTTAAAAAAAATTTCTCAAGGCAGACAGATCACAAACACTTACGTGGATTTTTCTAAGAAAAACGCTACAAGAGCAACAACATCTCAGTTAATATTGGGTATACAAGTTTATAATATCGATTTGGAAAAAGTTGTGCAAAACTCAGTTATGACATTAAGATATTCAATCGGATCAATAGAGTATTTTGCACTCAAATTATAAAATATTTTCAGCAAAACCCAACTTGGTCCTACATAAAGTTGGTCAATCATTTCAAGGTCTGCCATTAAAATGTTTTCAATGTTATAAAACAGTGCCGGCAGAGAACTTGTCCATTGAAGGAGGGGTTAAAACAATTTGAAAGCATTTTCACAAGAGCTCCCAACACACATCCAATAGGAAAGCAGATCGATTAGCTCAGTGCTCGAACTATTTGATAGGAAATTAAAAACATACAAGATTCAAAAAATTCATGACGACAGGAATGCCAAACATAGAGCGCGGAAAATGAAGTCAAGTTTTAAAAAAAATATTCCTGCTGCATAATGGATGACAAGACGTATGTTCTGACAGATTTTTCCCAACTTTCACTTTTCAATGTTGCCAAAAAAATTCCCAAACTGCCCGGAGTTAAGGCAGTTGGAGAACAGGACCCCAAGAAAGTCAAATCCTCCAAACTGCCCGTAGCAAAATGGAGATATATTGTACCTCTTGTTAAAAGAGTATTGAATGGCACATAAAAGTTGTCTAAAAGTATTGAAGATTTTAAAAGGAGATGGACTAACTGTTAATGGAAGGGTTTCCCACAACAGATTCAAAATGTCACCAGTTCTGATTGAAACTAGAAAAAATTTTCTTTTTTGTAAATTGTAAAAATAATTGAGTCAAATAAAAACTAAATTAAATTTATTTTATTTCAAAAGTAAATTTTTTGTTCTCACTCCTCTAATTGTTTGGATTGGTGCAGAATGCCCTTAGTGTTGAGTTGAGAAGAGTTTAACTGACTTGTACCAAAGTCAATTGATGCGATTGAATAGCAATGAACGAAAATATTGGAAACTATTCCAAACACTTTTCGGAAAGCCCGGATTTTTTCCCCTCACGTAACCCCCCGTCTTTATTGCAATAGGTTTCTCCCGAAAACAGATTAACAAACTTGCAACGAAAACAATTGAGTCATTTGAGTAGTAATGAACGAAAAATTATTCCAAACTATTCCAAAATTTTATCACTTCATGCCACCATTTGTTTTAATCGTTACAAAATGTTCTGACTATAACACACTTCACTTGAGAGCAGAATACGAAGGAATCCATATGTTATCAGTAACAAGTTGTGTCTAAAAAAAATCTAAATCCTTAAATTTAATTATTTCATAGAATTTACTCTCATTAAGATTCTTAAAAGCTGAAATAAAACCTGTTGAAAAAAATCTTTTTTTTTTTAAATTTTACTTATTTATTATTTTCTTATTTTATATATAAAAATGTTTTACAAATATAAGCTTTTTAAAAAAGCTTACAATTAATTCTAAATAATAAAATTTTGAAATTAAAATCACCAAAAAAAAGAGAACGAAAAAAAAGGACAAAAACAGTTTGGAATACAGCAAAAGGGTTTCCATGTTTTTGGTTACAAAATACTTTATATATATAAAAAATTCCAGGATGCATTTTTTATATTATAAACATATATTTTCACATATATAATCTTATTTTTTTAATACTAAAAACGTTTTGTTCAATAAATACATTTAATTACAGTCAAAAAAAGTACACAGAACAAAAAAAGAAAATGTAATATACATTAAATAATGATAATAATAAAAAAGGGGACAAAAAACTAAAAACGAAATTAAGTTATACTTTCTTCATCTGCTTCACTTCTACTCCTTATTGTTAATTCTTCTTTATCCATGTAAACTTTCCATGTCATTACAGTGTCGTTCATTTTGTTCAGCATTTTTCATTAATACTTTAACAATATCGGATGTAAATTTCTCTACCAATTCTAAAGCAATGCTGGGAGGTAAATCTAATAATGAAGATGATATAAAATTACCAAATGCTGTATATTTATATTCACGATGATTAAAACGAGGTTTTTTAGCTGCTGGTGCTGTGGAAATTGCTGAATCATCATCATTTGATGTATTTAATTGTGATGAGTATTGGTTACGTTGTTGTTGTCGTTGTTGTTGTTGCTGCTGCTGTTGTTGTTGTTTTTTATTGTAAAGAGATGCAGATGAATCTATATAATCGGAACGTAATGTATCTAAACGTCGTATACTAATTGTGGGATGATGTTGCTGTTGTTGTTGGTGTTGCTTTTGCAGAGAATGTTGCTGTTGCTGTTGCTGATGGTGATGTGTTTGTTCAACTGATAAAGAGTTGGAATGTGTATCCGGACTAATTTTAAATGAAAAGTTCAAAAATTAATTCAAATTTATTTTAAAGATTATTTTGCTGGAATGATTTTAAAATGATTTGGAGAAAAATTAAAAATTTTGGAAAATGTAAAAAAAGGATTCCTTTAACAAGGTCTTATTGATCTGTATCTGTATCTGATTGTTCTCTCTTGTAGAAAAAAACTTCCGATTGATACAGCTGTCGCTGCTGTGATAATTTTTTGGGTAAATGTCTCTCGCATTATCCTGGAACGAAGATCTAAATATCTTGGGAACAAAAAGTATATGTAGTTTTTTTAGACTATTTTATTTAGACGAGTTTATGCTTTAGTTCTTTTAAGTTGTTAGATCAAGTTTTTGAAAGGTCTCATTATCTTTTGAACACTCAATTTAAAGGATTTTATAGATTATTTTTCAGATTTTAGTCAAGTTCATACACCAGAACTTCTAGACTAGTTTTTAGAGGATTTTATTTGCTAGTTTATGCTCCAGTTTCCTTTCAAGCTGTTAGTCACTGACATTTTTCGTTTTTCAGCCAAAAACCGAGCACGAAAGTTGAAGTCAAATGGATGACAAAACATATTTTCTGGCAGGTTTTTCACAACCTTCTGGTCATGTAATGTAGCTGATGCTTGAGGGAATGTTGAAGAAAAGTTTTGAACTCATAACGAGCTAAATTTAACTAAGAGTTCTTGGTATGAAAAAGCTAAATCAAACAAAAAACAACAGACTCTATAAATACTGAACTTAACATCAAGGAAAAGGCAACTTCCATTTTCCGCTTATTTTTTGGCCTGACTTGACATTCTGTCATGTCTATGCTAAACAAGTCCGTGAGTGGTATAACAACTATAATATGGTATTTATACTAGGAAGAGCAAAAGTTCCAAACTAAGGCCAGTAGAGTGTTCATCTTACTCTAGAGCTACCTGGACTTACTAACTAAATAAGAGATTTGTTTGACACTCTTTCAGCTAATTTCATTAAGAAATTTTAAAACTCCTTCAAAATCATTTTAAAATTATTCCATTTTCTTGAAAGTAACAACTTACACCAAACCCGATGTTTCAAATGCATTAATTTCCGAATCATTATTTTGACTTTCCCTAAAAGAATCGAAAAAATATATATATAAAATATATTTTATCTATTTAAAATGATCAATAAAAATTACGTTTCTTCTCCCGTATCCTCTGAACCATCTTCCATTTTAACAGTTAATAAACCATTTGGAAATGGTTGTCCACCTCCACCACTAATATTCAAACCGCTTACATGTCGTAATGTTAAATTTGAATTATTACTACAAGAATTACTTAATTCACCACCACCAGCATCATGTGGTATACGACCATCTCCACCATTTAATGGCATCATTTTCTTATATGATCTTCTGGCTCTTATATGATCGGAAAGAAAGTGTAAATGATCATAAAGAGGCCAAGGAGATTCATATGATTTATATGGATCTTCTTCACGTAACTGTTCTAAACGACGTTTTTCCAAATTATAACGATTACGTAATTGTAAAATACGATCTTTTAAAATGGAAACTGAAAGAGACAAAAACAAGAGGAGATGGAATTAATATTTAAGGTGAATTTGATAAAGGATGAGGATGAGGATGTAAATAAAAAAACATGTGTTTAGTTTCATTCAAATTGTTTTCTTTTCTCTTCTTGTTTTTTTTTAATTTTTTCATTTTTTGAGGTTATTTTTTTCGGAAAGCTTTTACGCATCAAAACATTTGTAGACATGTGCATTTTTATATTTTATTATTATTTTTATTTTTTCAAACATTTATTTTGTAAACAAATCAATTTTGTTGGTGTTTGTTTCTATAATAAAACTCTTTTTAAAAAATAATAAATAAAAACTCATCCTAATAAAACTTTTGTTTAGGGTTAGAGGTGAGTTATATTAGTAGTATGGTGAAATACTTTTTTGGTATGAGATAGAAGAAATTTTATTGTTTTTGTTATAAAAAATATGTAGTAAAAGCTTATTGTTTTTATGAATTAATAAAATGAGAGAATTTAGATACGTTATATGGAGTGAGATCGAAAAATTCTTAACATAAGTTTTAATCCGAGTATTATTTGACTTTCTTTAATCAAGTTATCTTTGTTAAAGTCAATAAATATATTCTTAATCTGATTGAATTGTGTGACCAGAGAAAAAAGTGCAAACCAAAATTTTGAAGTTTGCAGACCCGGCAAACTTCGTTTTGTCAAAGCAAATTTTTAGGTCATTGCTGGTCCTAAACAAATATTCGTGTTGTATTATCATACGATATAAATAAATTAGAAGTAATTAAAAATTGCCTTGTATGAGGGTTACCTCTCCCCTGATCCTATAATTCCTATATTTTTTCCAGTGATGATGACTTTCGCTGTTATAGTTCTTTATAGATATTCGATATTGAATATTTGCATTTTATGGTGGGTACCCCTCCTCCTGGTCCTAACCGTCCAACGGTTTGTCCGGTAAAACAAATTTGGGAGCTCTCACTGTTTTAGTTCTTCAGAAATTCGAAAATAAATATTTGCTTTGTAATGAGGGGACCTCTGCCCCCTGATCCTATCCGTTTTCCGTTTTGTTCCTTGTAAAACTGTTCCTTGAAAAAGTTGTTGAGTCCAAATTCAAGAACTCTTGCCGTTACAATTCTTTAGATATTCGATAACCAATATTTGCGAGATACCCCTCCCCCTGGTCCTATCGGAATTCTTTATAGCCTATATAACTTTCGGCTAAATTGGGATCATTCTGTAGAAATTTCATTAAAATTGTCCCAGCCGTTTTTTGGAGTCTATACGTTACATACAGACAGAGTACCGAGGGAATTTGTCCATTGATGGAAAACCTGATTCAGGTAAAAGAAATGATTCACAAGATTTTCCAAAGAGCTCCCACAGCACATCTGATAGGAAAGCAAGCCGTTTAGCTCAGTGCTCGCATTATTTGTTACGAAAAATTAAAGCTAAAAATTTAGAGGCCCAAAACAGAGCATAGAAATTGAAGTAAAGTTTTCTAAAAAAAATATTAATGCTGCGTAATGAAAGACGACGAAACGTATGTTTTGGTAACTTCCTGTTAAAAATTTTATGTTGCTTATGATCGAGGAAATCATGAAGAAAATTTTAAGACCCAAAATCACTAAAATTTATCCAAATAGTTCTCGGTATGGCAAGCATTATGCAGGTTCTATAAATACCGAAATTTATGTCAAGAAATGTTAACAAAATAGACTGATACCATTCATGAGACTTCATAATGTGTCCACTTAATTCTGATAAAACATAACATTAAGTTAAGAATTCTTCGATCTCACTACTTAGAAAACTAATTTATTTATGATAGAAATCGGTCATATATGGTTGATTAAATAATTTACTATATAATATATATTATTAACGATTTAATTTCTTATAAATTTAAATCGTGTTAAAAAAAATCATTTCTAAATTAATTTTGTAACGATTTAGAATAATTGGACTCAATAGGGAAAATGCTAAAGGAATAAGAAAAAATATGTCCTTTAGTTTTTTTTTAAAGCGTTTCACTTTGTTGGTCATTTGAGAAACAGCTGTCGTCTTTTGGGTACAGAATTGAGGGAATATAATTTGTTACTATAGCAACAACAAGAACTTAAATTTTATTACAAAAAAATGTTACCCCTAAAACTTAGGTAAATTTAAAGTTTGTTTAAATAATGATCTCAATTCCCGAACACAGAAAATCAGAGATGGACACTACAGATTCTTAGAAAATATATTGAATAATTTTTCAAACTTATTTTCTTTTATAATTCTGATCTTTGATCTGAAATATAGATCTCCATTTCATGTTACACAATTTGAAACCGTTTAAAAGTTCGAAATTGAAACAAATTTAAAAAAGAAATTGAAAATCGATAATAAATCTTAGAAGTTTGAGGCAAATAGCTCTGGTACACATACTAGGGGGAAGGATGTGTAAGAACCTTTAGATTCCTTACAAAATGTAAACGATGTCTGGGGTATATTAAAGTACTTAAAGAATCCACAGTAGAGAATGACTATCTCCTTTCCTTTTGACATATTAGAATTGTTATCTTGGAAATTCTGTCAGTTTTTTGGGCCCTTAACTTATTTTCAATAATTCTCTGATAAAAAAACAGAAACAGATCGGCTACGCTTGATAGCTTTTTCTTGGGAAAAAGTATTTCGTTTAATACTATTATCATTGGGTTGACAATATTTGCCCGAGTATGACTCTGGTCGTTCCAGAACGAAGATCAATTGGATCGTGGAAATGCTATATATACCTAATGTACCTTCTAACACTACTAATGATGGTGCATATGTTAAGATTTTTTCGGTCTCATTTCATAAAATATATTTTTATTTTAATTCAATTTCAGGTCCAACTGTAATGCATCACATTAATAATGAATCAAATTTAGTGTTCAATAATACAATATCTTGTGAGATAATACATTGGATCAAAAATAATATGGTCCTTTAAAGCCAAATTCTTTTTACGCTTTAGATGATCAAACTAATCAGTTTTCAATTAAGAGAATTATAAGCGAATTTCTCTTAACAAAATTAATAAGAAATGAGAATACATTTGAAAGAAATAGTCCTTTAAAGCCAAATTCATTTTGTGCTCTTGATGATCGATCTAATGTGTCCTTAATTAAGAGAATTGAAAATGCTCAATCAAATCCTTCGATGTAAAATTTTGATATTATTTGCAACGAGAAACGTTTATCTCGAATACTCAGATTTTGATGTTTAGTTGAAAGAGATCCAATTGACGCAGGAACTGATTTTTTCTCAAATTATATAAAAAAAAATTCCCAAGTTGTAAAAAATCAATTTGAATGAAACTTTTTAAAATAGAAAAAATAATGTTGTTCAAAATTTTCAAAATAATAATAACGATATTTTTACTTACCATCAAAACCCAATTTATTTGATATTTCCTGCCATTGATGGGCATTATAAAGTTTATCTTTAAAACGTGGCGAACTGCGATCATAAAATGAAGGGCGACTGCGAAATTCGCTTATTAAACTTAAATCAAATTCACCCATTTGTGGTAAAGCGCGCGGACGGCCACGTCTAGGTTGGAAATCACTTTGTATATAGGCCAGATTGAAAGCTGGAACATACAAAATTATTTTTGCATAACAACAACGATAAAATTATTAAAAAAAACTATTAATTATTTCTTTTAATAAAATTTAATTTAAAAGAAAAAACAAAAAGAAATAAATTAATAAAAATAAACAAAAAAATTAAATAAATAAATAAATTATCTTTAAATTTATTGATAACAATTAAATTAAAAGAAAAAAAAGCTTTTTGATTTTAAATAAAATTTATAAACAATTAATTAAAAACAAAAAAAATCATTTAAAATAAAATTAAAAAAAAATAAAAACGAAGAAGAATAAAACAAAATGTTTTTAATATAAAGCACATGTTGAAAAAGAGCGCATGAGTATCAGAAAAAACATTAGAGAACTCTCGCTCTTAATGTTTTTGTTAAAGTCAAAGTTGCCAGATTAATTTGAACAAAAATCATCAAATCAACAAATTTACTTTTCAAAATTGTCAACATAAAAAATGACTTGTCAATAAAGTTGTTTTCCCAAAAAAGGCTTAAATTTTTATAATTGTAACAAAAAGATTTTAAGAGTTTTGTATTGATTCAAACATCATGATCTGGTAATTTTTCAGAAAACTCGTTCCTAAAACAAAAATAATTTTGAAGAAGTTTGTCTTCATTTCATAAAGTTTTTATATGATTTTCAATTCTTTTAAATGGTTTATGCCCAGTTAAGCACACTGATGATACTCTCGATAACTTTTTGAGGGAAGGAAATGTCACAGTACAGTTCTCAAGAGGTCTTGTTTTCTTCAGTCTTTAAGTATGAATGAAGATTGAAGTTATTTTCTTAAAATATTTTATTTTTATATGTTTAAACTTTCTTCGCATTTTCTTTGCATCTCGAAGTACCCCAAGGTACCGATGTACAAGTTGGTTGCTATCGAAACGATTTTTTTGGTGTTATATCGAAGTCATTATCATATAGACTTTGGGTAAATGTCATTGAATTGAAAGGCGGACAGAAAATTTCAATTTAAATTTAAAGAAATAAGAAAGTCATTTTTTCCGTAAACTTGAGCCGCTAGAGCCAAAAGAGCTTCAATCCATAATTACTTCTTGGAAATATAAAAAGAAATTTTAAACAGTTTATTCAAAAATGTTTATAAAGCAGATCACCATTTAAAATAATTGAAATAAGTTCGTCTAGAAACTTTATTGGAAAAAAGATAAACCTTTTTAAAATTATTTTCGTTATTGAGGGATTAGGAAATGGATTTCTGAAATATTTCAGAAGTTATTAAAGGTCTTCAACTTGCCTTTTCGGAATAAGTCATTTTTTATTTTGACGGTTTCGGAAAAATTCAATTTAACGATTTTTATTCAAATTGATCTGGCAACTAAGAGTGTGGGTTTTTTCATTCACCCTTTTTTTGACACATGAGAGAAGGAGAAGGAGAGAGAAGTGAAAAAGAGGGTTTTCTTGGGAAAGAATTCTTTGTGTGTGTAATTGAAATTCAAAGAAAAAACAAAAATAATTTGCAAAACTTATAATTTTATTTATTTATTGTTGTTGTTGCTGTTGTACATGTAGTTTAAAATGAGAGAGATACAAACAATAACAAGAAAAAATTATTTTTTATATAAAAAATAATAAATTTAAAGCTTTTTTCACACTGCGGTTAATTTATAATAAATTAATTAAAACTTAAGCAGAGAAAAAAATTAATAATAAAACAAAATACAACAACAAAAACAAAACAGACAGACGGACATAAATTATTATAATAAAAATTTTGATAAAAAAATTAAAATTATAAATCATTAAAATATAGAAAAAAAATCAAAAAGCCTTGAAAACTATTTTATTAAAAATAATAAATTTAAAGATAAAATTTATTTTTATAAATTAAAAATATTTTTTTATTAAAAATTAAAAAGAAAAACTTACCTTTTTCAGAAATATTAATCCAAATTTTATTTTTCTGCTTTTCTTTTTTTTAAGTAAATTTATTTTTTTATATTTTCTTTTTTTTTCTCACACAACAATTTTATTTATGTATTTTTAATTAATTTTTTATTTTGTAATTTTATTTCAGCTTTTTTTATTATTTTTTATATATAAAAATTATTATTAAACGTCTTTACTCTTCAACATTTAATTTTAAACTAAACTCTTAAAAAAAATTTATACAAATAATTTTTTTTTATATTTTATTTTTTATTACGTTTGCTTTTCTTCTCTAAAATAAACGCGCGCGTTGTCGTTGTTGTTGTTGTTGTTTTTGTTTTTATTTTTTATTATTATTGTTGTTGCTGTGTATTTCTTCTGCTTCTTACGTCTCTTTATGCCTGCTGTTAAATGTTGTTGTTGTTATTACTATTAAAAAATGTTACTTTTTCCTCTCTGTTTTGTTCTTATTTTCCCTGTTTGTTTGTGTGTGTGTGTGTGTTTGTTGTAATTTATTTTTAAAGCATAAAAACAAAATTATAAAATAAAATATAAAAACAAAAAGAAAAAAAAACAAAAAATATGATTTTTAAAATAATAAAAACAACCACCATCTTCATCATCATCATCCTCTTCATTGTTATACCAAAAGTAAGAACAAGCAGCAGCATAGCGGTTAATAGCATTTTGTTTACACACTCAAACACACAAATTCATACACACAAAAAAACTTACTATCATAAGAGAGAAAACTCATAACAACACAACATCTCTCACTAGAAAATGGAGCGAAAATTTGTTAGAGACAGAGAGCTCAACAGAAAAAAAATTATAAGACAAAAACACAACAAAAAAAAAACAATTAAATAAAAAACATTAAAAATGTTGGTTAAATTAAGAGATGCCAGATGGTGCAAACAAACTCAATGAAAATAAATATAAAGAAAATATTCAAATAAAAAATAATAAGGAAAAGAAAATTAAAAGAATATTTTGAAAACCCCTACAATACAAAGTAAACAATAAAGTAGACATTTTTGTGCGCTCTTCTATAGGATTTTAGGATAAAGGGACATGAAGTTGCGACATGCCGATTCATTTTTCTTGTTTCACAGTAAATTGTAGATTAGCAATACGGGTATCGTTGGAAAGCTCTTAAAGAGAGTTACATAAAACATTTTTAATATATTAACCCATTAAGCGCTAAGAGCCATTTTTCTGATTTTAATATCCTCCGCCAAGTGGTATGAAGACAAAATTCCATGAGAAACACTAAGAAGAAATCTCATAACCCATAATGTTATATAATCTTGCATCAAATGAAAATCTGAGTTGATTAGCTTTGTCCATCTGTCTGTCACATCCCCAATAATTGACACATATCAAAAATGAAATTTAACCTGAGTATTTGTTAAAGTCCTAAGAAGTTTCCTATTTAAAATCCGCAAATTTGGTTCAATATATAAAAACATATAGACCGATATCTAAGGTAAACTCTTAGCTCTTAGTTTTAGCGGAAAAACTTTCGTGAAATTGTCCATTATAAATTGAGAAATAAGAATTTAATTTTGTTCTAATATTGTATGAAAGAGTTATCAAAATCGTTTCAAAAAAAGTAGTGTGTGTACGAAGCATAACGTATTTACTTTACACGCATTTTTAGTAGGGTATTAAGAATTGATTAAAGCCGAATTTAGTATACTTACATGATGTAGTTCAATATCTTTGGTATTGATTGGATTAAGGACATGTTTAAGGGTACCATATGATATTTCCAAGTATTGTCTATAAGTTTTGATATTAATAAGAGTAGCGTTAGATTGATATATTTTTGTGATATCGATACTTTTGTGAAAATTCATAGTAAAAAATCATAGAAATGGTTTTGGTCGCTTAATGGATTAATCATATAAAATATTTTATATAACAGTGAAAGGGTCTCTTTTAAACCTTTCATACGATATCCATATTGATGTCAAACATTCACTGTAAAACGAAAAAAAAATCCATATCGAAATTTCATATCCAAATAACTTGAAAACTATGGGAGAGCGATGGAAAATTTCTTCTTTGTTTTTATGTTTGTATGAAAGACTTTCACAATATTCAAACAAAATATGTGAATTCATTAGCATAAGGTACAAGATTTATTCCCAAAGCCATTAATAGTGAATAAATAACGTCTTTGTGTGGTTTTTTCCTTTTCCCATCATCTGGCATCTCTTGCTCTCTTTTTAGTTTCTTGTGTATTTTTTAATTATTAAAAAATATAAAAAATTTGTTTTTATAATAATTAAAATACAAACTCCCTACTTAAATTATAAAGAAACCTTATTTTAATAAATATTTTTTTATTTACTTTTTTTAAATTTTCTTTTAAGAAAGAGAGGGAGAGAGAGGCAAAGAACTCTTTAAATCTTTTTTCAAAACACTATTTTTCATGTTGGTTTTTTTTAACGTACTGTATTATTTTTTGTTACATTTTTTAATTTTAATTGTGTTTAAGTTGTTGTTGTAGTTTTTGTATTATTTTTTTTTTTTTCTTAAGTAATCAAATTTAATTATATTTAATGAACTTAAAAAAAAATTTTATACAGACGGAATGAGTAAAAAAAACGTAAAGAAATAATAAATTTTAAAAATAAAAACAAGAAAAAATTTTATTGAATTAAAAAAAAAACAATTGAAAATAAAATAACAAAAGACTTGAAGATAAAATAAATATCTAAACCAAAAGAAAACTGAAAAATCGTAACAAGAAACTGTGTGATAAAAAAAATAAAGAGTAACGAAATAAAAAAAATAATAAATAATAAATAAATATTTAATTTATAAACAAGTTAGAAAATAAAATTGAAAAAATAGGAGGGTTGAAAACGAATTGAAAAATACGCTGCAAATTTTTGAAATTAAAAATTAAAAAAATTATTTAATAATTTTCATTTTAAAACTGTAAATTTTTATAAAAAAATTAAAAAGTTGCCAAAAGAAGTTTTAAAATAAACTTCTATTTTTGTGAAAAAAACTCAATTCTGGCCAATTTTAAAAATAAAGATAATAATTTATGGAGAAATGAAATTTTTGGTAAAAAAATACGATTTCGAAAAATATTTATATTGAAAATCAAATTTCTTTGTAATAATTAAAAAATCTTTTACTGAAAATGCAATTTTTGGTAAATTATTCAATTGTGTCAAAACGGTCATTTTTTAGTAAAATACAAATATTTTTATAAAATCGAAGAAAATTTAATTTTTTATATGAAAAATTAACAATATTTTTTTTTTTATTAAAAAAAAACTAAATAAATATATGAAAAAATTAAATTTTTAGTAAAAATAATAAAATTTTTACTAAAAAAATTATTTAAAACTTAAGAAAATCGTTTCAGTGTATTAAAAAATATAGACCGATACCTGAGGCAACCTCGAAGTTCAAGAAAAAAACTTTCATTTCTATGTTATATTCAAGAAAAACCTCTACAAATTGTATACATTTGAGTGTATTGTATATATGTATGTGCGAAACATAACGTGTTTACTTCAAACGCATTTGTGGTGGAGGGTATTGAAGCTTCGAATAAAATTTACGTATGAACCGATTAATCCCTAAAAATCGAATGCTAATTTTAAGAATGTTTATTCGGTGGTCCATTCCAAATATCTAATACTCTACCCCAACCCAAATCATTGGTTAAAAATGGTAGTGTTAAAAAATAAATGAACGACCATCGTATAATTTGATTTTCTGATTTATTCTTAGGTGTGTAGTACATTATTGAGACGCTAAAATGTATGTTAATGGGATTTAAAATAAATTTTTCTAGGGGTTATATATGGAAGGCTACAAAAAATTATGAGAACTGACTCTCGTATAATTTTGCACATTGATTTTTGTTTATATTTATCTTGACGAATTATTTTTACAATACCAACGTATATGTGAGAATTATGCCCTTTAAAGTGATATTTGGAAGGGCGTTTGTATGGGAGAAATGAGAAATAATGGACCGACCGTCGCATATTTCAGTACATCGTAGTAAAATATTATAGGTCGTACCAGTTCTAAATTCCTTTTAAATTGCTTTTTATTTAGAACTTTTTTTTTACCTTAAAACCCCATTCCGGGAAGAACATTTTTATGGGAGGTACCTGTAATATTGGACCATACATGGTCAATTTCAATAAGTTTTGTCTTTAAGCCAAAATGATAACATAATCAAATTTCGTTGAGATATTTTTTAAATTGCGATCTGTAGACTGTTCACAGCGAATACATGGACAGACATTCTGACGGACGGACGAACATCGTTAAATCGATTTAGAAAGTGATTCTGAGTCAAACGGTATACTTAAAGGTGGGCGTTACACCAACCACTTTTGGTGGTGTAGCGTATAAAAAAAATTTTGTTTAAAACTAAATTTAAAATAAATTCATTTTATTAAATATAAATTTTTTGTAAAAATTTAATTCTGTAAAAAAAAAATAATTAAAAAAAAACTTTTTTCTTTATGAGGAATATTTTTTTTAATTTGTCTTAAAAATATTTTTTACCAAAAATATAATTTTCAATTATTTTTTTTAATTATTTAATTTTCTTAAATTAAAAAAAAAAATCATTTTAATCGACATTTCATGGGATTAGGAGAGGTCTTGACTTCCATATGCTAAAAGAACTAAACATTTAAATACGAATGTTTTGAGAGGTCACTTCAAAGATCTTTCATTTGAAGTTCAATATATCGGTCTCTATGACAATCCGAAACTTAAACAATTTTAAAGGACAACAGCAAATAATCTTGATTTTGCTAAGACGATTTGGATTCGGAACATTTAATTTCATTTCAAAGTCAGAGGGCCCAACAAATAGCAAACGAAATAATAATTCTATATAAAAAAGGGGAAAAACATAATTATACCCTACACCATCATAGGTTGGTTGCTACCACCACTGTTAAGTATATACCGTTCGACTCAGAATCACTTGCTGAGAGGATTTATCAATGTCCGTCCGTTCGTATGGCTGGCTGTCCATGTAAACCTTGTGAACAAAATGCTGGTCGCAATTTTTGTGATAGCTCGATTAAACTTGGCGTGAGTCATTATTTTGGTTCAAGAATGATGCCTATTGAAATTGGTGATGATGGTTCCATTACTTCACTTAGCCCCCATACAAATGTTCCTTCCGGAATGGAGTTTTAAGGTCAGCGATTTTAACAAAATTTAGCCCAAATAAATCTAATAATATTGTAAAATGATGTGACCAAATTATACGAGGATCGTATAGATTCTCCCGGTAAATAAAAAACCTTGAAGGGTTTACCCCCCAAGTATGGTGATAAAAATAGTTCAAATTAAGAATAAATATAAGCAAAAATCGATGAAAGAAATTTTACGAGGGTTGGCACATAATTTCACCTAGTGATTCCTTATTATTCCCCTTAAAGAAGTCCTTTTGAAGCGTACATATGTATTAGTACCATAATAAACTGCACTCTTAAATACAAATTAGAAAATATATTTATACGAGGGTAGATCATTAATTGTTTAATAGCCACCATTTATAACCAACAATGTGGTAGGACTTGACCGACTATAAATTTTACTTGTTTTTTTAATAAAAAATAAAAATAATTTATTAAAAAATCTTTTTTTTCATTCAATTTGTTAAGAAAATTGAAAAAATATAAAAAAAATTAAATTCAACTTTAACACAAAATTTTATTTAAAAAAAAATCTAATAAAAATCAATAAAAAAAAGTTGTTTATTTGTTTTTGTTTTTTAGACAAAACCGCACTACCAACAATTTAAATTTAATTACATACAACAACTAATAATAATTATTTTTATTATTTAACGAGTAAAAGAGAGCAACACACACCGAGAAAGAGTGAGAGAGAGACAGAGTAAGAAAAGAGAAAAAATGAATAAATTTATTATATATAAAAAAATAAATAAAATTATAAACATAATGACCAAAATATAAAATACTATAAACAAAATAATAAATAAATAAATAATTAATTAAAAGAAAACAAAAAACAAAATTATTATTAAAAAAAGCAAAAAATCAAATGAGTCATAACACAAGAGAGAGAGAGAGTCTTATTAATAATTAAAAAATTAAGGTATAAAAATATTAAAAAATGGAACAAAAAAATTTAATAAATAAATTAAATAGAACATTTTTAGAAAAAAAAATAGAAACAAAATAAAATTTATATAAAAAAATATTAAAAATTTTAATTTTTAAAAAATGCGATATTTACGACGCATAATTTTTTTAGAAAAAATTATTTTTTTTAGAAAAAATTCCATAACTTTGTAACCGTTAGAGATATCATAATGAAATTTCACATGTTTAAAACTGAAGTGTTTTCGATTGGATATAAAGGTGTATAATGAGACTATATGATCAGTAGCACAATTGGTGACCCTTCACAGTTGGTCACCTTTGCACAAAGTATCTAAATCTTTTTATTTTGGAAATAATTCCATAACTTTGTAACCGTTAGAGATTTCATATTGAAATTTCACATGATTAAAGCTAAAGTGTTTTTAAGTTGATGTGAAAAAGTAAAATAAGCCTTTATGATTAGGAACATAATTGGTGACTCTCTAAAGTAAGTCTCCTAACAATTTATTAATTTTGTAAATTTCTAACCGTTAGAGATATTTAAATGAAATTTCACATGGTATTGCGCTCTGAACTCTCTATTCTGAACTTTAAATCTTAACATGAATGCGGGTAAACTAAATTTGGATAAACTTTGGGCACAAGCCCTACTCAAAATTGCTACATTTTTTTAATAAAATCGTAAGCTGAAATCTTCATCAAATTTTCCTTCATAATTTGATATCTCTAAAACTATAATATATATTTTTTGGCATGAGATTTATAAGGACTATATGTATTTCTGTCTTATGCAAAATTGAATTTTTGACGAATATTGAAAATATAAAACTTTGGGGCTGCTCCAAATCATCACAAAAACCCTTATAGCAATTTATATATTTCGAACGGTTCAAAAGTTATAGAATTATTTCCAGAAAAAAACCATGTAGGAAGTTTTTCAACGCACTTTTTCTCAATCCTCACAAAAATATTACAAAGTAAACTGTTTATTAAAATTATTTCGGTCCCACTCCTTAAATACACTTACTATAATAAATAAATCTAGATCATTACACTATTTTTACAATATTATGAAAGCCCTTCATATAAAAAGAATAAAACAAAGTCAAATTTTTCAACTGCTCTCCCATACTTTACGAGATATGAGTACTACTTGAAGCTTCGATATTTGGATTCATTTTTCTCGTTTCAGACTTAATGTTTGTAAACAATATGGATATCGTTTGAAAGATTTTATAGAGACCTTTTCAAAAATATATAACAGATTTTATATTATTAACCCATTTAGAGTCAAGAACTGTAAATATAATTATTTACTATGACTTTTTTCACAAAAGTGCCGATATCTTAAAAATGGATCGATATAATGATATTCTTATTTATAATTAAACATATAGACTAAACCTTAAGCTATCATTTGGTACCCATATCATGTCATTAACTCATTAAATACCAGGGTTAAAATCAAATTAAAATTCTCCAAACGCTAAATTTTTAAAATTATAATTTTTTTTGGTCTTATAATTTAGGTTTTAAATGGGTCAAGGAGTATAAACTGGGTATTAAATGAAAGCTAAAAGTGTTGTCTACAAGTTTTGATATGTATGAAAATACAGTTAAATGTTGGCTTTTTTAAGATAACTGAACTTTTGTGAAAAACATCATAGTAAAAAATCACATATATGGTTCTTATCACTTAATGGGTTAATAATATAAAATATTTTATATATCATTGAAAAGGTTCCTTAAAACCTTTCATTCAATACCCATATTGTTATTATACACATAATATGCAATGAGATAAATGTGGATGTATATCGAAAATTCGGGTCCCTATATCTCGAAAACTAGAGGAGAGTGAAAGAAAATTTTTACTTTATTTTCCTTTTTGTAGCGTAGGAATCTAGATTTGTTTTAAATAATTTACACTTGAAAAAATATAGAAAATTAATTTGTTAATGTTTTTCCGGTCTCTTTCCGTAATTCCACTTTTTTGCTGTTAAATAAGAATAAAAGTTATTTTAAACAATAATTGTTGTATTTTATTCCCCAAGAAAATGCAAAATTGTGCTTTATTTTTTTCAGTCTCTTTCCTTAATTCAACTTTTTTGCTTTTTAATAAAAATAAAAGTTTTTTTATAATTTTTATAATTTTTTCAGTCTCTTTCCTTAATTTATACAAAATTTTGTTTAACTTAAATTAATTAAAAATTTAATTAACTCATGAATACCAAAAGCAACAAAAAAATCAATGATTGTTTTTTTTTTGTCAGTTTCATTTTCTTGGTAGACAACAACAACAACATCAAAAAACATTAATTTCTGTATATTTTATTTATTTCTTTTTCTTATTTTTTCTTTTGTTTTCTATTAATTCTCAATGGAAAAATAATAAAAAAATCTTAAAAAAATAATCAATTTTTTTTTATTAAATGATGACGCTGCTTTTTTGTTTTTTTTTAATATAAACAAAAAACATTTTATTCTAAATAATTATAATTATTTTTATTTAAATTAAATTAAAATAAAAAACACTTTTTTCTTGCTGTTTAAAATATTTATAAATATAAAATAAACCTTCTCCCTACCGTTTTTTATTATTAACAACTCTCTCTCTCTCTTTGTCTCTTCACACAGCCCCTACACTTGTGCTCCACTCACCTCATTTCTTTTAAAAACCTCACACACACTCATTTTTAGTTTTGTCTCACACATTTACTTACAGTTTTGAGAAATTTAAATGTGTTTGCTTGTGTGTTTGTTGTGCTTTTTATATTTTTTTATTTTTTAGTTAAAAATTTTCTTTACTCATACTCTCACTCACCCTTTTTTGATTATTAATTAAATGACAACAACAACAGCAACAATCATAATAAAGGCCACCACATTAACAACAAACATTTGGAAAAACAACAACGTTCATAAATTTGTAAACAAATTACAATATTTTTTTTTTCTATTACAACAAAACTTAATTCTCTCTTTCTCTCATTAAAAAAAACCTCTTTAGCTCTTTTTCAAAGAATTTCTCTTTACGTTAATAATTTTATAATGAAAATTATTTAAGTGAAAAAAAGAGCTTTTGTTTACTCTTAAACAAATGAAAATAATATTGAAGGGAGGGGGGTGGTTGGTGAATATATACAAACAAAGAATTGGTGTCAATCTTGAAGTGAAATAAACGTTAATTTTAAAAAATATAAAATAAAATAAAATAAAATAACTGGACACCAAAGAGTTCTTAGAAATGAGGAGGCAAATAATTTAATAATAATTGCTGGAGAGCTTTAAGATATTAACACCTATGGGAGTCCAATACCTTTCAAAGTAATAAGGACAAGGTTAAAAGAGTTACAGGTCACTGTGGAACAGCAAACCAGTCCCCAGCATTACAAGGATACTTTGGGCAGACCTAGATAAAGGGAAGGGAAGGGAAGGCAATGAGTATTTTATAATTACGTCACGATGTTGGTTGTCTTAACAGAAGCGGCCGATGACAATGAAGGCAGGGCATGCGGGGAGGACCATTGAGACGATGTAGCATTACTTCTGTCATTGCAAAGCTTTCACGTCACTGAGATCCGAACTAAGGGAAGTGGACTGGAGAAAAGTGGGAAAGTTTGTACAAGATACGAAATTCTACTGAACAAGCCGAAATAGCGGCGTATACCAATGGACATGAGACATTCTGATGGTCTCGTCTCTTCAACCTAATCTAACCTAATGGTAATTGAATTGATAACAAAGCTTGTTGGCAACCATTAACCCTTTAAATATTAAATATACATAACGTAAAAAATACTTGAAGACAATATTTTAATTCTTCATTTACAACTAGTATCGACCCTTAACCCATTAAATACAAAAAGAAAAAAAATCACACAATTTTTTCATAAAACTAGCGATAACTTTAAAAGTTATCGTTCCGAAACATAAATACATCATTTTAAGGTTTCATAATAACCCCCCCCCCCTCCTTAACCCATTAAATGTACAAGAAATATGGTCTTCATATTCAAAATTCATATGATTTTTAACTTCATTAATAGAAGCTATCAGAAGTATTAAAGCGATCATTATAAATTTTAAATAAGCATCGTTCTTGGGCCAAAGCCGATAACAAATTTCATCAAAAAACAAAAACAACTACGATCTGCACTTGGTTTATATAAGTAAAATTCCAGTAAAATTCTAAAATGTTCCAGAGTCGATCGGTTTTTTTATTATGAAAGAATATAGAACACAAAAATGTCCTTTATGGGCCGATAATAGAATAAAATTCTAGAAATTTAGCACAAATCAGAACCAAAGTCTTAAAAATTAGACTAAACTACAGTCTAGTTTAGAGAATAAATAAAAAGGTCTGAAATAACACTATAGACTATATCAGAGACTTAACTATTGTATTGATCTGAAACAAAACTATATTCTAAATCATTTACTTAATTTTATTCTAGACCTGAGACAATACCTTTATTCTGATAAGGCACTTATATTTTTAGACCATTTAGACCAGAAATCGACAAATTAATAAGAAATTTTTGCCTTTAAAAAAATTCCCAAAATCGGTTTGGTAGAAGAAAAAAAGATAAAGTCAAAAATATAACCACTAAGGGTTCCAGTGCTATGTCTGTGTATATGTGCTAAATATAATGTATTTACACACATTTGTGGTGAAGGGTATTGCAGATTTGGTGATTCAAAATTTATTGTTTTCATAAAGAAATCATTATTTCTCATTTTTTTAATTTGTTTTATTAGGGAAATTTCTTTAAGTGTATAATTAAAAGAATGTTTATCAATAGTTTCAAAATTGGTGTCACAAATAATAATAAAAAGTCTCTTAAAGAAAAAACTTACCTCTTTAAAACAGGAGAAATAACATGTGAAGAGAAAATTACCTCATTACGATACACTGAAAGAAAAATAGAGAAGTAGTTGTTAAAAATCTTTATAGAAACTGAAATAAAAGGAAAATGAAAGCAAAATAGAAATAAAATTTAAATTGAATAAGAAGAGAAATTTCAGCTATCGAATGTATTTTCTAATGACCACGATTTATTGTTTGATTCTTTTGATCTGTAGAAATTTCTCTAGATCCGTAACATGTTTGAAAAAAGTCTTTTTTAAATATTTTGGATTTTTTTCTTTAATTTTATATATTTTTTTAATTATTTTATTTTTAAACACTTTTAATTATAACACTTTATAACACTTTTATTGTTTTCATTTAGTTAAAGATGTTTTCTTATAAATCGCCTATAGGCCGGGACAAGTGCAATATTATTTTTATATATATAAATTAACGAAAACATTGACACCTTTCCCCACCTAAATGCAATTTACTAAAATTCGTAACAAAATCCTTTGAAAAAAATTAATTCTTTTCAACATTTTTTTTTTTTGCATTTTTTGCACTCTGTAATTTAAAACATTCACATTTTTTCAAGCAAAAATCCTTGAACACATAATGAGAGGAAAATAATAATAATAAATATTTTTAATATTAATTTGAGAAATTTTAATATCAAATTACTTATTTTTTTTATAAAAAAATATTAATTTGAACACAAATAAAAAAATGTTTGCAGAAAAATATTAAATTTCCGCCCTTAGGATAACCGATCACAAGAGAAAAAATAAAAGGATCCTTTATAATTATCATTATTTTTATGCTAGAGCAACAAAGAGTACAGTTACGTTATTAAAGTTCTTTTATTTATATTCAGTTGAGGGCGTAATTATCAAGTCTGCTGAATGTTTAATAACATATATTTTTTTGTTGTTGTTTGATTAAGAACCCATAATATTGAATCGATCCTCATGATAATGATCATCATAAAGACATTCATCATTAACACAATATAACAACAAAAACTTAAATAAAGAAAAGAATTCTTTTTAAAAAAAGGAGCCCAAGTTTACTAAGCAAAAAACAAGAGAGAGAGAGAGACAAACTGTATTAACCCATTAAGGTGATAACACAAAACCTTACAAATTCCAACATAAATCAGACAGACTAGAGACTAATTTAGATCACAGAGTAGAGAAAATATTGAACTATATTGTAGATCAGAAACTAAACTAAAATCTTAGTCAAAGTCTTAGCTGTAATTTGGATCACAGATTAAACTTTAGTCTATATCAGAGACTAAACTATAATCTAGATTGGAGATTAATATATAATCTAGATTAGAGACTGAAATATGTTGTCGATCAGAGACTAAACAGAAGTCTTAATCAGAGATTAAACTGTATTTTATATTAGAGATTTTAATTTAAATATAAGACTAAAGCAAAATCTAGATCGAAAACTAAACTATAATATAGATCGATGACTAAAGTATAATATAGATTAGAGGCTAAACTATATTGTACAACATAAACTAAACCAAAATCTAAGTCAGAGACTTAGCTTTAATTAAAAGTATAAACTTTAATTTTAATCAGAGATTAAACTATATTATAGATCACATATTAAACTCTTATCTAAATTAGAGACTGAAAAATGTTGTCTATCAGAAGTTTAACTAAATTCAAAAGCAGAGATTAAACTATAGTTTAGATTAGAGTCTTTAATCTAAATCCAAGGCTTAATCAAAATCTAGATGGAAGACTGAACTATAATAAAGATTGGAGACTAAATTATAAAATGGATCAGAGACTAAACTATAATCGAGATAACAGACTGAACTATATTGTAGATCAGAAACTAAAGTCAAAATCAGATACTTAACTATAAGTTAGATCAGTGTCTATATCAGAGACTAAACTATAGTTTAACTTTAATCTAGATCAGTAACTAAACTTCAGTCCAGAAAGAAAGATCAAGATCACTAAACTAAACTTTATTCCTGAACTAAAGACCAGTAAAACACTAAAGGACCAGACTATAGTTTAATCCAAACAATAAACTTTAATTTGGACCATTAACTAATCCTGTTATTCCAAATTTCTATATTTCCCTCCTTTAAAGGGTTAATTCTTTTTCATCTTTGTAATCGAGACATAAACAGCAGCCATGAAATCTTCATCAGCAAAATTGAAAACACTTCATCATATTAAAATAATATTTATTTGTGGTAACTAAATAATGGTTGGTTTACTGTGAGATAGTAGAGAGACACAAACAGCACAGACACAAACACAAGATCACACACCGGAGGATCGTAGAAGGACAACAACAACAAGTTTTATTATTATAGAACTTTTTTCCTGTCTACAATTTTATTTTGTTTTCTTTTATTTCAATTTCATCTACCTGTAGATTCTTTAGATCCTCAAAATTTCTTTCAACACCGACATATAAACGCACACATTTATAAGATATATAGAAAATAATTGCGAAATATCAGACTGCAAGATGAGTAGCTAAAGGATGGAGGAGGAAGAAATGGTGTTGTATTTTATACCCTTTTCTTTTGTATGTCTGTAACACACAAACACACTCACACATATACATCCTCATCATCGTGATGAGCTGATCTTTTTAACAAGAACAAATCATGCGGAAAATACTTTTATTTTCACATGAAATCACTCACTTATTTTTTTTGGCAAAATATTTAATGTTTTTGTCAATTTCGAGATTTTCAATATTATTTTTCAGATTTTTAATAACATAATTTTTTCATCACGTTTTCAGATTTATTCTTTGTTTATTGAAATACTAGATGGGGACTGGCTGTTGTATTCAAATATATATTGAAGATGAATAGGTTTTCCGTTACACTGAGAGAAGAGAAATTGTATAAGAATTAAAGTAGAATATGGAGAACCAAGTTTGATCTTTATTTTAGACTCTGATCTAGTGAGTCTTTTAGTCTCTCATCTGCACTTTAGTTCAGCCACTGATCTATAATTTAAACTATAATTTAAACTCTGTGATCCAATTTTAAGTTCAGATATTGATCTAATCTATAGATCAGATACTGATTCTAATCTATAGATCAGATACTGATCTTATCTATAGATCATACTCTGATCTAGTCTTTAAATCAGATTTTTGCTATAATTTAGACGATGATCGAGACTATAGATTTTACTTTATCTGTAAAACTTCGTTTTACAAAAAAAAAATCATGATTTTTCAAAATTTTATTGCAAATTTGATTTCATATATAAATTTCAACAAAAATTAACTTCCTTTTCAACTTCTTGGAATTTATTTTTGTTTAATAATTTTATTACTTTTTATTGTTTTTTTTCTTGTAGATTTAATTTAAATTTTATTTATTGTTGTTGTTATTTATTTGTATACAAACAAATATAAATAATATTTGTAAAATAAATACGCCCCCTCGACAAACAAATAAACAGTGCCGACACAAACACACACACACACATAATCACATAATATTGAAAGTTTTGCAAATAAAGCGAATTTCTTGTATTATAAATTATAGCGCTTTTTTTTTTGCTATAAAAAACATCTTTATTTGTATAATAAAATATAAATAAAAATATGTAAGTAGATTTTATTTCAACTCCTTCATTTAGAATCCAATTTCTGAATGCTCCTCTTTCTATTATTTGGGGTTTGAAGAGTTTTTTTTTTGTCTAAACAAAACGGAAATTTTAATAAAAAAAGTTTAATAAGTTTTTGTTCAAATAAAGCTGAACAAAATTTTATAGTTTGCAGACGGAACCAGGTGCTGGTGCTGATTAGATAAGAAAGAGGAATTGAAAATTAAACTTCAAGAATCAGCTGTCAAATTTAATAAGAATCAATGTAAAACAAAATGTATATCAATCGAAAACTTAATAGAGATTTAACTATTGTTCAGATTATAGATTAAGTTATAGTCCAGAATACAGACTAAACTATTACGCAGGCTTTAGTCCAGATAATAGATCAAACTATAGATTATAGTTATAGTCTGTCCAGACTATAAACTAAACTACTGTCCAGACCATAGACTTCACTGTTGTCCAGACTGTAGACTAAACTATTGTTAATACTATAGATTAAACTATAGTCCACAGACTATAGACTAAACTATAGTCCACAGACTATAGACTAAACTATAGTCCACAGACTATAGACTAAACTATAGTCCACAGACTATAGACTAAACTATAGTCCACAGACTATAGACTAAACTATAGTCCACAGACTATATACTAAACTATAATCCAGACAATAGATAAAATAAAATCTTATTGTAACTGTAATCAACAAAATTCTGTGGCATAAAATGACATAAAAACAATTCTTTTTTCCAATCTTTCTCTCTCACACACACACACATACATACATATACTTCACTTGTGTAACAAATAACAAAAACAACTGCAAAAATTTAACCATGCAACCAACTGTTGCACATTATCGAATAGCAGCTGCAGAAAAAAAATTTGCTGCAAGGGAAAAACGAGAGGGGAGGCCTTGGGAGGTATGGAACTCTGTCCCTCTCTCTCTCTATTGATACCATTTAAAATACAAGTTTAAGCCATTTATTAGTGAGGTAGTATGCCTTTAGGTTAAAAAAAAGTCGGTTTGCAACAACAACAAAAACAACAACCATTCCCCGATTATCATTATTTTTAGTTTTAAAGTGCAGCCACCAGAAGTGTTTCTTTTTAAACAGATTCCTGATTTTAGTTTTCCTAAAATGACAACAAAAAACAAAAAAAACATATTCTAGTTTAAAAAGTCAGTCATCCTGTTTCTTTCTTAACATTTTTTTATTGTTGTAAAATTGTATATTTATGTGTTGTTGACCAGTTGGCCATTCTCTATCTTTGGGATTTTCATCAAAGCTTGTTTTGTTGCTGCTGCTATTAATAATGTGTGTTACAGTTACTGGGCCATCTAGAGTTGTTGTTGTTGTCGTCTCCTAAATGTTGCATCATTATTTATATAATTTCATTGCTAATAGTTATGTATGTTGTTGGCTATTTAATAGTTGTTGTTGCTGCAATTGTTGCTATGTGTATGTATATGTGTGTGTGTGCGATATTATGTCTAGCAAATAATTTTATGTTGCAGCAGCTTAAAATGTTTTACATTCTCTTTTCCTGTTATTTCTGCGTTGTAAGATCAACTATTTTTTTGTTTCTTTTTTATTTCTAATTAAATTTTTAGTTTTCAACTGGATTTGTTTTCCCAGGAAGAGTTTTATATGAAGTGTTTTGTTTTACTTTTAAAAGGAATTAAATTAAGACAAATTTATGTCATTGGAATTAATGCGTTTGAGAATTAATTTGAGCAATTTATGCATTAAATATGAAGCGATATAACAAGATCATGAACAATTTTCAATAATAATTTTTTTTTAAAGTGCAACGTATTCTAGTAAGGGAGTTCCATATCGATCGAAACAAATGGTAGCAGACAATATTTCGCAAATAGTTTTCTGCCGATCTTGTATCAACATGTATCTGAAACCTGTCATTTGTATTATTGATGTTCTCTTATCTTTTTCGTTGATTGCTCTCTCTCCCTATCTCCAAACGAATCAATTGTCTTTGTTAAAGTTCTTCTCAGATCGTTCGATCCTATTTCACAGTTTATTATACAAAACACTTCAAAATAAGTCATTAAGACTTAATTAAATGCCTTCCATCCACTATTTTCCACTTAGTTTTTTTCCCGATCTTGCAACATGTGACTGAAACTTGTCACGAAAATTATATTCTTGTATCATTTTCCTCGATTACTCCCCTCTTCCAATGAATCAATTATCATCCTTGGGATCGTCTAATGCGTATTCTTCATCTGGCAATACGAAACATCTTTCCGAGCCCACTAAATACAGAACTTTAAAGTTGATTTGCTTTGAAGGAGAATTGTTAGAGTCATGGAACAGGACCTTAACCATCCACGATTCATTATTTTCTTTAAGAAAAAAATTTCAAAAAATAACTTTAAATCATTTAAAGAACTTCATTTAATGTCTTCAAACCTTTAAAGAACTTTATATGTATTTTTATGTTCTGTTAGCTGTTTCTGAACCCCTGAACCTTTCCATGACATCATGTTGGCAGCAAGAAAACAATTTGGTCAAATTACTGGCACATGTTTTTCATGTTATTTAGAAAAAGAGATGAAGACGACTTCGTCTGTCTAATAAGAAATTCTTACATTTATTTTCTAGCAACTTCAAATGATCACAAGCCATCAGCCAAAACTGCCTAAAGAAAACAAGAATCCAGGTTTTTTTTTTGTTGTTGTTGCCACATCCATCTAACTAGGAGACGTATTATTTTTTTTTTGCATTTATTGCATTTTAGTAGCCAACTGAGAAGAACCTGCCTTGTGGGCTAAATTCAAGAACACAACAACTCAAAGACTTGTTGTTCTTGTTTTTTAGTTGTTCTTATTCTTATTCTCATTGCTGAGGAATAGAAGTTGATGATGAAGACAAAAAAGAAATAAACTTAAACTTAAAATTAAATCAAGATCACCTCCATTATCCAACACAAGAGCATCTTGCACACAAGAAGAGGAGCTGCTAATGCTTTCAGAAGGAAAATATTTGAAAAACTGGTTTTCTTTATTTGTTTTTCTTTTTCCTTTTTTTTAACTTGTTTTTTGGTGTTTCGTTGCCATTAATTTTTCGGTCAGGGAGTTGTTTCGATTTTATTTTAGTTGTATTTTGCAAAAAAAGCCAGTTATGAGGAAATATTTCCTTGTCTTTGTTTTGTTCCTGTCTAAATGATCAGTGGGGAGAACTTAAAGAAAAAAGAACTATAACGACTTATGGTTAACGTAGCTATTAATGTCTACATGCTTTACCACTCAGTCTACCAGTGTTACAGTTATTTTAACCGACTTTTATTGTTGTTGTTGTTGTAAAATAAACTATTGTATTTTAGTGTTAACCAAAATGGATGAAGAGATCAGCACATTCTTTATTTTCTGATGATGAGATTTTGTATAAACAAGTTTTATAAATTTGAGAGGATCAGAGGCAGTGTAACCAATTTGGATATCAATTGATGGTGATTTCTTTCAACTGAAAGTGTTCGGTCGGATCTTTGTTAATCTCATAGGATCCTACTGATCTTTAATAAACTTTCGATGAGATTTTCATTTTCGGATTCAATATTTCTACATTTGGATTTTAATCGGTTTTATCATCTGGGTTTTGGGATCAGATTAATTTTTATTTCAATTTAGGACCATCTGATCAAGTCATACTTTTTTTTAATTATAAAATCGATTTTTAGTGATCTCTTAGGAAAGCAAATACCTTAAACAGGATCAATCTTTAATTGATTCAAGAGCATTCATGATGGGTTAATTCGATTATGAGAACTTTGCACAGAGTGACGAGAGGAAAGTGATCAAGTTCTGAAGAAGAATTAGTCCGTGTTTTGTGCAGAAACAGGTATCTGAATATAAACTTTCTTTAATCTGAAAAAAAAACTGGTGACAACTATGAACGATGTTTTGAACGCTTAACAGTAGCGATTTCGATATCTGAGAAAAAGGAGAAAGCAGGTTAACTGAAAATGTTTGAAGATAATTTCTCTTTTTCCACTTACTTAACGAACAGTGTTGTCAAATGTATGAAAAGTTTGTATTTCCCATACGTTCAAAGGCACCATATTGTTATACTTTATGATATAATGAACCCAACCGATCAATAAAGTAGAAGCTGATTATCCCAGACTCTAAGAAAATACTATGTAATTAATGTGATCGGAAAGCTGTTCTGTATCTGTCTACAATCGTAGACAATTCATTAAAAAAGCAAACGATTAAGCTCGATACCTCAAACGTTTCCATGAAAATCGGATTTCCGTTTCGAGACACATTCGGCCAAACAGTATCAAACCAGCGACAGCTGTTTGATAATGTTTGAAGCCATAATCTTTCATCATGTTAAGAATAGCACTGAAAGACGGCTTAAAAACTATTTGGATAACAGTGGATAACAAGTTTTAGTTAAGCTCTTTATAGGCCACACCTTGCTCCTTTAAACTATCAGCCACAACAACGCCCAATTTGAATATTCCTTATACTCAGCGAAATGCCAGTATTTCAACAATCACAGGATTTTGTATATCGAAAGTAATAGATTTATTGGAAGAAAACAATCACCGATAAACAGCCAAAGACTAGAGCATTACCTACAATTATGACAATGCTCGGAATACCTGTTGCAAAATGCTGCATAAATTATTTCTATAAAAGTGGAAGGAGCGTTTTAATTCTACCACTTTATAATCTTGATTATACCCCTCCACACTACCATTTATTTCGATGGATCCGTAGCGCCCTCTTAGTGTAATAGACTTAACTTGAAAACAAGGTATCAAATTAGCTTCTTCAAATTCTTATGTCAAAAAACTAGAGCAGTTCTTTGAAGAGAATTCCAGTTGCTACCAGAACATTTTTTTATTTTTAATTAATACTGATCATTATTTACTTGTATACCCAATAATTATACATATAGAAGAAGGGTATTTAAAAATAAATTGTCCTATATAACGGGTTCTTCTTCTTTTAAATGTTCTCTTTTATACAGTTACAATTACAAAAATAATTACCTTCATTATGTTAACAAAGAGACACGATTACGATCGTAATGCTTTGCAGAGAACGGGAGAGAGAGAACAAAAGAGTTTTAACTCAAACAGCTGGAAAAAATGGAAAAAAAGAAGAAAATTTATTAGTACACATATACACATACATATAAAATCATATAGTTAAAGAGATTTAGATTTTAATAACTAAAGTAGTGATAGTTATTTCAACATTTCACCCAGGGAAGTCGGTTGTTTTTCTCTAGGATTTTCTTTCTTTTTGTATACAAAAACGTGTTTTAGAGCAGTTAGAGGAACAGAAACAAGCTAACATTTTTGTTAACTGTCAGTCAAATACAAGTAGGCTGACTTCATATTCAAACTTGGCTGATAGTTTTTTGGTTACAACCAGGTTTGGGTCATAGCTAGGCTAAAGGAAAAAAACTAGGCATAAGACAAGACAACTTTAATGTAATTCTAACAGTATTTTTTTCAACAATAAGAAGTGAGATTGAAAAATCCTTAACATGCATATGTGTGTATTGAAATGAAATCACTTAACTGATTGAAATTAAAAAAATTTTTAGTTTAAAATCACAATAAAGAAATTTTGAACCTTTTTTTTTGGGAAACGCTTCCACATTAACGTTTTTATAGTGCTCTCTGTCACTTTGTTTCGACCAGGTAGAGTCCATCATAAATCTACCAAATATTTAAAGACTTTTTTGTGCTCTTCAAATCTCTTTTAACGAGAGACCAATTTCCATTCACTGGCCTTAGCACCGGGCAGTTTGGAGGATTTGCCTCCTCTTGGTATAAATACCTCATTATTGTTCACTCAAGGGTTTGTTTGGCATAGAGACAGAGATCAAAGTGGTTCTTCAGCATAATGACAGGGCATCAAAAATAATTGAACACATTATGAGGTCTTATGAATGGAAAAAGGCCTTTCTTGTAAACATTCCTTAATGTAAATTTCGGATTTAAAAGAGTCCGTCGTAACAAATTATTGGCTGCTTTTACAGCAACTGCATATTTCTTGCCAGAACTTAAAGAACTTTGAAGAAAATTTTAACTGTTTTTGGTTCCAAAATTTTTTCTTCAACAATCGCTCGAGCATTATCAACATAAAATTGTTGCCCAGAAAGTTGCGCAAAAATCTACCAGAACATACGTTTCGTCCTCCATTATGCAGCAAGAATATTTTTTAGAAAAACTTATACTCCAACAGTGTTCCAGTGTCAGGAAAAAAATGTTTTCTATTGTTGGCTTTCAAAACATTATATATGGGCCATTTTATATCAACAGACAAGTTCTCCCGGAACTGTGTTATAACATTGGAAACAGTTTGACAACAGTCAGACCATTGAATGCTTGACCAACTTTTTTGCGAGCCAGAAACTTTTTGAACTTTGTATGTTTTCAAACCTCCATTAAACTTTAACTCTGTACCGAACTCTGTACTAACCGGCTTGAACTCCTATTGGATGTTTTGAGAGATCTCTTTGGAAGAGTTTTTCGTGGCATTAAAAACTTCATGTGGGTCATTCCTTCAACCGGAATCAGGTTTACTATGAACAGACAAGTTCACCCGATACTGTTAACGACCGACCTTTAAATGTTATCCCAAGGACCAAGTTGGGTATTTAATAATTTTAGTACGCACTTTTTTCTGGTCCATCGTTATTAAACACAATAACTGACATGTTTTACACAGGTAACTTGATCCAGAATGAAATCAAGTAGTATTTGGCTTTAAAGACTTAATAAAAAACGTGTGTTAAGAATTATTTCAATCACACTCCTTATAAAGCTATTTTTTCTTCTTAAATATGGGCTTCAAAAAAAAAGAGAGATATGTAAAGGAGTGGAAAAGAAGATCGTAGTGATAATGATCATTAAATTTGTGTGAGAAAATTCTTCTAATAAAGAAAATTATATAAACTTTTTTTAAAAATCGTTCAAAATATTAAAAGAATTTTTAATTTTCAATTTCGATTTCCAAAAATATTGACAATTTTTTTAAATAAAACTAATATTTGAGATCACCCCTCATCAATGATTAAGATAAATTTCATGTTTTCTCCTAAAAGTTAACAAAAAAAAAAACCATTAAGAATGCCAAATACGGCTATGACGAATCTTTAATACCCTACTCCACCACCACAAATGCATGTGAAGTAAATACGTTATGTTCGTTCATACACACTTACACCTACACTCATAGACATGTAAAATATATAAAGATTTTCCTAAACAAAAGACTGGAACTCTAAGTGAGTTATAAAATAAGTTTTATTTTTTGGGCCATAACTGTTCTCTTGAACCGATTTCCGAACATAATTTTTGGAATGATAATGCAGTACATATAATTTAATAATATGGCAAAATTTTATTCTAATTTGACGATTTATATTTGAAAATTTATAAAAGTTCTTCGCTTGAATTTTTGAGGTTGCCTCAGATATCGGTCTATATCTATTAATATACTGAACTGATTTTCATGGTTTTAAATAGGAAACTTCTCAATACTATAACAAATACTCAGGCCAAATTTCATTAAGAGTTCTCACAAATATGGTGGATGTGAGCGTGTCAATAACAGACAGGCGGGCATAGCTAAATCGACTCAAATTTTGATTTGATGCAAGAATATGTTAATACATTATGGAATCTTAGATGATTCCTTTATAGTGTTACACACGAAATGACAAAGTTAATATACCCTCTACAACACTTGTGCTGGTGTAGGGTATAAAAAAATCTAGATTCCCACACTTTGAAAGAAATGAAGAGCCGCTTCATTTCTTATAAAAAAAACAAAGATTTATCTTTTCTATATATATATATATATATATATATATATATATATATATATATATATATATATATATATATATATATATATATATATATATATATATATATATATATATATATATATATATATATATATATATATATTTAAATAATTATTAAAACATTTAAATCAGAGCATCCGAACAAAACTAAATCGTTTTATTCACACATGATCTTCTTCATGATCATCATGATCTTCATTTGAACATTTATTAGACAAAATTCTGAACAGAAATAAATTTCAAAAACAAAAAAAACTAAAATTTTAGAATTTAAAACTTAAAATGATAGTGATTACCCCCGTCCGTCCCTCCATCCATCCATTCGTCCATCCGTCCGTATTGAAAATATTTTGCGAGAAGATTTCTTTTGCACCAAACAAAATAAAATTCGTAGAAATTAAAAGAAAAAAATCAAAATCAAAATCTACCTGAACATTTAGAGGAGTCGAAACTGAACAATTAAAATAAATTCTTAAGACAAAAACAAAAAATCTTTGTTTTTTTTCAAATACAACAACAACAACAACTGGTTAAGAAAAGCCATAAGGAAATCATAAAGAACAAGAACGAATAAGAAATGTGATTTTTTTCGCCGTAAAAATTGCACAAGCTGTAGGTTATTGGAAGTGAAGAGAGAGAAAAAGATCGTATTTCATTATGAAGATCCACTTCAATATATTGAAACAAAGAAATTTACTGATTCTGGCTGTGCTGAAAGATTTACAGCGGACTTTATCATTTTCTATTCAAATGATCTATAACCGATTTATTAGAAAAGATATTGCAAAGAATGAAAAAGCCGAGATCGTCTGAATCATATTTCATTATATTAAATTATCGGTTCCATATCAAAATAATTATTGAAAATATATATGTATATAGGAAGTGTGTATATATATGTATGGATGTATGAATGTATATATGTATGTATGAATGTATGAATGTATGTATGTATGTATGTATGTATGTATGTATGTATGTATGTATGTATGTATGTATGTATGTATGTATGTATGTATGTATGTATGTATGCATGTACGTGTGTATGTATGTATGTATGTGTGTATGTATTTATGTATGTGTGTATGTATTTATGTATGTATGTATGTATGAATGTATATGTATGTATGTATGTATGTATGTATGTATGTATGTATGTATGTATGTATGTATGTATGTAACGTATAGACTCTAAAACGGCTTGGCCAAATTTTATGAAATTTGATCTCAAAATACCCGAGAGGAAGTCAAGCCAAAAAAAAACCGATAGGGCCAGAGGGAGAAGTACCCCCCATACAAAGCAATAACAGCGAGAGTTTTCTAATTTGTTCCCAACAACGTTCTCAAGGAACTGCTTTACTAGACAAAACGTAGGACGGATTAGACCAGGGGGAGGGATGGGATATCGCCCACATAAAGTAAATATTGATTATCGAATATCTAAAGTACAATAACAACGAGAGTTCTCACATATGTTCCCGACAACTTTCTCAAGGAACCTTTTTATTAGAGAAAATTTAGGACGGACAAGAGGAGGGGGAGGGGTATCGCCCATACAAAACAACATTATTTTTTCTTTTTGGCAAAGTGAAGTTTCCCGGGTCTGCTAGAATTGAAATAAATTTTCTACCGTTAAACATATTTCAGTGAAATTGTGCATTATATTTTTTGCTCATTTCGGAGCCGGGGGGAAAAACCACTTTCACCAAGACTTTGGATATAACATCAGATTTTCGCAGATACTATTCGCGAGCCCTGAAAGGAACTAAAAACTGATACCCTTCCAAAAAAACACTGCGAAAATGCCTTGGAAATTAACCGTATCAAAAATTCAAAGAAATTTTATTTTCGTTGCACTTAGAAAAAAATCTGTAATGTTTGACATTAAAAAAAAGCTTTAATAATAAGGGTCTTATAATAATAAAAATAATCATTTGTAGAAAGTTGTCCTTAATGAACCCCTATAAAAATATTCCCAATCTTTCATTCCAAAATATCCAAAATTCTAATCCGGGGAAGTTGTGTTTAAAAATTAAAAAAAAAATTAATAATCTGCTCACCCTGTCGTTATAAGAGATTTGATTCATTAGAAGATTCTTAAGTGGGTACCTAAATAAGTGTAGCTTTACAATCAAGATACTTTTTTGACGATTTCGGCTTTGAAATTGTTTCCTCCTCAAAAAAAAAAAAAAAAAAAAATATTTGAAATTTACGAAATTCCGATTGGGTTTAGCGGGAAAGTTGTTTAGCTCGGTTTTGCTTTATGTGTCTTTCCATTAGAGATTCTTTTAGAATTGAGAACAAATTTTTTATAGTCCAGAAGGAAATAGTTGATTGAAAGAAAAATTCCACTTTTTTCTAAATTTCTATTTCAAAATAATAGAAAATTTTATTGGATCCACATGGGTGCATGATTCATGTGCAAAAATTATTTAGAATTTTTGTACAGAATCCAGAAAATAGTTTAGGATATTTTTTGGAACCGCATAGAGACCACCAAGTTCAAAAAAACAAAAGAACCCTGTCCAAAAATGGTCAATATTTTACTTTGGCCTAAATATCGCTTAAACCATAACATATATTCTACACATTTCAGCAAATAAGCGTTTTTGGAACATTTCGTCTTGTGAACGATGTGTTAAATTATATGAGGATCTTTTCATTATTTCTTATAGGTTCCATACAACCACCATTCCATATATCACTTTAAAGGGCTTTAATTTCACTTATACTTTGGGTACATCGTCTTCGTATATCATTAAACTAGTTGGTGCGAAATTTCGTTTGAATTTTGTGCGCTTAAATTCCCATTCCGGGAAGAACATTTGTTTTGAAACAATTTCAAGAGACAACGTTTCCTTGGGCCAAAATAAGGACACATGCCAAATTTCATTAAGACGCCATTAAATTGACTAAGAAAGTGATCCTAAGTCGAACTGTATACTTATATTTATAAAGGCATAATAACTCCAAACACCACCATAGGTTTGTGTAAAATTTCGCTTTATATTTAAGACTTTTGTGCCACTAAATTCCCATTCCGGGAAGAATCGATTAGAAAATAATGACACATGCCAAATTTTATTAAGACATCGCTAAATCGATAGGCCCAAACCCAACCACCATAATAGTTGTAGGGTATAAAAATGTAAACAGACTTTGACAGAAACATAATAAGAGAGAGGAGAAAATAATCAGAGCTGAACTTTTACTGTCACCGTCTGAGAGTTTTTCCAACATCACATTTCTTGACCACGATGATCATTACTATTAGCTGCGATCGTTTCAAGTCATTATCATCACCATTTGTCAATAGAAACTGTCACTTAATTTATGACATTTGAATGTAAACAATTTAAGGAAATAAGAAAATATAAAAAATTAACTCTCTTTTCAAAGAGAAAAGAGAAAAAATAATTATTTACACATTTTAAAAATTAATAATTTAACCCAAAAAAACAACAACAAAAGAAAATAAAGTTATAAAAATTATGTGAAAAAATTGACAATAATTATCACAAATTATGAGAAATATTTCAAAAAGAAAGAAGAAGAAAATATTACAAAAAAACATGTGATTTCTTTGTTAAAAAAAACCGAAAAAAATATTGTAAATTCTTTAGTTCTCATTTTGATATTAATTTTTTTTTTTTTTTTTTTGGAATAAAGCGGTAAAATTTTATTGATCTTTTAAAAGGGAACTTTTAAAATGATCGTATCTTATATGAAAATTTCAAGGAGTTGAAAGATCGTAGGAAACTAAAGAGAAAAAAACAATAATAAAAGTTCAAAATGCAAAAAAAAAATAATACACAACAAAAGTTTTAAGTTTAACAACAACAACAAAAACGATCACTTTAAAAACGATACATTTTTGAAACGATCAATTAAATTGTTAAAAAAAACCTCACATTTGGCTAAACAAACGAGGGCAGGATTAAAAGTGATTAAGAGAAAGGTATTTTATGTAAATAGCGAAAATAGAAGTCTTGATCAGAGATCAAGATCAATACTAACACAAAAATCTATTCCTGATACACCGGCTTTTTTTAACATGTGCTTTTTAGAAAAAAAAAATAAATAAATAAATAAATAAATAAATAAATAAATAAAATAAAACAATAAATAATCTCAAATATTTTAATGATCATTAAGTGATCTTCAGTTTATAAAAAAAGAATTTTCATCAAAATCTATTAGCAAAATTAGAAAAAATGAGATATGAGACCCTTCAAAGAAATTCCACCTAAAATCATTTTTGGTTTCCAGACCTGCTTTCAACTTCTAAGAAACTATTGATCTTTGAAAATTGCTAATGATCAAAGGCTGTCCTGTGTCCTGATTGATGGCTTAAAAACTAAAAAACAGGTTGACTCACAAGTGAAAGAAAATCTGATCTTTGAAAAATTGGAACTGATCTTAAATAACAACAAATCCATTAAAAATGATCACAAAATTATTCTCAGTTCCTCTTGTTGCCAAATATAAATTGCAAAAAAAATCTTTTGAACTTTACTGATCACTGTTTATAAAAATTTTCACTCTTAAACGAGGCTTTTCGAGATCATTAACAAAAATAACTCGATGATCACAATCTGATTTTAAAAGCCTGCACAAATGATGGTTAAAATCAACTAGAAATGAACTCTAAAACTGAAAACTAAAATAGATCTAATTTAGAAGCGAACTAGAACTTAAAATAAAATTGAACTAAAACTGAATTAAAACTAAACTAGAAAAGAAATAGAACTAAAGTAGAACCGAATTGGAACTTAATTTGAACTGAATTAGTAATGGACTACAACTGAACTAGAGATGAACTAAAACTATACTAAAACCGAACTAAAACTGAATTGAATTAAAACCGAACTGGAACTAAACTATAACTGAACTGGAACAAAAGTAGAACTGGTCTTCAACTGAATAAGATCTGAACTAGAACTGATCTACAACTAAACTGGAAGTAAACTCGAACTGAACTCAAACTAAAACTGTAAATAAAAAAAAGAACTTAATGAAACTTAGCAATATGGAAGACAAGATCATTAATGCTCCGTTAAAAAGGTCGTAAAAAGGACGTGATCGTTAAATGTTTCGCTTTTAATTTCAAATAAATAAAGTCTTTATCTGAAATATTAAACTCTCATTTGATTAAAAAAATCTCTATAAAACAGAATACATTTTCCTAAAACAACTTTATTAACAGCCCTCGTTCTAACAAACACACACACACACAATCATCCAATAACAGATCAATATTTTTTTAAGAACAAAATTCCAAAAAAAAGAAGCAAAAAAAGCTCAGGAAACAAAATTTCTTAAATGGATTTCTTCTTCTTCTTTTTGGATGAGTCCAACTACCAAAAATCAAACGAAAATTGGAAAAAAAAATTGGTCTTGATCTTCTTTTTTTTGGAAATAAAATATTGGAAACCAGAATTAATAAAAACTAAAATGAAGGGAAAAACGGCAAAAAAGCACAAAAACTAAATTTTTACTAAAAAATGGTCATTTTTATTTATAACAATTTTTATAAAAATTTAAGTCAGATGTTAAAGCTTCTGCTGTTGCTGCTACATTGTACTCTTCTTCTTCCAGCACCATTTATAGAGAATTTTTATCTTGATAATTTTGTTTAGCGTAAAAATATTTTCGTGAAATTTTATTTTTGCTTCACAGGGAGAGAAAAAAAACGTTCTTTTTGGAAAAATTATATTAAACGCCGCCTGATGACCCAAAACTTAACAAAATATTTACCGCAGAAGTCACAACATTTGTATGTTGTTTTAACTGACTTTGGAAACCCAAAAATAAAAAAAGAAATAAAATAAAAAAAAACATATATTAAATATGGCGGAGTTATTGAAAATTCTTAGAATTAGTTTAACCGAATCATGATCGATGGCATTTTAGCTTCTTTTTCTCTTCTTCTTCTTGATATTCGATTTTTATTTAGCAAAATAAGAAAAATTATAAAAAAGTATTTGTTAACGCTTGAATTAGTAGTGCGATATGGCAGTTAAAGAAGGTTTTAGGTTAAAAAAAAGAAGAGTAAAGTTTTTAAGGTTAGAAACTTTATTTTTATTTTTTTAATATATAGAAAGGAATTTTGGGCAAATTTCACTTACTAAAGCTGACAAATATAAATAATATTCATTATAGGACAAAAAACTAGAATGGATCTAGAATTAAACTAGAACTGTTTTAGAATAAAATTTGAGTTGGTTTACAATTGAGAAAAACTAAATTATAAATGAATTTTAATCAGAACTAAAACTAAATTAGAACTGAACTAGAATTGAACTATAAATGAAGTAGAGCTTAACTAGAACTGAACTAGAATTTAACTACAACTGAACTATAACTGAACTAGAACTTAATAAGAACTGAACTAAACTCAACCAAAACTGATTTAGAACTGAACTAAAAATGAACTAGAAGTGAACTGAACTTCAACTGAACTATAACTGAACTAGAACTTAATAAGAACTGAACTAGACTCAACCAAAACTAATTTAGAACTGAACTGAACTAAAAATGAACTAGAACTGAACTTGAGTTGAATTAGAACTGAACTAGAAATGAACTAGACTCAACCAAAACTGATTTAGAACTGAACTAAAAATGAACTAGAACTGAACTTGAGTTAAATTAGAACTGAACTATAACTGAACTAGAACTGAATAAGAACTGAACTAGAGTCAACCAAAACTGATTTAGAACTGAACTGAACTAAAAATGAACAAGAACTGAACTTGAGTTGAATTAGAACTGAACTAGAACTGAACTTCAACTGAACTATAACTGAATTATAACTGTGGGATTGGAGCCTGGTCGCACACGATCGGGTAGACCCTACTAAGGGTTAAGACTGATGACAGTTAAAACTAATATTGAAACGACCGTTGTATTTGACAGAATAGGACGAAGAGAGATGACAGTATATGACAAGAATATTCTAGAATCGACAAAAACTGACGAGTAACGATTAGATCTCAATAGACGGTCAATTCCGTATATAGTTGAGTCTGATCACTGGTCCAGGGCAGTCGTAGTCTAAAGTTGAAAGAGTTAAGTTGTTAAGTTCTTAAGTTGTAAAGTTGTAGAAAGTCAAGTGATAAATTTAAGTTGTGAAAGTGTCTTAAAATCAAAGTGAATAAATATATTTAATTGTTGAATTAAAGCTATAAATACCCCCTAGACTTAAGCCTAATATACATAATATATAATAAACTAAATTCTATTAAAGAATTGTTATTTAATCAAAGTCATCAAACTTTGTTATAAAACTATCCCACATAACTGAATAAGAACTGAACTAGAACTGAAATAGAATTGAATAAGAACTGAACTAGACTCAACCAAAACTGATTTAGAACTGAACTGAACTAAAAATTAACTAGAACTGAATTTGAGTTGAATTAGAACTGAATTAGATTCAACCAAAACGGATGTAAAACTGAACTAAAACTAAACTAGAATTGAACTAGACTGGACTAAATCCGATCTAGATCTGAATTTGAACTGAAAGAGAACATAAATGAAATGACATTATCTAACAATATAAATTTCTCCATGTTCAGTTCCCCTTAAATTTGAACGTCTCCACTATACTTTCAAGACTCCTTTTCTGACTTTTTGATTGGAACGGAAATTACTTGTGAAATTCGAAATATCTGAAAAATCTGAATCAAAAGCGATGATCAAAATAAAACTGAACTAGAACCCAACTAGAAGTGATTTAAAACTGACTTGGAACTGAGCTAGAAAATTTCGCAAAATTTATTTAAATTTCAAATACAAATTTTATGCCCTTTAAAATAATTGAGCGCAACAATAATGATCCCAAAAGACCACCCGTAAAGTTGAAATTATATCAAATAAAAATAAAAAAAATAAAAAAAATATTGAAAAGCAAATTATTCAAGCATAATTATTAAATTAAACGCCTTAAGCCATAAATACATTTCACAAAAAAATAAAAATGAAGTCAAATAAACATCCCTCCTCTATTCAAAATAAAAAAAAATAATAATAAAAATCCAAAATTAATATTTTTTTGTACTCAAAAACACTTGAAAATATGTCACAAATTTGTGAAAAAGACCGAAATAACAAAAAAAAAAATCTATAAAAAAAATTTGCCTAAAATTCTTAAGATTTTTGATTTTAAAATAAAAAAAATTCTCAAATATATTTTTTATCAAAATCTAAGATCAACAGAAATTTATAATAAAAAATTATTTCAATTCAAATTCAAAATCGAACTAAAAATCATAATTGCGTCACATATAAAAATGTTTATAGAAAATTAACAGAATAATAAAAATATGATTTGGAATTTATTTGAAAAAAAAAAAAAAACGGTTTTAATACTCAAATTTCATTAAATGACAAAAAAAAGGAGGAAACAAAAAACAAAGAAAAATTGAAATTGAAGTTGTAAACCATGAAAAAGAAGGGGAAAAATAAAAATGTTTAAATAATATGTGACGCAGTAAAATTTAATCTTTACAAGAACAATAAAAAAAGAGAAAAATAAACTCCCACAAAAAAAGACACAACTTGAAACTGCCACCCATAAAGGGGGAGAGCAAAATAAAGACCAGTCATGGGGTTTTTCTTAATAATAAAAAGAAATAAATAAATGGATTTTAATAATTCACCAAAATTATAAAACCGAAAAAGAGAGTTTTAATTATATTTAAGTTATTAGCTACTTATTACCATAAGCATTACTTGGTAAGCAAAGCAGGAGTGAATGAATGAATAAATAAAAATTTACATTCACTCTGCACAAAAATTGATGAGAAGTAAGCAGAAGTTGTAGTCTAATCTCGGGAATCAGGTCATCTGTATCTCTACAGCTCTATTGATCAACATCAAGTCCAGTAAACTTAAAAACTCCAATGAATAATAACTGAAATTTATATTTGAAAGACTTAATTGAAAGGACTTAAAGATCGCATTTCTTTTAAAATTTCCCGATACTGTGAAAACCTTTTATACTTCGTTTACTCAATATCGCTTAACTAATTTTATATCCGGATAATTAAGAAAATGAAAGGTGAACCAGGCATCATTCCAGAACTTTCGACCCGATAATGGACCGAATAAGGCTAAGCTTCTTTAGGCTCAATATTTTTAAAATAACTTCCCGTTTTATCATACCTTAGAAGTTTGGTCCTTTGAAATGTAAGATTTCTAATTGCCTAAATAAATATCGGACGGGCAATTAAATATAGAGCTTTGAAAGACTTACTTTCTTTAACAGTTTGCTAATTCCCTGATGTTTTGAAACCCATATTTATAGTCATTTTTAAAGAATCGAATATCTTATCGCTTGCCTCAGGTTCTAAACATTAAAATAGATCTCTATATAAAAAATATGTTCTTGGTTTGGCACCACTCGAGCATTTTCTAAACGCAATTACCATGTCATTGCAAATCAAAGAACAAGCTAAGCTTTTTTATAGGCATTTTTTTGTCTTTTCGATATCACTCTTTAGACGTCGGTACTACTTTGAAAGGTAAATTTTCTTATGACCTATAAAGTTCCAAATAGCAATTTCCAATAGACATTAAATTATGTACCTTCAAAGACCTTTAAAATGGAGTTACCCCAACATAATTTGCTTAATTTCTGAAACATAAATAAAATGGAATTATCTAACAATATAAATCTCTCCATGTTCATTTTCACGAAATTAGAATGTCTCCACTATACTTTCAAGACTCTTTCTATAGCATTTAAATTGGTCCGAAAATTTTAGGTGAAATTTGAGATACCTGAAAAATCGAAAACAAAATCGATTATCATGATTTGATTATAAAGGTTAATAACCCTTGAATAATTAAATGCTTTTCAATAGTTTTCAAACGGTTTCTTTCTAAAGCGTTATATGGGAGCTATAGGGAATTTTGGACCAACCTTTTGCAAAATTTCGAACATCGATTTTTATATAAATTAGTTATATTTCAACCAAAATATCAATACAATACCAACGTATATGTGAGATTTATACACTTTAAAGTGATATACAGAATTGGGTCTTGTATGGATGCTATGAGAAGAAATTTTACCGATCTTTGCAAAATTTGGCACCATGTTTATATAATAAATTCCTTTATTTTATTTTTTAGAACTTTTATGGGCTAAAGATTTCATTTCATGTGGATTTGTGCATGGGAGCTATATGAAACAGGCATTTGTCATTAGAATTGATTATTTCATCAAGATATCATCACGATCCAGTATTTTATAAAAAGCTTAACAATGATATTCCGGGTCATGTATGGAAATTAGGAGAAAATAATGGAACGATATCTCATATTTTTTATTTGCACCAATATTTCATTAAAATTATTTTATATTATGGACCTCTAGAAGCTTAAAACCCCTATTATCTCTCAAGTTCCAAAGTATTTCCCTCAAAGTCATTCCACAAATTCCAAAGAAAAAAATCTTTATCACTCTCCAGGTTTAGTTGAAATAATAACCATTAAATTGACTACCAACTGTCTACCATACATCACACATCTACCATACATTCATCTTCCATCCAAACCCCCCCCCTTGATTCCATAACAAATATACACACTTATACTTATGGTTCTTTAATTATATGGCGGGACGCGTTAAAAAAAAAAGTGAGCAAAAAATGAGGCAGAACTCCTTTCCAAGAAGAAAATCATCATGAAAACAAAATTGAAATAAATTATCATAAAAATACAATTTTAAAGTAATTTTCGTCTGAATTAAGAAAAGAACATAAAAGAAATACCCATAACAAAGGATTAACGCCGGTTATGTTTTGTTTAGCTGGTCCGCAGCTTTCATCAATTCCCTATATAACTGTTGACTGTATGTCAGCAGTAATAAGCACGTGATATTTTGCGCAGAACTATAGAAATTTATGATTTAGTTTATATATTGACATCAAGTATTACACACACACATACATACACATACACATACATATGTAATACATTTTGTATATAATAAAAATGACCAACAAGAAAAGAACGTCATTTCTTCCAACAGCACCACCACCACCACTATTAACACCTCCTCCTTCCTCTTTCAACCGTAATACTTCAGCACAACCATCACCACTACCAATACCTCCTCCTTCCTCTTTCCTCTTCTGGATTCCTGGTCTAATTATTTATTGGAAAAAAAATCTAAAGAAATACTCATTTCAGAATGACTCACTCATTTACTATTCCACACACTCACTCATACTCATTCACACACACACATACATACACACTCAACTTCACTTCATATGCATAAATTTTAATATTTGATTTAAATTTTCTTGTTGTTGTTGTTTTTTGGTATATAAATCATAATAATTCAATAATAAAAAAATAATAATAATTTTAAACAAAGAATTACAGTGCTTTAAATAAGTTTTCAAACACTCTGTATATATTAGAAATACTTTCAAAATTCTTGTTGAAAAAAATCGAAATTTCAAAAAATTTCATTTTGATGGACAAAATTCTAAAAACCATTTATCGCTATAAATGGTTGGACGAATCATAATGCGCAATATTGAGTCATAATTTAATATCAAGACTCTTCTACAACAACATCATTTGAAATTTCTCTGTTTCAGTATTTGATTGATTCAGTATTTAAGCAGGAAAAAGGTTTACAAAATTGACCAGAATTTTCTGTGATCGTCTGATCAAATTTCAACAGATCGTAAGAAGAAACTGACAACAAAATCTTAACACACATTTTGCCCTTTTATTCCATAACACTGCATAATTACTTTCATGATTTCGATGACTTAGAAAAATAAAGAATTTTTTTCGGTTCTCAAGTGAAGATCTCCTTTTTTGATCTCCTTGACTTTGAAAAATAAGGAGTTTTTTCGAGTCTAAGGTGAAGAATAAATCAAGGCGATTTTCCGATATCTTATTCTGAAGTGAAGTGTATTCCATTAAGAGTGTTTTGCATTAATCTAAACCAAAAGGCAATTGAAATTAGTCAGTGTAGAGAGACAAATAGACAAGTGTTCCTCTGAACCAATTTAACAGGTCACGACAAAAAGCGGCCTTATTGTGACACTAAATACAGAGTATTAACTTGTCATTATATTTATTCATCTTTTACATTTGAACCATTTTTAAGCAAAAAGGATTTGCGCTGGTCTCCCATCATGCATTTTTTTACAAGACTCTTAACCGCTTTTTCAATATATTTTGCCTACAATCCGCATGGAGCACGATCTTTCTAATATTTATTTCTTAAATTTTCAATTCCCCATCTTCATTTTTTTTGGTGGATCAGGCCTTGAATATTATTTGCTTTGTCCCACAGTGTGTGTAAATCGATTTTTTAGCTAGATGAATAGAAGGAAGCCCAGTTTGGATTTTGCAGTTAAGGTATAAAATTCCTTTTCAGTGGTTGGTATCTATGAAACCGTTAAAATTTGAAGATTCATGATTTTCTTAAGAAAAACAAGTGATCACTGAAGTGATCACAGTTGGCATTAAAAGGCTGTACGGCAATATATATTAAGGATTATTTTAAGATGATTCCAGATTTTGCGATTTGAAAATTTAACAAAAAAAATAAACATTGATCAGCATTGATTTAGATTTGTGGCCAGATATTTGCTCCAAAATCTCTGAATTTAAATTTGAATATCTGTGAAACTGTAAAAGATTTTCTATATACAATATTTTAACGAATTTCATGATAGCAGAGGTGGCCAACTTAACTATGCCCCTGACCAGATAAGAGTCTGTACTCTTCCAGATCAACTTGAAAACGCCACAGCTCTAACCACATTAAATTTCATTAAAATGCCTTTAACGTTTTAAAAGTTACAGAATTATTTCCAGAAACAATTCACTATGCGAGTTAACCAAATTTGGAGGGACATCGACTAAACCCCTGACCACGTAGACAGGTCTTTCTCCTCCCATATTAACTCGAAAACATATCGTCTCTTAACAAGTGAAATTTTATAAAGATATCTCTCTTAAGTTAAGGAGTTACAGAATTTAAAAAAATCGATTAGGACACTCAATGTATCCTTTAATAGTGCAAGACCTTATATGGTCCAATTAGATGAACTATAGCCCCTCTTTGCAACATTTTTCTTTCCAAATTAAGATCAATTTAGGATAATTTTTGTCAAAAGTTTTCCATCAAAAAAATTATGGACAAAAAAATTACATTCATTAATTTTAAACGCTTTTTAAACTTATAACGGTAACTAAAATTCAAACACACACTCACACAAACACTTCAGTCATTAAAAAGAACTCACAAAAACAACAACAACAAAACATTAAAAAATAATTTAATAATGATGTAAAAAATTTAAAAAAAGAATTACAACAAACACATTTTTATTAACTAAACAACAACAATAAAATATAATAAGAGAAGAGGAGAACAACAACAACAGCAGAAAAAAAAAGCTTAAACCATCAAAATAAAAGAAAGAAAATTATCTTTTTTTAAAAAGAAGAACGCCAAGCACGAGTTTGTGGTTGATTGGTTTTGTTTGAAGATGTAAGACAACAACAACAGCAACAACAATTTGCAATAATAACAAAACATCATCAACACTATTTTACCTATAAAAGGTGAAAAAGTGTATACACTCACTCATACACTTAAACAACAACAACAAATTAATAAGAATAAAATGAACTGTTTTTCCATATGAATTTTTTTCATATGAAGAGAGACGACTCCATTCCATTCCATTCAGTGTTGCTAATTTTTCTCTCGGATGCTATTTTATAACATCCGAAAAACCGCAAATAATTCATATTCGATTTTATTGGATTGGAGGAGTGCACACATCTTTATAACTTGTAAACTCTGAACACCAAAATTCCAAATTTCCAAAATTCCAAATTTTTATTTGTTATCAAATCCTTTCACCCTTTTTATAGCTCCTGGTTCACTTTCAAAGTTACAAAGCTACACTCCTTTGCTATCGGTAAAGTAAATTTTGAATCCCACCAATCAATCCCAAGTTACAGATTTATTTCTGTCTCATGGTGGAATATGTTGCAGATCAGGTCGTTATATTTTTTGGCATTATCGATCTAACTATTTGGAGTTTCCTAAATTTTTAGAATTTCCGCTTATCTCTAAAACTAAATTTTTCTCGCGATGAACAAATTAAAATCGCCAGATTTAGTAGAAAATTTGCTAAATTAGCAATACATCTCATATAAAGACTTTAATTGTTTATACCGTCCACAACATGTGGGGGAGAGGTTATATTAACTGCGTTTAAAGCTCGAATGGAATCAATGCAGACTCCTTAATGTATATTCTTCTAACAAGTTAAAATTTGAGTCAATTTAGCTATGTCCGTCTGTCTGTTGTTGGCCAGACAGTTAGACATGACAGATTTAATTCCGTTCTATTATGCACAAAATATGTATCGCTTAAGGAGCTTCACAAATCGCTAGAATTTCCGCAAATTTTTAAAACAAAATTTTTTTCCCTCGTGGTGCAATTTAAAATCCTTAATTTTAGCGGAAAAATCCCCAAATAAGTGACACTTCTTCCATCTCTTATAGAGAAGTCTTAAACTTTTTAAACCCTCCTCCACCACAAGTGTTGAAAAGGTAATATAAAAACAAATTATGTCATTCTGTGTGCAACGCTTAGAAGAAATCATCTCAGACCCCATAATGTATATATATATATTAATGCATCAAATCAAAATCTGAGTCGATGTAGCCGTCTGCTGTTGTTGGCACGCTCACATCCTCAATAATTGTCCAAGTTCAATGAAATTTGGCCGGAGTATTTTTTATAGTCCAGAGAAGTTTACTTTCTAAAGCCAAGAAAATCGCTTCAGAGATATAGACCGATATCTGAAGCTACATTTATTTTTAAACGAAGAACTTTCTTAAAATTTTCAAATATAAATCGAGAAATTAGAATGAAATTAAACATAACCTAATTTTAGGTTATGAGCACTACACTACCATTTCAAAATCGGTTTAGTAGGAAAAAAAGTTATAGCAAAAAATATAACCAATTTTATGACCCCTAAAATGGTTTCTGTTAAGACAAAATTTTTATTTATTACATAAGTCTGTGTGAGTGTTCGCATACGAAACATAACGTATTAACTTCACACGCATTTGTAGTGCAGGGTATTGAAGATTCGGCATAGTCTATTTTTGCATTCTTACTTGTTTAAAGAATTATGATGACAAGGCAGGATGATTTTTTTTCAAGAAAATTATTATGATAATGATCATTATGATCATCATACATAATTATGATGTTTAACTTAAAAAAAAAAAACGAGAAGAAATGCAAACTCAGCAACAAAAAGAAAAAAAAAATATTTGCAACTTTAGACAACAAAAGAATTGTTTTTTTTTCGTACTTTTTGTTTTTTTATTTTTGTTCTTGTTTTTTTTTATTCATTTGGAAGAGTCTGACTTACACGGCGGCGCGAACACCCATCATCACTTTAAAGTATTAAAGAAAATTTAATAAGAGGAAAAGAATTAAAAAACAACAACAACCGCACTTTAAAATTGCAACAATAATAAAAAAGAAAATAAACAAAAAAAATCAAACAAACAAACAAAAATACTGAAATCGAAAAATCATATTTTTGTGTTTTGAAAGAGTTTTTTTACTCTTCTTTGAAATAAAAAACAGTAATGACAATTAACCGAAAATTAAAAAGCGTTTAAAAAGAGTTTTTTCGGCTTAATCCTTTAGGATCCTTGAAATATTGTACTAAAAATGCAAAACATCAAGTTTTTATTCCACTTTCAAATAGTTTCTCAGATTAAGGGATCTGAAGTTTTGATTTACAGATCCCTTATTCTCATTTCATAGTTAATATATGACAACAATAAGGTTATCAATTTAAAGGTCTTAAAGAAACTATCAAATGATATATAAAAATATTTTATATAACAAAACCATTAAGAAGAGATGAAGCATTTGTTGTATGACTTCTTTTACAAAAGCGTCGATATTTAAAGAATACATCGAGATAACAGTACTTCGCTTCACATTAAAACTTATAGACAACACACAAGCCAACATTGGTTACTCATATCATATCCTTACTTTAACCCATTTAGTACCCGATATTTGGAACTACAAAATTTAGGAGTTAAACAAAAATAACAGTTTTCATACCCAAATAAAATTTACAGAAGAAAATCTTTAAAGAGGCCGGATTTTGAATTATCACAGAGCAGAGAAAGTCCTTTAGTCTAGATGAAAAAAATACCCCTCACCTTTGCAAGCGTATATCGCCAAAGCTTCTAGAGAGTAGAAGAAAATTTTATATTACCTTTCTTAGCTGAAATAAAGTAGTGAGATCGAAAAAAATCCTAACACACATTTGATTTCTTTCAAGTTACCTTCGAAAAATATGTCAGTTACTATGAAACAAATGAATCTGATTCCAGTAAGTGACCAGAAAAGCGCTAAAGTTATTAAATATTCTCAAATAAAACCCAACTTGATCCAACATAAAGTTGGTGAAGCATTCAAAAGTATGCTGTCAAATGGCTTCCAATGTTATTAAACACAACTGGAAATACTTGTCGATTGCTAAAAACCAGGGTCAGGTAGAAGGATATTCCTCATAATGTTTCTAAAGCAAAAAATAAAAAAAATAGAAAGCTCCCAACACGTTCGTTGTGAAAGCAGTTAGCTCAGTGCTCGGACTCGGAGAACTTGTCCATTGCTAGAAAACCAGGCTTAGGGAGAAGGATATTCCTCATGATGTTTCTAAAGCAAAAAAAGCATTTTCAAAAGAGCTCTCAACACATTTGGTATGAAATCAGTCCGGTTAGCTCATTGCTCGAACTATTTGGTGTAAAAATTTTAAGCTAATGGAGATTTAAAAACATACTGGGCACAAAGATTTTCTGACAAGAACACTGCTAAAATGTAGACGCCAAAAAACAGAGTAAATGGACGGCGAAATGTTCTTTGCATGGTGGGCAGCAAGGGAAGCCAATCCATTGCTACAACGGACTCTATAGATACTGAAATTGATATCAAAGAATGTTTACAAAAAAGGCTGCATTCATTCATAAGAGTTCATAATTGAGTCCAACTTATTTTTGGCCTTGCACTAAAACAAGCCCTTGAATAGTGTGATATTTGCTCCAATAGAGGCAAACGCTTAAAACTGCCCAGAGCTAAGAACAGTGAAGAGATATTGGGCTGCTGTTAAAAGAGAATTGAAGGGCTCAAAGGTATCGAATAGTGTAATAGATTTCATATGCAGATGTACTACAAGTTCGAGCTAAAATTCTTAGAAATGAAATTTTCGATTACAGTGAAAAGCTTAAGTTAAAGAACTGATTTCAAAATATTCATTTATACTTAAGAAACGAATTGAAGTTCTATAATCGTAAACGATTTTTTAACTTAAGTTTCTTTTAATAAAATTATGATGGGCGAATTTTAAAATTCGATCTCATTTCAATGCGCAAGATCATTCTGATCTTAAAAAATAGCGATTCTTTTAGAAATATTCATTTCAGAATATAATAATTATGGTTAAAATCACATCAGATTTATTTAATAATTCATTTGAACAAGAGAAAATCAATTGAAAAAACGCTTTTTTGTGATTCACACTACACAGACTATTTGACACTGAAAACGATTGTTTAAAAAAAAAGTAATCGATTATTTATCAATCAAATTTTTTCATCATTAAATTGTAAATAATTTATTATTAATCGACATATTAATTCCATTCGTATTGTTCTTAGTTTCTTTTTCAATTATTGCAAAATAGAAAATCGATTAAAATCGATCGTTGACTCGTAAATCAAAATCATGAAATAAATCAAAATCACATATTGATTTCTAATATGGAGGAAATTTCTACTTAATTTGCTATTTGAAAGAAAAAAAAACACTAAATTGACATTACTTATGATAAATTATTGCTGCTCAGAAAATAAACTTCAAATAAAAATCAAAATAAACTTAAAAAATAAATAAATTCTTCTTCGTCTCTTCACAAAAAAAAAGAATCACTTCCTGGCTGTTTATTTTATTTTATTTACTTTTTAAAGCGACAGAGTTTGTTCTTTTTTTTAATGATTTAAAACACAATCATACATACCCCAAATAAATATTCAGGCAAAAGCTCACGCACACTCTCTCATTCAAACACTCACGACGAATAGTTCAAGATCATAATGATCTTGACAATGATGGCAAAATGATGATTTAAATGACGCACCCACAATCATATTCCTTCTCCACCTCCTCCCCTTCTTTCCGTTACATCCATCAACCAAAACTGATCATAATTTAAAACAAAAACAATAACTCGAAAATGATCTTAGACTTTCAGTGTTCTTGTTTTTCTTTTGCAACGGTGCATTTTTTTCAAAAAGTTTTTGTTGTTGCTAAAGTGATTTTCAAGTGTTTACGAGTTGTTTTGCACTTCATTTTACACAAAATCAACAGAAAATTATTAAGAAAATTTTAAAACGTTTTTTTTCTTGCACTTTTTAAAAAAACCGTTATTTTTTCTGGTCTTAATATCGGTAAAATTTAGTTTCGGACTTCTGAAATTTCTCAAAGTTTTTCTTGTAAACTTCACTTATTTTCCTTTTTCAAAGATTTAAAATAAATTTCCACTTCTTTTACACTCTTTTTTTACTTTACAAACAAAATTCGAAGAAAAAAAATAGACCCTAAACTCACCCGTTAAACCCAACCATCGCCTTTGAAGGCGCGCGCACAAGTGATTCCTTTTTCTTAAAATATTTAAACTGGCTTTCTTGGATTTTTCAACACAACATAACTGCAAGAACAAGAACAACAACAACAATAATATAACAGACCTTCGTTTCTTTTTCCAACTTCTTCGTTGGTTTGTTTTTCTTGTTCTTGTTGTTTTCTTTACATGACAAAAACAACAACGTAATAACTTCAAACAACGCAACACAAAACACTTTTATTCACATACACATACACACACTCACACCTCAAACATAACTTCATTGATCCAGTCAAACATTCATACACAACCACTCACTGTAACATAATTATTGTTGTTTCTCATACCAAACAATCGCATGGGCTGCCATTTTTTCCAGAAGGAAACAAAAAAAGAAGAGAAAAACAACCACTAAACATTATTATTATGTTCGTTACAACAACAATATGTTGAAATAAGTGTAACTGAAGTTGGAAGTAAAAAAAGAAAAAACGTTCAATATTTTAAAAAAACTATTTACAGTTAAGGGTTGCCATGATTAAATTGTGGAAGGTGTGTTAAGGGAACAATTCATTACACCCTACAGCAACTTTGGAGATTGGAGTTATCACCATAGTTCGAGTTTGACTTAGAAAAACTTCCTGAATTGATTTTACAATGTCCATCCATCCTTCCTTCCGACTGACTGTCAATGCAATGATTCATAATGTGCGCAAAACGATTTCTTAGGTAAATAATGCTTAAACCATTAGAGATATCCGAATGAGTTTCGACATGCTTAAAGCTAAAATCTTTTTGAATGAAGTTTGAGGAGTACCAGCTCTTATCTTTTCAGGGGTTAATTAAGTGACCCTCCTCGGGTATGTTGATTTTTTTTCGAATTCGCAAAACAATTTTTTTTGGGAAATAATTCTTTAACTTTTAAATCATTAAAGATATCGTGATGAAATTTCACTTATTTAAAGCTGAGGAGTTTTCGAGTTGATTTGGTGGAGAACTTGCTTCTATCTGGTCATGGTCGTAGTCGATGACCCTCTAATGTTGGTGTATTTTGATTTTTTTCTTTAAATTCGCAAATTGATATTTTGGGGAAATATGTCTGTAACTTTTGAACCGGTAGAGATATTTTAATGAAATTTCATATGGTTAGAGCTAAAAGGTTTCTGAATTGGAATTGGAGTATAGGCATCTATATGTCAGGGAGTTAGTCGATAAGTTGGAGATCTCGGATATGTTGACTTCATAAAAATAATTCACCAATCGGTTTTTTAAATAATTATGCAACTTTTGAACCGTTAGAGACATCTTAGTGAAATTTCTTATGGTAGGAACTTATGTATCTTCGATTTGATTTGAAGGAGGGACTTAGTCGTTTACTTTCTAAAGTTGATTTTTATAAAATTAACAAATCGATTTTATTAATAATTCAGAAACTTTAGAATCGTTAGAAGACATCTTGAAAATGGTTAACGCTGAGATGATTTCGAGGTGTACAAAATCCAATCAGATCGGGGGACGTTTACAGTTTTGTTAAGTTCTCAAATCGCGTAGCTGAAGTCATCTTTAAATAATCATTTATATTTAATTAATTATGCAAGGTAAATACGCTAAAGTGATTTTTTTGTCAGACGGACCTTATAATGAGGGAATAATCATTTTAGTGAAAAAGTCAAAAACCTTTAAAGATGCTGTGTAAATAGTTTATATCTTGAATGAAACCCAATTGGGCCTTCTTCAGTCAAATTTAATTATTTTCTATATATTAATACGATTTATAAAGCTTTTTTTAAACGAAATTTGAGAAAATTTAGTCCTGTAGTATTCAAAAAATAGGTGTCTACGAGGATCGTCTATGAGTTTAAATAGCTTCAATACAAGATCCACTTTCTATAATCGCTTTAAAGGGAATGAATTTCACATTGTAATAACATTTGATTTAATGGAGATAAATATAAATCGACATTCTAAACCCTACGAGGGTGGCCACATAATCTTCCATAGCTCCCACTTAAAAAAGCCCTCTTATCGCCAGAAAAGATAATCTTTAAACTTCTAAACCTGTAACCTAAATATTAGTTTACTATATTGTGCTTCTAAGGAAAATTAAAGAAATTATACGAGAGTGGTTCCATAATTATTCATTAACAATATGGTGTAGTGCATAATATAGATGGACGTCACTTGCTATAACTTTCTTACTTGTTTTAAATTAATAAAAAAGTTTGTTCGACCTAAACATCTGCATCATATGAGTCTGGGTCCTTAAACTGAAACTTCTCACAGTATGTCATTCCACTTCTTATAGCATGTAGACGATCGCTTGGAGATTCTATAATGCTATAATGAAAATTTTCAACCTCTGGAATTGTTCTAAAGGTATGAATGTCGGAAAAAAATGTGGAATGTAATGGTTCCCTTTCTGAAGATGAAATACAACTTAAATGACAATTTATGACGGATTCCATTAGAATCATGGAATCGAAGGAATAGCGAAATAATGTACATATTCCAATCTCCAAACTTAAAGTCAATTATACTCCTCAAAAGTGAATTTGGAATTTAAAATTTAGAAATATAAATTAAAAAAATCAGCAAACGTGTTACCCAATTTCTTCCGAGGTCTATGCGGATCTTAAAGGAACTATAAATCGCCATTGTCAGAAGGTTATAAACATTTATTCCCTCATGTTCTTAAATATTGTAAAAATACTAGAAAATGGTTGTAACGATCTAAAATGTTTTCCAAAATTCATTATAAATATGAACTCAGTCCCCGACCAATATAAAAAGTCTAGGCCCATGTGTGCTAATTGTACTGGATGACAAATAGTCTTTCTGGTCAAATATTGTATCCACAAAAAAAATATAACAATTGTCAATATTCCCTAAAAGACTCCAAACATGTTAACTTCAAACTGAGTTGCGTCAAACGATATTTTATCTTTATTCACGATCGCCTAAAAGCTTTTTCTTAAATTTTACACATTCCAACCCTCAATATTAACTGACGTGGTAACTCCAGAAATTTCGAAAATTCCTTTACATTTTGTTTGTTACGAATGCTTCAACAGTTAGACGATCAAATAAAATGTTGCAACTAAACGATCGATCAAACATGTTTGTTAAATTATTTGGAAAGTTGTAAAGAAATTTAGGGAAATAAATCGAAAGACTCACAGAGCTTTAAAGGAATTGAAAATTTTATCAATTTTTTCACAAAGAAAAATTCAAATTTTCACTAAAAATTCAAATTTTTCACTAAAAATTTCAATTTTTCACTAAAAATTCAAATTTTTCACTAAAAATTTCAATTTTTCACTAAAAATTTCAATTTTTCACTAAATATTTCAATTTTTCATTAAAAATTTCAATTTTTCACTAACAATTTCAATTTTTCCACTAAAAATTCCAATTTTCACTAAAAATTCAAATTTTTTCACTAAAAATTCCAATTTTTCACTAAAAATTCCATTTTTTACTAAAAATTCCATTTTTTCACTAAAAATTCTAATTTTCACTATAAAATTCCAATTTTCACTGAAAATTCCAATTTTTCACTAAAAATTCCAATTTTTCACTAAAAATTCCAATTTTCACTAAAAATTCTAATTTTTCACTAAAAATTTCAATTTTTCACTAAAAATTTCAATTTTTCACTAAAAATTTCAATTTTTCACTAAAAATTTCAATTTTTCACTAAAAATTTCAATTTTTCAATAAAAATTTCAATTTTTCACTAAAAATTTCAATTTTTCACTAAATATTTCAATTTTTCAATAAAAATTCCAATTTTCACTAAAAATTCCAATTTTCACTAAAAATTCCAATTTTTCACTAAAAATTCCATTTTTTACTAAAAATTCCATTTTTTCACTAAAAATTCTAATTTTCACTATAAAATTCCAATTTTCACTGAAAATTCCAATTTTTCACTAAAAATTCCAATTTTTCACTAAAAATTCCAATTTTCACTAAAAATTCTAATTTTTCACTAAAAATTTCAATTTTTCACTAAAAATTTCAATTTTTCACTAAAAATTTCAATTTTTCACTAAAAATTTCAATTTTCACTAAAAATTCCAATTTTCACTAAAAATTCCAATTTTTCACTGAAAATTCCAATTTTTCACTGAAAATTCCAATTTTTCACTGAAAATTTCAATTTTTCACTGAAAATTTCAATTTTTCACTGAAAATTCCAATTTTTCACTGAAAATTCCAATTTTTCACTGAAAATTCCAATTTTTCACTGAAAATTCCAATTTTTCACTGAAAATTCCAATTTTCACTGAAAATTCCAATTTTTCACTAAAAATTCCAATTTTTCACTAAAAATTCCAATTTTCACTAAAAATCTAAATTTTCACTAAAAATCTAAATTTTCATTAAAAATTCAAATTTTCACTAAAAATTCAAATTTTCACTAAAAATCGAAATTTTCACTAAAAATTCCAATTTTCCACTAAAAATCTAAATTTTCACTAAAAATTAAAATTTTCACTAAAAATTAAAATTATTCACTAAAAAATTCCAATTTTTCACTAAAAATTCCAATTCCAAATTTTTCACTAAAAAATTCCAATTTTCACTAAAAATTCCAATTTTTCACTAAAAATTCCAATTTTTCACTAAAAATTCCAATTTTTCACTAAAAATTCCAATTTTTCACTAAAAATTCCAATTTTTCACTAAAAATTCCAATTTTTCACTAAAAATTCCAATTTTTCACTAAAAATTCCAATTTTTCACTAAAAATTCCAATTTTTCACTAAAATTCCAATTTTTCACTAAAAATTCCAGTTTTCACTGAAAATTCCAAATTTTCACTAAAAATCTAAATTTTCACTGAAAATTCCAAATTTTCACTAAAAATCTAAATTTTCACTAAAAATCTAAATTTTCACTAAAAATCTAAATTTTCACTAAAAATTCAAATTTTCACTAAAAATTCCAAATTTTCACTAAAAATCTAAATTTTCACCAAAAATCCAAATTTTATTACTTTTTTACAAAAAGTCAATATTTCAATGAAAATTTATTAAAAATTCAATATTTCACCAAATTTTAAATAAAAATAATACATTTTTTTCAGTGAATTTTTAGTAAAATTTCAATTTGTTGGTGAAAAATATTTGTTTTAGTAAAAAATAGGTGATTTGGTGAAAAATTTATGTTTCACTGAATTATTGAATTTTCTAATGAAATTTTTAATTTTTAGTGAAAAATAAACGGAATTTTAACTAAAAATGTATTTTCAGCGAATAATGAAATTTCTAGTGGAACTTTGAGTTTTTAGTGAAAAATAGAATTAACATTTTCCCATAAAAATAAATCAAAATCTAGGATCAACCATAATATCCCGCATAAAAATAATAAGATCCTGTTTGTAAACTCTATTGTGATCTTGTTATTCAAACCCATAAATTGGAGAACATTTTTTTCACCATTTGATATTAATTAATTATCGGTGAACAAGATCGTAAAGAGTCTAGATCGCATTTTTAAAAATACGCCGTAACAAATTGTTTATTTGGAATTTCATTTTTCAATATTTTGCGGTTTTAATTGCTTTATTTTTTCCCCCGATTTCTGATTTTCAAAAACAAGATCTTGTTTGATTTGATTGTGTTCTTTTTTCTTCGTTACCCTAAAACTAACCATGGAAAATTTGCTAAATGTTCACACCTTTAACACAATTTTAATTCTAGAAGGTTTTCTTTTTTCGACCAAAAACAAAAAACAAATTACCAGTTGCTGTTTTAAGATTTCTGCTTTACACGATCATTTTGCGGTCTCAGAAGGATCAAAAAGGTGGTGAATTCAGTTTAAATTTCTTTTAGATTTGAATGTGAGACATCAAACAAAAAGAAACCCGAAAGGACAAACTGATCATGTTTAAAATGTAACCTTTTTTGTTTTTGGTGTTTACGTTTGAACACGTTTTTCATGAGTGATCGAGAAATGAAAAAGGATCAAGGATTTCTTGTTTAATGATAAAAGCAAATTTTTCCTTTTATTGTATTTTCTAACTGTTTTGAGAAAGCAAATGTTCGTTTCTCATGACAACGAGCCATAAACATGTTTATACGATGTGTGTTCGTACGTGTCTTCGATCGCATCGATAGATCGTTGTTTGTAATTGTAATAATTTGACATTAATTGTCAAATATTTATGTTATAATTAGTTTTGTTTTACAAGTATTTTGAAGACATGATAAGGAGGGTTTAAACATTTATATTTATTGGGTATACAAATCAATAATGTCCTTTTTGGGGCTTGAAAAATGCCAATAAAAAAGTATTTAAAAAACTATTCCGATTTTGAGGAAAATAATGAAGCAATTTCTTTCCGAAGAGGAATTTATGGTAAATGGACTTTCAACAAAAAATTTAGATCGCATTTTTGCAACCTTTAAGCCCTATCAGCGCTTATTCCCGGATCAAATGTAAAATTAATTTTGCCAAAAATCCTTGACATTGAGGTAACACCCTGAATGCATTTTATTTGGACCATATTTGAGCTGATTGCATTAACAGTCACTAACACTTCGTGTTAATTGTCACATCCGACTGTTGCCACGTCACTCGCACAATAATGTTGCAACTTTGCAAGTGACAACAATGCAGCTGACTTTCGAGAAATGTTTTAGGAAAAATTTTTTCTCTGAAGCAGCAACAACACTTAATGAAAGTCCAAAAATTTAAGAAGGAATCGGGAGAAGGGTAGAAAGGATAATTTGTAGACACACAGTTAAGATGAACAAAATAGCACAGATGGTATTGTTATATTAGGAGGCATCAAGCAAAAGAACAAAAGGATTTTTGGCGAAACAGGCTTTTGGAGTATAATTGATTTCGTCTTTTTAGTCACTATTCAGGTTGTACTGGGAGCTCTAAGTTGGAGATAAACACCGGTAAAGAAATCTAAAGCCAAAATTTAGGGGGTCTTGAAAACTTTCGAAATTTAGCCAGGTGGCATCATATCAATTTAGGCAACGTCTTATGACATCAGCTTTAATATAAGACTTTTGGTAGAAGGACCACCAAAGCTAATTGCAGCGCACCTTATACCTTTGTTTCCAGTAATGGATCAATTCTAGACAGAGATGACGTTAAGCATATGAAGGATATGATTAAAGAAGGAATTGATTTTCAAGCGGTCAGATAATGGTAGATAATGATAGTTAAACATCGGTAACTAATTAGAGTTTATTGTACATTTCGTTTGCTAAGTTCCGGATAAGTGTAGCCAAACTAGATTTTAGTTGAACGAGACAAAAAATTTTCTAAATGGACCAGAGGAATATTGAACTAATTAACATGGTTAACTTCATATAAGCCGACTAGTAACGTACTTGAAATCTGGGTTCTCTTAATCCTCTGAATCTTGGAAACTGCAAAGAATCTGACTTTATGTGTATTCCATCCTCAGTACAAATTCCCAAATACTTTCTGGGTTCCTCCATTTTCACCATCGAATATATAGATTTATCAAAAACTCTGTAAATAGGCAGTGCCTTGGAACTATCTGTATGCGAAATGATGCAGCTTCTCCAATTTCTCCAAATCATATACAGATTGCTTTATAACTCGGTAACTAAGCAATGTTAAGCAATGAAAAAATACCTTCCATAATCCACAAACCTACAACCGTGCAAAAAAAATTCCTAAATAAGTTTCGGAGACATCTGAGGTTCCTTCATTTTCTCCAGCGAATATATAGATTCTTCTATAACTTGGAAAGTGGATAGTGATAAGGAAATTACATTGTGTCTGACTTTAAATGGTCCAAAGCATAAAAATTATGATGATAATTTCGATAGTGATTTTTTCAAATGTCAGCAAAATTGTTTACAAATTGATTTTTCAATCTTTGAAATCGTTTCCATTTTCCATCTCTGCTAAAACTTTTAGCATGACTCTTAAGGATTTAATGTTATCCTGACGTGTGCTAAAATGACAATTATCCTGTGTTGTTGTTGCAATTGGCAACAGGAGCAGGAGTTTCTAAATTGGTTAACAGTCTGTTGTTCAGCAACAACAACAACAACGTTATCATCATCGTAAACATGTTTTGAGGCCAAATTTCTATACTTGACAAAGTCTAAAACTTTTTATACCCTACAACAACGTGGCTTTGTGCTGATATTTGTAACGTGCAAATGAAAATGGTGTTACACCCACCTTTAAGTGGGTTTAACCGTACAGTTCGACTCAGAATCATTTTCTGAGTCGATTTAACGATAATGTCCATCCGTCTTTCTGTCTTGCTGTCCAAGTCTACAGTTCGCAATTTTTGAGATATCAGGTTGCAAAAAAATTCCCATTTAGTACATATTATTTTGGCTTAAGGACGAAGCCCATTGAAATTTGCCATGTTCTGTCTTATATTCCAGGTAGCTCCCATACAAATGTTCCTCCCGAAATGAAGTTTAAAGGTCATAAAAGTCCTAAGTATAAAGCGATTTAAATGAAACAAATAAGCCCTACAGTATTCCAGAACGATGGGCGATGAGAGGATCATAGGTCCCACACAAAACTCCTTCCAAATATCACTCGTAAGGGAATAGATCTCACATTTACGTTGGTATTGCAATAATAACTGGTCTGATTTAGATAAATGTAAGCAAAAATATATGTGAAAAATTGTACGAGGGTCGGTTCATAAATTCTTCTGGCATTACTATAACCCTCCAGAAAAAAATCATTTTAAAACGTATAAATTTCACATAAATATTAGTGGCGCATTAATTTACTGTACAGTTAAGAATAAATCATAAAATTATACGAGGGTCGGTTTTTAGCACTCCTATAACCCTCCAGAAAAAATTCATTTTAAAACGTATAAATTTCAGTTAGTGGCGCATTAATTTACTGCCCAGTTAAGAATAAATCAGAAAATTAAATTATACGAGGGTCGTTTGCTAATTTTTCGTAACTATTTTTTATAACCAACATTGTGGTGTAGAATATTACATAGTCAGGCTTTACCGACTATAACATCCTTATTAGTTTCTTATTGTTGCTGCTGTATTCTCAAGAAGTTGCCATCAGGTTCAAGAAATCATTTACAAGCTGTTTTTTCTACTTCTGCTTCTTCTTCTTCTTTTAATTCACAAACAAACACAAACAAACAAACACCATAAATTGACATAAACTTTTCATAAATTTTGTATTTTAAATTTGTATATGATGATGAGTTCCTACAGAGGACTGATGACTATTCCATCATGTTGGAATAGTAATGGACACACACATATGCATCAATACCCATACATGGTTAAAGATCACCTGCTTAAAATGTTTTTATTCTCCTTAAAGTCAAGTTTAAGTCTGAAGAACAAAATTTTTCTTATTCCTTTTTTTTTTTTCTTATCATCATTAATGTTAATGAGTCTCACTCAGGTGAATTAGTTAGTGTATGTATGTATGTATGTGAGTGTGTGTGTGTTAGTTTGTTTGGATCCCTATGATAAAGTGCCGACTGGATATTTAAGGTGTGGCTGTATATTTTCCTCCAAACATTCATCTTTACATATGTATTAGTTAAAAAAAAACACAACAACAACATGTGTATGCTAAATAACCCTTTTTTTCTTTGTTTCGACTTTAATTCCCTTTTGTTGTTGTTGCTTTTGGTAATAAAAAGGACCTGCTTTTGCAATTCGTGTTACGTGTGTTTTTATATTTTGATATAATTTTGTTGTTGTTGTTTTATTTTTTATTTTTATGATCAATTGGCAAGTTGCCCTTTAATTGCTCTTGCTCTCCCTGACTGTTGACTCGTGCTGCATGTTACTGTTGTTGTTGTTGTGGCACTTAAACACATATTTTCTCCAAACAAACGAACATTCGTGCATTTGGTTTTTGCCACAAGCTGCATTTAAAGTTTTTTTTTTTCCTGATATTATAATTTTCTAAAGAAAAGAACTTTAATTTGAGATGATTTGCGGAAAATTTTAAGACTTTCTTATGGAGAAAGTAGAAATTTAATTAAATGAAATTTAAAAAAAAAGTTTATTCATTATTTAATTACAGGAAGATTTTTAAAGTTTTGACTTTAAATGGTGATCAAAATCTCAGAATAGAATTAGTGAAAAAATGGAATTTTTTGTGAAAATTTGGAATTTTTAGTGAAAAATTGGAATTTTTAGTGAAAAATTGGAATTTTTAGTGAAAAATTGGAATTTTTAGTGAAAAATTGGAATTTTTAGTGAAAAATTGGAATTTTTAGTGAAAATTTGGAATTTTTTGTGAAAATTGGAAATTTTGGTGAAAATTTGAGTTTTTGGTAAAAATTTGAATTTTTGGTAAAAATTTGAATTTTTGGTGAAAATTTGAATTTTTAATGAAAATTTGAATTTTTAGTGAAAAATTTGAATTTTTTGTGAAAAATTTGAATTTTTAGTGAAAAATTTGAATTTTTAGTGAAAATTGGAATTTTTAGTGAAAATTTGAATTTTTAGTGAAAAATTTGAATTTTTAGTGAAAAATTGGAATTTTAGTGAAAAATTTGAATTTTTAGTGAAAAATTTGAATTTTTAGTGAAAAATTTGAATTTTTAGTGAAAAATTTGAATTTTTAGTGAAAAATTTGAATTTTTAGTGAAAAATTTGAATTTTTAGTGAAAAAATTGAATTTTTAGTGAAAAATTTGAATTTTTAATGAAAATTTAGATTTTTAGTGAAAAATTGGAATTTTTAGTGAAAATTTCGATTTTTAGTGAAAATTTGAATTTTTAGTGAAAATTTGAATTTTTAATGAAAATTTAGATTTTTAGTGAAAATTGGAATTTTTAGTGAAAAATTGGAATTTTTAGTGAAAAATTGGAATTTTCAGTGAAAATTGGAATTTTCAGTGAAAATTGGAATTTTTAGTGAAAAATTGGAATTTTCAGTGAAAATTGGAATTTTATAGTGAAAAATTGGAATTTTCAGTGAAAATTGGAATTTTATAGTGAAAAATTGGAATTTTCAGTGAAAATTGGAATTTTATAGTGAAAATTAGAATTTTTAGTGAAAAAATGGAATTTTTAGTAAAAAATGGAATTTTTAGTGAAAAATTGGAATTTTTAGTGAAAAATTGGAATTTTTAGTGAAAAAATTTGAATTTTTAGTGAAAAATTGTAATTTTTAGTGAAAAATTAGAATTTTTTGCGAAAAATTGAATTTTCAGTGAAAAATTGAAATTTTTAGTGAAAAATTGGAATTTTCAGTGAAAATTGGAATTTTCAGTGAAAATTGGAATTTTTAGTGAAAAATTGGAATTTTTAGTGAAAAATTGGAATTTTTAGAGAAAAATTGGAATTTTTAGTGAAAAATTGGAATTTTTAATGAAAATTTGGAATTTTCAGTGAAAATTAGAAATTTTAGTGAAAATTTGGAATTTTCAGTGAAAATTAGAAATTTTAGTGAAAATTGGAATTTTCAGTGAAAATTGGAATTTTTAGTGAAAAATTGGAATTTTTAGTGAAAAATTGAAATTTGTAGTGAAAATTGAAATTTTCAGTGAAAATTAGAATTTTTAGTAAAAATTGGAATTTTATAGTGAAAATTGGAATTTTCAGTGAAAATTGGAATTTTCAGTGAAAATTTGGAATTTTAAGTGAAAATTTGGAATTTTAAGTGAAAATTTCGAATTTTAAGTGAAAATTAGAAATTTTAGTGAAAATTTGGAATTTTTAGTGAAAATTTGAATTTTTAGTGAAAAATTTGAATTTTTAGTGAAAAATTTGAATTTTTAGTGAAAAATTTGAATTTTTAGTGAAAAATTTGAATTTTTAGTGAAAAATTTTAATTTTTAGTGAAAAATTTTAATTTTTAGTGAAAAATTTGAATTTTTAGTGAAAAATTTGAATTTTTAGTGAAAAATTTGAATTTTTAGTGAAAAATTTGAATTTTGAGTGAAAATTGGAATTTTTAGTGAAAAATTTGAATTTTTAGTGAAAATTGGAATTTTTAGTGAAAAATTTGAATTTTTAGTGAAAAATTTGAATTTTTAGTGAAAAATTTGAATTTTTAGTGAAAAATTTGAATTTTTAGTGAAAAATTTGAATTTTTAGTGAAAAATTGAAATTTGTAGTGAAAATTGAAATTTTCAGTGAAAATTAGAATTTTTAGTGAAAATTTAAATTTTCAGTGAAAATTAGAATTTTTAGTGAAAAATTGAAATTTTTAATGAAAATTTGAATTTTTAGTGAAAAATTGAAATTTTTAATGAAAATTTGAATTTTTAGTGAAAAATTGAAATTTTTAATGAAAATTTGAATTTTTTAATGAAAATTTGAATTTTCATCAGTTTGGTCCAAGGACGATGTCTATTGAAATTGGTGATGATGGATTCATTATTTCACCTAACGCACATGCAATTGTTCCTATCGGAATTTGTTTTTAAGGTCATAAAAGTGTTTTCTAATACTTTCAAACGATGTCCTAAGTTTCGCGAGAATCGGTCTATAATTTCTTCCAAATTATAACTTTGAAGAGCTTAAATCATATATCACCTTTTAAAACACACAAATTCACGTAAAAGTTATCGCTAAACTCTTAAAAATAAATTAGAAAATAAATTTATACGAGAGTCGTTCATTAATTTTTGGTTGTTACCATTTATAACCAACAATGTGGTTTAGAGTATTAAATAGCCGGACTTGAACGACAATAACTTCTTACTTGTTTTAGTTTGAAATCACCCGTCTCTTGAGTTTTATTTTGACCTTTAACCTCTATTGCTCTTAAAATGAAACCCTCTTAAATTTAAAGTTTATAGAAGTGTCCTCATTTTCAATTTCCTTTTTTTAGTTTAAAATTTATTTTATCTTTCCCTTCTCCCCCATTTTTTCATACTTCTAACCAACAAAAGTGTTTTTTGTGGAAGCAACAAGTTGCAAATGCATTTAAATGCTGGTGTTGTGCGGCGTGGTGCCCTTGTACACAATAAACAATATTAAATAGTTATTTTTTCAAAAGGATTTTCCATCTCTCTCTCTCTCTCTCTTTCTCTTTCTCTTTCTCTTTATCTTCTTTACATTGAAGTATGAATGTGGGTTCGACATCATAAATAATTATTTTTTTTGTCAAGGTTTCTATGTCTGCAAACATTTCGGTCTTACTTTCGTTACATCTATTTTCTTTTGTTGTTTGTTTGTCTAGATTTTGTCATTGAACTTCATTCATTAAAAACATTCATTCTAACCAAACAAAATAAAAATAAAAGAAACGTTAATCATCCTTTTGATCCTGTTGGGAAAAAGGGAAACATTTAAGAGAAGAGAAGAGAAACGAAAAGGTTGGCAACAAACAACAGGTGTTGTAGGATTAAGAGTTTCTATGGATTTTCATGTAAAATTGTTATTCGAGATAATTCGGTAGAGCAGAAGATTTGAAGATGCAGCTGAAATTGTGAAATGTCACAAAATTTATCAAAATCACGGTTTTGAAATTTAACTTTAAAATTACATAACATCAGTATTTGTGCTCATAGTAGACCTTTTCTTGGCAAACGCCTCTAGACTGCCACTCATTTGTGAACCAATTTCCTAAATTTTGTTAGTTTACCGATACTTCTAAACTTAAAAAGGAGCTTGGTTTTTTCTGTGTCTCCCAGTGATAATTCACATCCTGCATTTTACCATCATTTCTAAGCTTTTTTAGTTGATCCATCAACAATCGAAATTTTTCAGCAGCCGTTTTCTTTGAGTCTAGTTTCCATCTTCTTTTGATATTTAATAGTTCTTTTTTGGTCACGTTTGCCCATTTTCTACATTTCAGATTTTATGCGAACTATTTTTAATCCAATTCCGAAAAATAAGTTGAGTTTACCGGCTTTTCTGTAACATTAGGGCAGTTAGCATCAATGTATTCCGGAGAACGAGTCTTACAGGACCCGGTTGACAAAAATTTGACCGCAATTTTGGCCGAATTTGGATTAATTTGATTATGTTGTCCAAAGAAATTTACGAAATATATTTTGATTTCAATCCTCATTTTCTCAAATGAGATTTGGTAGTCCCAAATCTGTGAAGACATAAGGACTGGATGGGAGATTTAAAATTTCCCTTCCTCAGTTTTCTAAAACGTTTACGACTGGTCGAGCAGTTGGGACTTGTCATTCATTAAGTGCTCTTTAATTGAATCAATTGTGTTCTGACCAGCTCCACTTTTTAACGGTCTTATCAGGATTCGGAAAGAACTAATTGGTTATTACTCTCTTCAATCAAGCCAATCATCTTCGCTACAGGTTCCCTGTGCTCGCCTGATCTGATGTCAATGGCACATTTTACAAAATACTCTTCTGATTTCGAAAAATACATAAATTGCCAGGGATTTAAGGTTGGAGGAGTTGGTTTGGCTGGTTTAGCCAGACTTACATATGACATTTTGCTTTTGGGATACTCATCACCAGCTCCAATACGATAAAAAAATTAATGAGTTTGCGAAATATTAAAATCCAGAAGGAACTACATTGTTTCTCTTAAACAGACTTTCATTTCCATTCAGGTAGAGTCCACGATTATTTTGTTAATTTTAAATTTCAACTTTAATTGACAATCAAAGTTCAAATAGATTTTTTCTCTTGATCCTCGATCTCAATTCGTTCGCCTATGTTATAGTCAGATCAGTAACATGCTCTGGTCTTATACTCAAAGATCCTTTCTAAAATTTCTCGGGAAACATTGCAATTGCGAAATATTGTAGTTGGAAAGATTCCACCGATTACATTCCAGAAGGATCTACCATGCTTTTTTTAACACAATATGATGTTCTTCTTCTATCAGGTGTTGAGGGAGTCAGGGTCTCTAACTCTAATAATTCAGTCCGTGATTTTTCAATTTTGAGTTGCGACTTGAATTGACAACCGAAGTCAATTTAAAATTTTTCTCAGTATCTTCGATTTCAATACATCAGTCTCTGCTAGAGTCAAATCAGGATCTTGCTCTGGTTGTATACTCGAAGATCCTTTCTAACATGTCCCGAGGTAAAGACTCCAATTGCGTAATATTAAATTTAGGATGAATTTTCCGATTAAATCCCAGAGGGATCCACATTGTTTCCTTAAACAGCGGGATTTTCGTTTCTTAACAGGAGTTGTTACTGTGGGGCTTTATATTTCCTTACAGCACGCAATTTTCGAGTTTCAACTTTAATTGACAACCAAAACTCAAACATATTTTTTTCCTCTTGACCCTCGATATCAAGTTATCTGTCTTTGCTTTAGTCAAATTCGGATATTGTTCGAAGATCCTTTCTGACATGTCTCAAAATGAATACTCCAATTGCGTAACATTGAATTTTCATATGATATCTCAGAGGGATCCATGTTGTTTTCCTTAAATAGTAGGAATTTTGTCTCCCATCAAGTGTTGTTTACCTCTTAAAAGAGGTATTTCGCGTTTTTTTTTTTTTTAATTTATATTCAATTGACAACCAAAGTTCAAATAATTTGCTCTCATGATCCTCGATTTTAATTCATCGGTCCAAGCTATAGTTTAGATCTCGTTCCATGAAAATGATTAAGTTTTAAATATCTTCTGCGATGTAAGTCTTGTATGATTGCTGATATCTTCTTCTACCTGTTCGTTCTTTGCTCTGTGATCTTCATTCAATTATTCACCATACAATTTTCCATGATCAATTCTAATGAAATAAATTTAAATCCTAAATAATCATCAATAATTTCAATTTTAATCAGGCTTAAACAGATTTACTAATCTCAACTAAAACCAGGAAATATAATTTACATAACCTAAAAAAATAGATTTAAAAGAAAAAAACAAGTAGTTCCATTTTAATCCAACAGTAAGAATTCAACTCACTAAATTAAAGTGGAAAAAGAAAAATATGCCTTTAAAGAAATGAAATGTGAAATATGAAATGTGATTTTGTAAGACTAAAGAAGAGAAGCAACAGAAAGCAACAAACATAACCTTAATTATCCTTGAATAACAAATGAGTGCAACAGCAATAAAATAACAGATGTTTTGCAACCTAAAAATCCATTAAATTATATTTCGAAATGAAATTAAAGTATTGAAAATAAAATTTAAATCGATACAGATTTTGAGAGAGAATCTCACCAGGACGAAAATGTAAGAAACAGTTTGTGGAAATCATCATTAAAATTTTGTAGCTTAATTTCCGTTTATTTATCATTTTATTCTTTAACCAATCATGATTGTAATTTCCTGTAAATATTGGTAACATATGTTATGTTACCTTCGCATCCCCAATTGACTCCAAAACCAATGATGATATACTTTTCGAAAGTTTAGTATTTTTTCTTTTTTTTCTTTTTGGAAATCTGTTTCTTTTAATTCAGGCATTTTGACAATCTTTTGTTTTACAATCTTAAAGAGTTATCCAAATCCCATCATCTGCAAACAGATTTCGTGGGAGCTTTGAATTTTTTTTCAAAGTTTATTCTTTTCCGCCAAAAAAAAAAATAAAAAAAATAAAAGTTATTTTACTGTGCAAGAAAATCTTTTGTGGTATAAAGGGAATATATATATATATATTGTTTTTGGATTTGGTGAATCCTAAAAAATTAATGCGTAATGTACATTCACTGTTGGAAAACACACCTGTCGCAAAATTTATGTATTTCATTGTCGAACTGTGTTTCGTTTTATTTTCGTCTTTCATTTTCTGCCAAAATAAAATTTGTGTTGAAATAAATAAGAGATGGAGGTACTTTTTGGGAGTTGGACATAAAATAGTACGAAAAGCTTAATAAAGAACGAAACTTTATTATTTATAATCCATCAGAAACGCTTGATGCATTAGATGTTCGCTTCGTGTTAGGTACGATTATAAGGATGACATTATATTGATCCTTTCATTTGCAATTCTTACTTCCTTTACCGCATAAGTTGTTCTACCTAAATGAAGTCTTTCTCACCCTCTTTTGCTGTAAACTGAAGGGTTTCTTCCCTTATGAAATCCATTAATAGCTCCAGAGTTGTACCCCTGATGTTGGTGATAGTCTGAACGAAAAAGATTCATGTATTTTAAATCTTCAAGTGGATTGTCCTTCCCATTTCCCATCATTATTTACAAGTATCGTTTACCAAAATTCACCATCTTAGAGTATAACCTTGCAATACTTATTACAAGGGTTTTATGTCCTGCAATGAAGTCGATGACTATCATATTCCTCTTTGTTTCAAGAAGAGATTCATCATGCTAAGTTTTCTTTCCATAGATACTTCTGCAAAGTAACCATCTGAATCGTACAATCTTCTAAGTCGCTCAATTCTTAATTTTGGTTTAATCTTCTTTAAAACATTGAAACACTTCCTCAGAGTTCCGAGGAGTTACACATTTCCTTGCCAATAATAATGATGGGTCGACGACTCTTTTTTTCATACTTTCGCGAAGAAACTGATCATTATTTTATGCAAAACAAACTAAATCGATTTGAACCAGTTTCTAAAACTATTCCATAATGATACCTAAGCTAATTAAGTGAACGATATTTTTATACGAGGTTAAGTGACACTTTATATCCCGACTAGTTTTAATGAAAAAATTCTCCCTAAAGTCATCTATTCGTTTTTTTTAATGTCATTAATCGTTACCAATATCTGAGCCATTCACGTAGGGTTCGCATGGACCACTTCCCCCGTTTCCACAGAAACTATCATGGAAACATAAAGCCAACACAATTCGCTGTAGTGTAAAGTATCAAAAATCCAAGTACTTTTGATTATGACAAGATCATATTCATTGAGTCTGAATATCCATCTTGGGCTCGATGATCTTTCGCTGCGATTTAATGTGTCTTCCAATGTTGTTCACAATTTCGGATGACAAGATCATTTATATCCGTATCTAAAATTCTATACTTTTCCATATCCTCTCTATTTTTGAGAATCCTGATAACAGTTCCATAGGTATGAACATCTCTCTTAGAAATTCTATCCGGAAGCAACAGTTAAAGCGCACTTCCTGCAGTCAGTCCAAATGTCATGCTTTCAACTTCAATTACATGGCAGATTTCATTCGAAAACCAAGTCATCTTAATTAAAAGGGGATCCGAAGAATAATTTTTAATAAACATAAATTTTATTCCCTCCCACTCCATTGGAACACAGTCTCGGAAACCAATTTAGTTATTTTGAAACACTTCAATATTAAATAAAGTTTTGGACGCGAAACAGAACGCTGCATACAAGGGGAACTGGAAAACCCCATTTTAATTTTTAGTAAGTTAAAAAGTCCTTAAACGTTTCATTCGAGAAGATATACAGCATAATATGTTTCCCTCACATATTCCTTGTAAAAATAACACGTTAAATTCTTTGAAGAGTAGAAAATCGTTTTTATGGCGAAGCTGTTATAGTGAACCTATGAATATCCAAGAGAACGGATGCTGTAAAAAAGAAATCCATAACTTGATTTACATTCTGGACTCGTTATAAGAATGTTAGCAAATCATCCAAAAAAACAAACTGATCTAATTTAATACTCCTCTTCATTGAATATTAAACAGAAGAAATAAGGCCTCTTTGAGAGTTCCTGGTTATCAACAATTAAACTCTAATAAAAATTCCTCTTCACAGGTTTCCACAATGAAAGAAAAAATATATAAAATGTCTTCAACAACTTGTAGATGTTAAAGAGATTCAGGGATTCATAGGATTTAGAGGATAAAATTTCATAAAAATTAAAAACTTAATTTCGCCCACCGAAAAAGCTAAAATGCATTTCTAAAGTTGAGATGCCTGGGAGATGTTTAGAACATTATTCCAGGATCTCAACAAAGATGTTAATAAGTCTTCCTAACAAACAAACAAACTGCAGATAAGACCAAAAGTGGAAGAATTAATACTTCCAAGACTTCTGGACATTAAAGGAGTTATCAAGAACTTCATTCAAAGATTCGATCGATTTCCCTCGATAACAAAGGTTTAATTTTCCCCAATAAAAAAGCAGAATACAATTTCTTTCCCTAAGAAAATTTTAGTATCAAAAAGTACCTAAATTTCTTAGTACTTCAAAAGTACCTTAATCCCTTAGAGCTCCAAACTGTAATGCATTTCTGAAGTCTGCATTTTGAAAAAAAAGACAGTTGCATGATGAGTTTGTTTTGCTTTCCTTAATTTTTAGGAGGCTGCAAAAAAAATATAAAAAACCAGAAAGAAACCAAACAAAAAAAGCTCCACAAAATATCAAAACAAAACAAGCAGACGGACTGAGAGACAGACAGACAAACAACAGCAGCCAACATTCAGAACAATGAAAAATAATAACGACAAAACATTAAATAAAAGACTCCTTCACATCCGTTTTCTGCCCAAAAAAAAAACTGATATTCCGAAAATACATATTCACACACTCAAACACACACAAATGACTTGGCTGCGTCATCGTCATTATTATTGTGATCTTATTTTTCGCGTTATTTGTTTTTTTGTTGTTCTGAAGAGAAAAACAATAAATGTCCATAATCATGTTTGGTGCATCTCTTCTTCCTTTTTTTTTCTTGGTCCATTCATTTCATTGATGTTGTTGTACACAAGTATTTTGCAGCTTTTACTTGCAAAATGTTTGTTAAACAAGCAGCTGCCAATGAAATCAACAAATATAAACCAAAATAAACCACCAACATCATCATCATCATGATCATGAACATTAATAAACGTCATTATCACTAAAGTCAGCATGATCGTTAAGCTCCACACCAAGCCTGAAAGCAACAACACAATGAGGTCTGTAAAAACAAATGTCTTCTTTTTTTCCTGAACGTTTCTTAAATAAAACTAAAACGGAAAAAGCTGAAACGAACGAAATTCAAACAAGTGTGAGAGAAAATGCGGTATTGAACTCTCTTGTGATCGTGTACTTCAAAACGTAATGTGTGTAAAGTTGTCCCGTCCCTTTTGTAAATAGTGAATCTTTCACTAATAATGAGGAGCTAAAGATTTTGTTTGATCATTTTAATAAATGTTTGTAGCTTGATCATAAATTTGTTCCAACTCCAACAATAAAACCCCAAAAAAAAAAAATGATCACTTTTTATTTGATCGCAAAAGAATTGAATTTATGATTATTTTTTTAACGTGGGAATTTTGGAGATTTTTACAGGGAACTTTAATATTTTTAACAGCAATTAAAATGAGAAAAACTAAATAATTTGAAAATTTATTTTGACTAAAACTTATGATCGTTTCAACTTGATCGATTGGGATCAATTCATACCAAGTTGTTACACAAGGCGTTTGAAATGGTTGTATGTGACAAAATGCTATAAAAATGGAAAACTTAAGCAATTTAGTCTAGGGATTTAGCAGATACCTACGTCAGCTGTAAAAGTACCCTGGATGAGGCTTTTGCCTTTAAATGAACCATCCAAGTAAGATTCATCCATATTGAGTAGGAATCAAAAACGTATGCAACTAAAAAATTGGTACATTATGTCTTTTATAGTGCATAAACAACACTTACTTGACCCATCATTAAGGGTCGGTTACAGTTGATTTCTACGATTTGGATCTGACCTTTGGAAAACTGGTGAAAAGACTCCGTAGGTCAGCAATGTGCTCATTGATTTCATTAGAGGCTCCAGATCAAAAAGAAACTCTTAACGTTTGTATAGTATAGGAAACCATTAGAACATAGGCAAAGTAAAGGAAGTAACAAAGGGGTAAAAATCTCTCTCTCCAAGTTCTCCAAAGTTAGTAACTAAAAAGAAAAAGTTTTCATTAGGGAGTAAAGATTTCCAACTGAGGAGCTCCTATCGATGTTGCATTTATTTGCTCTGAAATGGAATCCCCTAACCGACTCCAAGGATAAAATTTTGAATAACATGAGAATATTTTTGGTAAAGTCCAAAGGACGCAAAATTGGCAAGAGAGTACATGAAGGAGAACTCCGGGAAAAATCACTAAAAAGTAAAATGCTCTTCGCCAAACATAAAAAAATGCAAGTCGGACTTGAACTTACATGCAGGTGGCTCCAGGCTGAATTGTAATGAGCGAAGAAAGCATCTAGTTCAGTTTTAATTCTGTTCTAGTTCTGTTTTAGTTCAGTTCTAGTTCAGTTCTAGTTTAGTTCAAGTTTAGTTCCAGTTCAACTTTAGTTCAAGTTCAGTTCCAGTTCAACTTTAGTTCTAGTTCAGTTCAAGTTCAGTTCAAGTTCAGTTCAAGTTCAGTTCCAGTTCAGTTCCAGTTCAACTTTAGTTCTAGTTCATTTCCAGTTCAGTTCAAGTTCAGTTCCAGTTCAAGTTCAGTTCCAGTTCAATTTTAGTTCTACTTCACTTCCAGTTCTAGTTCTAGTTCAGTTCAACAGAAGTATATGAAAGATTAATGTAGTAATTATAATCCAGTGTCAGGACACTAATGAAGCTTTAAAGGATAAATTCCATATTGGGTTGAGCTAAACTACAGTTCGTGAAAAATAAAGATATTTTGAAGCTTGGGTCGACGTGAGTGGACAAGAGAAGCAAATTTATGTCGAATCGCCTTTATCGCAATAGATGATCAAGAAATGGAAAAAAAGAACCAAATGCTACTCCATTTATGTTGGACGTAGGCCAGTTTCTATGAAGAATTTTGTAAGGACGAAGCGAAAACTATTGTTTACAGAGAAGAAAGCGACAGCCTAATATCAGCTATACCCAAAAGGATAACTTTTTGGACAAGGAAGATCATCACGAAAAATATAACGGAAATTTTAAAACTTATGTCATTATTGAAATCGTACTTAATACTTAAAGTGTGTAAGTTTTGGAGTCCTCTAGAGGGCCCCAACATGTATTACTTTGCGAAAGAAAATTAAAGAGATTTTAAAATTGTCTTAATTTTTCAATTCTCTTTTGTAAAAGAAAATTTAATTAATTTTCGAGAAAAGAAAAATTGATCTCTCTCTTTTAAAGATCAAACATAAAAGGTACTTGGGTCCTTCTTAAAAAATTACAAAACAAATGTTACAAAAATCATTAAAAAATCATTTTTAATTTTGTTTGCCAAGTAATTCATCACATTTGCGTCTTTATTGAATGTTATTGATCTTCAAAAATAGATCAATTGTTTGTTTGATCGTTTCTCTCTCTCTCCTTTTTCCCTCTCTAATTGTTGATCAAACAAATTTGTAACGATCAGCAAATATTTTTAGTTAAATAAATATTTATTATTGCAACTTTAAAATTTTATATATATTTTCTTTCGTACGATCTTATATCGTACGATCCTTAAGGATAAAGAAAACAATTGAAATGAATTTTTTTGAAATGAAAATAAATTTGGATTTTGATTTTGATTTTGTTTTTGCCAAAAACATCTGCTCTTTTGTTAACAGAAAAATACAAAAACAAATGTTCTGAATATGAATTTCTAATAAAGAGAAAAAAGATCTTTAAAAGAAATAAAACTTGTATTAAGATTCTTAAATATTTGAACGAGTTTGTTGTCCTCTTTTATATGAAGAAACTCCATTCAATGCGTAAATCTTCGTCGAGGTCTTTTTTTTAGGTTTCTTTTATACCCTACACCACCGCAAATATATTAACTATTTCATTCCATGTGTAACGTTAAAAAGGAATCATCTCAGATTCCATAATGAATCCAAATCTAAGTCGATTTAGCTATGTCCGGCTGTCTGTCTGGCATGCTCACATCCACAATACTTGCCAGAGCTCAATTATATTTCGCCTGAGTATTTCTTATTGTGCCTGAAAAGTTTCCTATTTAGTATCAGCAAAATCAGTTTAAATCACAAGCATTTGTGGTGGAGGGTATTGAAGATTCGGCATTCATACTTGTTTACCTCTTTTTTTGGGGGGTTTCTTTTTGTAGAGATGGTTTTTGTTGTTGTTCTTGTTGTGCTATAAAACAGATTTATTTCTTTTTTCTTTTATTTAACAAAAGAGAAAAAAGCAGAGTTTTGAAATTTATTAAATTTGTTTTTTCAAGGTGTACAAACGAGCGACATCCTTTTATCAAGCAAACAAGATCATATTCAAAGGTTTAAATTTGAATTTAAATATTTAAGTTTGAGAGATCGTTTTCTTTTTTTTTTCTGGCAAGAAATTTCCGCTTCATTTAATTTTTAATAATTTGAAACTATAAAACAAATTAATTTGATATAATGAAATTATTTGAGGAGATCAACAGTTTTGTGTTTGATCATCAAAATAAAATTACTCTCACTTCTCTTAGATTTTTTGAAAGAAAAAAATGTTCAAAATGTTTATATTTGAAAAATAGATTTCACCAGTCCATAATTTGCTTGATCCTAAATTTATAGAATTTTCTGTTTTAAGGGCATTTTAAATTCGTTTTAGCCCAAATAAATTCTCTTGTTATTTTATACCTAAATTAACATCATAAAATGTGTGTGTGTGTGATTTTTTTAGTAAAAGATATTAAATTACGATAAAAATTAAGATTTATAATTTAAAACCGGAAGTTTTATGCAAAAATCTCTGTTAAAACAAAAGACTTAATTTGGGCAAAGCGCAACCGTTATTTCTTTTTTTTCCAAATTTTATAAAATTTAAAAGATTTCAATTTTGCAATATGAGTTCCACAACCACATAAGGACATGACAAAGTTAGCTTAAAGTAGTGAGATCGAAAAATTCTTAACATACATCTAAATGTTGCTAAAAATGAAATCACTAAACTTACAGATACAAATTCTTTTTATTTGATTGAAATTATTTCAATTAAAAAAAATATTTCTATAGTTTTAATCACTAATGATAAAATGTTAAACCTTTTCTTATAAAGCTTTCTATCACTTTGCTTGAACAGGTAGTTCATCTCTGTTTAAAATCAACCACACTTTTGTACATCTTAGTTGAGGTCTTCAATTCTCTTTCAACACAAGTCCAATTAACTCTTAACTGTCCTTCTTTGTTAGATTGAAGGATTTCTCTCTCTTGGTTCAAATGTCACGGTGACAGGATGCCAAGTCAGGCCAAAAATAAATAAATGGACACATTATGAAATCATATGAATGAAAGCAGCCTTTTTGGCAAATATCTTGGATGTAAATTTTGTTTTTTAATTGAGTCCGTTGTAACAAATGAATGGCCTCTTTTGTATTATATTGCTTGCCATAACAAGAATTTTTTTTGGAAAATGTTTACTGCTTTTGGCTTCTAAACTTTTCTGCAACATTCTCTCGAGCATCAGCAATATAAAATTTTTGAACAGAAAGTTGCGAAAAATCTGTGAAAACTTGACTTTCCATGCTCTGTTTTTGGCCTCTAAATTTTTAGCAGCGTTTGGCCTTGTTTGTTTTTAAAACCCAACATTAACTTTTCGTACCAATTGCTTTCCTAACGGGTGTATTGAGAGCTCTTTTGAAAATGTTATTATTGTTTGGCTTTAGAAGCATCATGTGAACCATTCCTTTCAAATGAGACAGGTTTTCCATCCACGAACAAGTTCTCCCAGTACTGTTTTTATAACATTGGAATTAGTTCGACGGCGAAACCTTGAATGTCCGGCCAACTTTTATAGGACCAAGTTGGGTTTAGTTGAACATTTTTATAATATAACGGAGTTTTTTTCTGATCACTCAAGGTATCTTGATCGTAAAAAAAAAACTTAAAAAATAAGTTAAGAATTTTACGATCTCAGTCCAAAAATCAAATTATACCAAAGTCGTTATAAAAACTATTGTGGCTGCAATTAAGAGTCCACATAATGGTGTAGGGTATAACAGGTTGTTGTTGTAAAGTTTGGCTGCATCAGGTTATTCTTTCTTGTGAACAAAATAATACAACTGTCGCTATGTTAACAATCTTGGGCCAAGTGTGGTTCGAGTGGTTTCGGGACGGAGATGCTATTATCGTAGGCATGTGGGCATTACATAGTCGGTATTGACCGACTATAATTTTTTTTGTTTGTTTTTTATATAAATTTATTTAAAAGTTATGATTTTTGGTTCAATTCTCATGTGTGAGATACAAATAAATATTTTCTATATCGTGTTGGTTCCGATTTCCAACATTTTTTCAGCATAACTGTTGTAACAGTTCGACTGTATTTGTTGATTTTATTTAGGAAAAGCACTTCTGATTGATACAGCTATCGCTGGCTTGACAATCTAATACGACTCGGGTAGTTTAGGAAAGGAGATCCAATTATAGTGGGAACGTAACAAAACAGTGATGCTAACTGCTTTTCTATCTCAAATTGCTTGAGATTTTAAATATGATCCCATATAAGCGGTTCACACGGAACGATAAAATTATGAATTTTGTGAATTCAAAATTGAAATTTAAATAATTAAATTATAAAATTTCTTCAGGTGTCACATGATAGATAATTTTAAATAAAAACCAAATCGCAATTCCCCTTCTTTTCCACAAGAAAACCCAAACACAAAAAAATGACACCAAACATCCTGTTACAGAAAAAACTAAAATCTTAAAGGATAAAAATAGTAACAGATTTATGAAGAACGCAATTGAAAGGACATATAAAATTAAGGCGTAACTAGCAACAACAACAAATAGTCTTTGTTCAAATTATATAAAAAATAAGACTCGCAGTTTCCCCTGAAATGAAAATGACGCATTTGAAACAATTCACTCAGTCAGTCATTCATTCACTCAGTCATTCATTCATTCTTTTATTCCTTTATTAATTCCTTGAGTTAAATGAAAAAGAAAAACTTGTTGAGAAATCCTTTTATGTAAAAAAAAGCACGTTAAAACAGGATGCGAAATAGGAAAGAAGCTAAATTATATACATAATAAATTAACATAAGGAAGATAAGTTCTTTTATTTCGCCAAAAGGCAAATTTCATCTCAAAGTGTTTTTTTTTTTTTTTGGAACTGAAATTTTTCCAAAACTGAAGGGAAAGAAAATCTACAAAAATAAATAAATAAATAATAAATTACGTTTTATTGTTATTTAATGATGACGTAGTAGCAACAATTGTTGCTTTTAAATTTCTCACGTTTTTTTTTCTGAAACGTATTTAACGTTGAGGGAAATTTTCGAAAAATATGATTTTTTTTTCTAATTTTTGATTTTTAACAATTAAAAATAATTTATGTTAATTTAATGCCACATTTTCCGATTTGGGATATAAGTTTTCATTAGTAATTTCAATAATTATTATGTGGTAAATTTACGAATATAATTGAAAATGTGTGCAATAGGAAAAGGGTTGCTTTCCGTTGATATATAACAAAAAAATATAAATAAAACAAGTAAGAAAGATATAAATATTCAAGCCTCATTAATTATCCTACATCACATTTTGATAGTTACCAAAAATTAATGTAAGACCCTCGTATAAATTGACTTGAAAGAAAATATAGAGCCACCAATCTATATCCATTAAGATCCACCACATTCTCAAAGTATTGATTACTACTGCCTACGGGCCTGCAGACTTCAACAGCAACGCATACCAAGATTAATTGTCTAATCTTCCTTCTCCACATAACCTACATAATAATTCGGGGGTATTTCTATTCCAAAAATGCACCTTGCGCCTTAAAGGTCCATGATGCATTAAATCTCCTATCAATAATTAAGTGTGTACCCTTAGAGTTTAGCCGTGCCTTGCCACCATGCAACGACGAAGCTTTTAACGTAAGTACCTGTCACCTTAGACCTAACCTCACAATGATTTTCGCATTGGCTGAATACAATGCGTCTACAAACGCCCCCAAATGCAGCAAACTGCTACACCAGAATACCGATTCGAAGCCATGCATTTAGACATGTCTTCCCCCTTGGTTAGGAGCGGAGCCTATCGACTTCTGCCGATTTTTTAGGGCACGGCACCAGGTTGAATATGCAACACCACACTGAACCTAGGGATCTAGCCTTTTCCCGCGATTTGGGTTTAATCCACTACCATTACGATGCTCCCTGAGGGTTCACACCAACTGTCAGGTTGGAACCGAAGTTCCAGGAGCACTTGACTTCCTTGGTACCAGAATTAAGACTCCGGTCGGACTCAGTAATCAACTCGATTACTTACCGTGAAATTCAAACAGTTCGGGTTTGGTGGCCCACCGCTCCATATACCGACATACACATACAATTGGACAACAATTACAACACTGAATTGAACGAGGCTTTTATCACATGGTGTGACACCAGGAAAGGACAAAGACGAATGTCACACAACAACGCAACAAGGTAAGTGGTGATGATGACGCCAATGTTGGCGGCGATGATAATGATGATGATGATGATGATCAGCATGGGAGAGAGACAGGAATGAGCAGCAGCACGAAAAACCAACAACTTTGCCACCATGCGGTCGGACTCCCTAAAAATACTTCTTGATGCGACCCCCAAAACGTACTATTCTAATGGTAACAGATTGAGGATCATATATCAAGAGCCGAATACGGTCTGTTTCTGTTAGTACCACTATTTCCAACAGAAGCACAACAGTCTACCTTAGACAGAGTGCTCCTATCATATTCCTTACGCAACCCATTTCACAGCCATAGGTCAAAGTCGGTCTTACCACCGATGTGTAAATCCAATATACCATTTTAGGTCATTGACCCCAATTCCTTCCCATAGATTTGCTATACATGAGAGCTTTTCTTATCCTTTCGATAGTCTGGAGTTAAGAAAGACGTCCAGGTAATTCGCTCTATTTGAAAGTCTTAACTACATATCATTCTTCATCTCTGGTCTAAAGTCAAATATCTTGTACCTCTTAATGAATAAGACTAATTTAGTAATGACTGGTTTTACAGCCAAACCTTTACCTCAGATGGATAGTTCCTTTAACGCAGATTGCATCGCTTCGCTAATAGTAGAAAGAAACTTCCCAGTGACCAATATCACCAAATCATCAGCATATGCTACAATCCTACGTCCCCTATTTTCAAATCTCGTTAATAAAACATTAACCGCAAGAAAGGCCACTTAAAGAGTGCAACAACTTTCTAGCCTCTTCATCCGCCAATGTTCATTGAATAACCCTGCTATTAAGCATTTATCTTATCCAATCAACAAGGACAGGATGGACTAAAAAAGCCTCCAGGGCCTCACTGATTGTATCCATAGTGATGAGACAAAAAAAAAAAAAAACGCCAACGCCAAAATAATGACACCTGACAAATTTTATCAAGATATTTTTAAAATCGCATTTGGTCAACAAGGTTTGCATGGACTGACTGCCAGGCAGACATCGTCGAAAATACTTCCCAAAATTCCAGAATTATTTCCAAACATCGTTTTGAATCACTATGTGAAGTTAAAATTTTTGCGAGATTTGTGACTTTAAAAATTTATTTTCTTACAGACCTTATATGGGAGCTATGATTTATTTTGGGCCAGTCTATGTACATTTGAATTATCGATTTCTTCTTTTATATATTAATGGATCCAGTTAATTTTTCATCAACATTTACGTGAGATTTATTGTCTTTAAAATGTTGTTTGGAAAGGTAATTTGTATGGAATCTAGGAAAAATTATGGACAGACGGATTTCCTGGAAAATCATAGGCACCCCCAGGAGGGCGGTTTGTTAATGGGATACCTTCCACACAAAGCAAATATATAGAACTATTAACGTAGTAGATTAAAAATCAAGTCTCAAATATTATTATTGAACATCTTGATAAAGCAAAGGTTGGGAAGTTCCAGTTCCACACCCCCTTCCATTTAACTGCTTTATTGAAAAGTAAAAGACGAGTAGGATCATATGGAGAGATGCATCTCATCAAACAAATATTTATTATAGAATTTCAACAGACCTTTTATTGTGTGAGATTAAACACATTATACCAACTACCTTTTCATGGAAGGAACTACTTGAAAATATAAAACTCGGAAGTATAATAGGGCATAGTTACCCCCTTTATTTAATAACGCTGAAGAAGTTTCATAAAAATAATCCAAATAACTGCTAAATTGGACAAAAACCAGGACAAAGTTGTTCGTTAAAAAAGAAGTCGACCATAAAATTTTCAAAAGCTCTGAACAGTAGAGGACCGGCGGGAAATCATGAGTTGATGCTTTTGGTGGAGATGGTATTTGATCCCCATCTTGATAAGTTTATACATCAATTACTTTATAGGTTCTGTAACTCTTATTTTCCCGAAGAAAGGATATTGATCGCTTATGATCAGTCAATTTCAGTCTTAATAATGAATTTATGCTTTTGGTGGAGGTGGTATTTTATCCCCATCTTCACAAGTTCATACATCATGTGCCGGTCTTTTGATATTCTTGTAGCAATCACTTTATAGATTCTGAAACTCGTATCTTTCCTGAAGATGGGAGGTATTGACTGATCAATATTTTCCAAAATATTGAAATTTTAAGATTAAAGCGATGTGAATTACTAAAAAAAGACACGAAATTTTAAATTATATGAATCTGAAAATCAAGAGTTAGAATTTTGAACAAGATCTTGTCCATTCAGCAAATGAAGACAATAAAATTATATCAAAACCCATGAATTTATCCCTGACACTCAGCCTCTATAAAAGTGAAACATTTCAAAAAATCCTTTTTTAAAACTAAATCTTGCACACACACACACAAATGCAGCTAATAAATATTCTATAGAACTAATAAATCAGGAACAACAAAAATAAAAAAACAGATATTAAACAAAAGCATGAAAAACGCGATCGCATAAACTCAAGAATTCATTGTTTAACTCAAGAAATAGAATAAAACTTCAAACATGACATCTGGCAAAATAAGGATAATAATCAAGTTAAATGAATGATAATGAAAAAAAAACAACAACAAAAAACAAAATCCTTACAAAACATGACATAAAGAAGAGAATTGGAGAAAAAAAACACAGAAGCTAAAAGATACAAAAAAAAGAATGTGAATTAAGCCAAAGAAGAGATGACTAAACAAGTCCTTTTTGCTTTTGTTAAATTAAATAACAAAAAAAAAGGATCTCTTTTATTTTATAAATGTGTGTTGCGTGTGCGTGTTTTTTTCATACATATTTATAAAGACAAGAAAAGAGGAGCAGTGGATGAAATGAAGAAACTGGTTTATTGTGGATGAAATACAAAAAGCTAAAGCAGAAGAAAGAAAAATAATAGGAACCACGTTATAAAACGCGTATTTTGGGAGGCAGATGTTTGATGAAGCAATAACATTTAAAACTGATCACAACAGAAAACAAATAACTTTAAGGGTGAATTGAAAGCTGGAGAAATAAATGAAGGTATGCGGATGAAAAAAAAAAAACAACAACAACATACACACACACACACATAAACTTTCAAAGACATTCACTAAACTTAGTAACACCTTGAGTTATTTAGTTTCATTTCATATTATTACTAAAGGATGACAATGATGAAGGTAACTATTAAGCGAGGATGGTAACAAAAGTTATTTAGATTTTAACAAGGAACTTTTTTTTTAATATAAAAATTTATTAATAAAATTATTATTAAAATAAGCTCATGGACTACATGCGAAAAGAATGCTCTAATTTTAAGGTAAAGAAAATATCATGTTTTGAAGAAAGCGTATCCGAGTAAGAGCGATCCTCATTGATCAAAACAACTGAACTAGAAATGAAGTAGAACTGAACAAGAAATAAAGTACAACTGAACTATTGCTGAAATACAAACTGAACTAGACCTCAAGTACAACTGACTTCGAACTGAACTAGAAATTACCTAAAACTAAACTAGAACTGAACTTCAATTGAACTACAACTGAACTGAACTAGTACAACTGACCACGAACTGAACAAGAAATGACTAAAACTGAACTAGAACTAAACTACAATTGAACTAGAACTGAAATTCAATTGAACTAGAACTGAAATATAATTAAACTAGAAGAACTAAACCAGAACTTAAATAGAACTGAACTAGAATTTAACTAGAACTGAAGTTCAATTGAACTAGAACTGAAATATAATTAAACTAGAAGAACTAAACCAGAACTTAAATAGAACTGAACTAGAACTGAAGTAGAACTGAACTGGTACTGAACTAGAACTGAACTAGAACTGAACTGGAACTGAACTAGAACTGAACTAGAATTGAACTAGAACTGAACTAGAACTGAACTAGAACTGAACTAGAACTGAACTTGAACTGAACTAGAACTGAACTAGAATTGAACTAGAACTGAACTCGAACTGAACTCGAACTGAACTAGAACTGGAACTGAACTAGAACTGAATTAGAACTGAACTCGAACTGAACTAGAACTGAACAAGAACTAAACTAGAACTGAACTACAATTGAACTAGAACTGAAGTACAACTGACTTCGAACTGAACTAGAAATGACCTAAAACTAAACTAGAACTGAACTACAATTGAACTAGAACTGAAGTTCAATTGAACTATAACTGAACTAGAACTGAACTAGAATTTAACTATAACTGAACTTGAACTTAACTAGAACTGAACAAGAACTGAACTTGAACTGAACTAGAACTGATTTAGAACTGAACTAGAACTGAACTAGAACTGAACTAGAACTGAAATAGAACTGAACTAGAACTGAACTAGAATTGAACTTGAACTAGAACTGAACTAGAACTGAACAAGAACTGAACTAGAACTGAACTAGAATTGAACTTGAACTAGAATTGAACTAGAACTGAACTAGAACTGAACTAGAACTGAACTAGAACTGAACTAGAACTGAAATAGAACTGAACTAGAACTGAACTAGAATTGAACTTTAACTAGAACTGAACTAGAACGGAACTTGAACTGAACTAGAACAGAACTAGAATTGAACTAGAACTGAACTCGAACTGAACTAGAACTGAACTTGAACTGAACTAGAACTGTACTCGAACTGAACTAGAACTGAACTGGAACTGAACTGGAACTGAACTGGAACTGAACTCGAACTGAACTCGAACTTAACTTGAATTAAATAAATTATTTTACAAACATTCCTCGTGTATTTCGAATGGAAACACTCTTAAATTAAATATAGAAATTAAAAAGAAATAAACTAATTTTCCTCTTCTTCCCTTTTACATAATGATAGATATGCACGAATATATAAAATAAAATTATCAGCAATTTGGCACGTGTAGGACTTTTTTTATCCTGAATATTTTGCTCATACAAAAACAAGTTTCTGTTAAATATTGCAAATTTATAAAAGTAGAATTTTGCTACTAAAAAATGAGCAGCTGTGCTTTAAAGGATTAAAAAAATACAACAAGGATCTACATTTGTATATAAACACATACACACAATTACTTAAGCATACATACATATAAGCAAAACCGGCAATAAAACAACACGTGTTGCTTTTGTTTCAACATCTAAAAAATGATCCTTGAAACGATCATATCATATTAAGTTCCAAAATAATTTTTGATTACTGAGGAAAGAGAAAATTAATTATGCATATACGTTTCTAGAATATGTAATTATTATCCTAGATTTATTTTTACCTTTATTCTGCTTCTCTCGGACCTTTATACTTTTGACAAACTCTATTCATTATTATTTCTTTTATAGACTTCTTTTCAAGGCGTTTCCATTACAAAGGATTTTCTTCGGCTTAAGATCCTTTTTTTTCCTGTTCTTTTTGAAATTATTAATAATAATAAGACTGTTTTAATTATTATTTATATTTAAAATAGTAAAAATAACTTAACCTCAAAATGATATGAAAATATGAAGGGAAAGGTATTCAACAACCCCCTTTTAAAAATAATTTTTATTATTTGTTATGATCTCGTCTATGTGTGTGTTCAAGATCTTTAATCTTGATCTTGATTTCGAATTTTGATTTTCTTTATTCTTTTGTTATGAACCTTTTTTTCTTTCGTTCGCAATTTTTAACGGTTTAAAAAGGAATAAAAAATTAAAAATACTTTTGTTTTCATTTCTTTTATAGAAAATTTGAAAATATTTAAAAATTTTCTTATTATAAAAATTCATTTCAATTAATAGAAATAAATCATAAATATTTGCTAAAACTATTTTTAAAGAATCTTTTCATTTCTTTTCTTTTCTGAATAATTGAATCGGAAAAAATCGGAAATAATTTGTTTTTGTAAGGATTTACAAAGATTTTTCTTATAAGTTCAAAAAGTTAAATAAATAATTACAATTGTATTGGGTGATATAAAAAGCATCGGAAGGTAATATTCACCAAATGCTATTGACTTCATTTTTAATGATTTAAAAAATTTTCATTTTTTCATTGAAAATTGGGATTTAGAAGCGATTTTAGAAGCGTTCTAGGAGGTCCCCACTGCTCATTGCAGGAGGTATTCCAGCGCTCATTGCAGACAATCGACAGAACTGCCGCGGTCCACGGGGATCAATATGAGCAAGAGGTTCAATGCCTACAGGTCTCATATTGACTGTACCGTCCCAAACCTATATTCTTCATGTGGCCAAGGATGTTGTTCGATTTCTTGGCCCGGACTTGAACAAAAACACCAACCAACATGACTCTCAATGTCCATAATGTAATGTATTTGATGGTATCACAAGGAATTTGCACCGAAAGCAATTGATTCGTTAAAATCAAGAAATTATTAAAAAGAACAAATCTTCCATTATGACCGAATTCCGTCACATTTTGCTAGATCGGTCAGAAGCTATGTGGAAGTAATGGTTGGAAATGTCCATCCATCCATTTTAGTCCAAACCCTGCATCTTCAGACTGTCATTTGTTTCGATGGATGCAAAACGCCATAACTTTACAAGAAATTTAAAAAAAAATTTTCGAAGAGACGGATTAACCAGCCAAACCCAAAAATCTATGACGCAAAGTTACTCTATTTCCTTTAGCAGTGTGATAGAACGGTGGAGAGATATTGACCTCCTATTAAAAGAGAATTGAAGAACACAAAAAAGCTGTCCAAAATTGTGGTAGATTTGAAACTAATGTGAACTTATCTGTTCGAGCAAAATTACAGAAAGATGTATTAAAACTTTAATGGAAGGAGTTTCGAAAAAGGTTCAAAATTGCATCACAAGAGTCAAAGCAACACCATAGACAAGTAAGAAGGTTAAAGTTCACATAATATTCTAAATTATAAGTGGTAACTAAGAAAAAATTATGGATGACCTTCGTATAATTTTCTTTTCAAATTTAAGCAGACCATAATTATGCCACCAATATTTATGGGAAGTGTATGCGTTTTTCCTAGTAGGATTATATGGGAAGAAGGTATGCATGCAAAAGTGGGTTTTATATGACCTACGAGAAATAAAGGACCGATCTTTGGGAATAATATGAGAGTTATTTGTATTAAATCTGTGAGATTAAAACTCTATTCCGGGTATATTTATATGTGGACTTGGTAAAATAGTGTAAACGATATCTTTTAAATTGCGACCTGCTTTTAGTTTACAATGTTTACATGAACAGCCAACCGTCCAGATGAACGGACATCGTCAAATCTGAATCTGAGTCAAAAAGTGATATGTAAAAACATATACACAAATGCACAGGCGTTCCCACGTCAATTAGATATCCGTTCAGGAACTACCCGAGTCACCCTTGGCCAAAAGTTGTCAACTCAGAGACAGCTGCATTAATCGGAAGTTTTTTCTAGATAAATGATCAACAACAAAGCGAATTGATACAATAACTCCAACCACTTATGGCGGCATAGAGTATAAATATTCATTATGTCAAGATAATCAATATTTTGTGATTTTAGTACGAAAGGGGACCAGTTCAAGCACATGAAGAAAATAATAAATGGAAAAGGATAATGACAACACCAAATGATATTATGATATAAGACAGAATAAAACCTATTGGGAAAAGAACGAATTTTTGCTTTATACTGGGACTTGAAGCCCAGAACTTGCCCTTTCGAAAGTTGACTTTACCACAAAACCGTATAAAGAATCCTACTGATATCGGAAAACAGAATTTCTACTTATTTTCTTATAATAAAAAATCGTGATCAATTATTGATATAAATTTCAGAGATATTTCATCAGTAAAATGAAGAAGTTATTATAAGCTCATTTCTTATAAATTAAATGAAAATTAAGTTGTCTATTAAAATATTTAAATAATTTACTTACTTAATTATTAATTACTTTTGTTTTAATAATTTTGTTTAGTAATTCACTTAATTCACTTGTTTATTTTTTTTTTAAATTAAAAGCTTTTTTTCTAACGTTTATAACCTCAACACAAACAATTCACAATAACTAATAACAATAATCAAAGCCGCAGAAAGAATTTTAACGCCGCCATAACCTTGTAAATGTAAACAAAACACCAGCTGTGTGTTTGTTTATCACCGTTCAATTCAATCTCAATTAATTTTATGTACTTAAACTTTTAATTAAGTTAAAATGAATTTAAATAATGTAAATATAAGTGAAAAATTAGTGCCAGCTAACTATTTAAAATTGGCCATGGACTCACAAAAGTCCAAAGAGATTAAAGTCAAAGAACTAATGGAAAAGGTACGTCAGTGTTGACAAAGTGGCTTCTTTTAGTAAAAATTCCTAAAGAATGTATGAACAATTTCTTTTAAAAGCGTTCTTTACCTGAAGAAGGTTGGAGTGATGATCTCATAGAATACACCGTGCAGCAATTGGCCAATTTAGATAGTAATAATTTTTCACATCAAGCGGGTTTGGGTGAAAGGGAGGCGAGAATTGTGTGTAGTAAGTCTTGTCTTGATTATTCGATGAATTATTACTTGATTTTTATTGAAATTATTAGTAACTTAATCCCAGTTTTTATACCCTCCACCAACGCAAGTATATTAACTTAATCATTCTGTGTGTGAAGAAGGAATCATTTAAGATCCCATTATTTATCTAATTTAAATCTGAGTCGATTTAGCTATGACCCTCTTTCTGTCTGTCTGTTGCTTGTATTTACTATAATAGACAGAGCTCAATAAAATTTGTTCTAAATATTTGCTATAGTCCTGAGAAGTTTCCCATTCAAAACCAACAAAATCGGTTCTAAACATTAAAAGATATAGACCGATATCTGTGACAACCTATAAGTTCAAGCAAAAAAATTCGTAAAATTTTCAATTATAAATCGACAAAGAAAAGCTTTTATATACACTCTCACTCATACCCTCACAGACCTATACAATGTCTTTGTATGAGTGGGTGTGTATGTACGAAACATAATGTATATACTTCACACAAATTCGAAGTGGAGGGTATTGAAGATTCTGCATAGCTGAATAACCTCAAAATTTGTAATATAAAATATTAATTAATAAACATTTCCAGATTTGGTAGCGAAACGTCATTACAACTTTGGTCATGGCATAGGCCGTTCTGGTGATCTCTTAGAAGCTCAACCTAAAGCAGTGGGTTCATCCATATTATCAAAATTAACTAATTCTCTGATATTAGATCTAATGCACGCATTGGGTTTAAAAACCTGTCACAATTGTTTCCTTGTACCCATGGCTACAGGCATGACATTATCTCTATGTTTTCTTAGCTTGAGAAAACTAAGACCCAATGCAAAATATATACTATGGTCTCGGATAGATCAAAAATCTTGTTTTAAAAGTATGACCACAGCAGGCTTTACTCCCATCATCATAAATCTTATAAGAAAACCAGAAAAACCAGGTTTATATACAAATATCGAAGAATTCAAAAAGAAATTGAGTGATATACCATCAGAAGATGTATTATGCATAATGTCCACCACCAGTTGTTTTGCTCCACGAAATATGGATGATATAGTGAAATTGGCATGTTTGGCAGAGGAACATAATATACCTCATGTTATCAACAATGCTTATGGTCTACAATCTCCTTATATATGTAGTAGAATACAAGAGGCCGCTGTCAAAGGACGTGTTGATTTATTTGTACAAAGTACTGATAAAAATTTAATGGTACCAGTGGGTGGCGCCATAGTGGCAGGTTTTAATGAATTTCTTGTTCATAATGTTTCCAAAACCTATGCTGGTAACTAATGGATTATCTTGTTTTTAAATTATGTTTTGAAAATTTCTATATTTCTTCTAGGCCGAGCTTCAGGCTCTCAAACCTTAGATGTTTTTATGTCATTATTGTCATTGGGTAAAAAAGGTTATTTGGGTTTGGTGAAAGAACGTTTGGAATTATATGAGAAATTAAAATCCCTGCTAATAGAATTTGCCAATGCTCATGATTGTGTCTTAATGTCGTCAAAGTTAAATCCCATTTCTTTGGCTTTATATTTAAATTCTTTGACCACAGATCAGCCTACCAAATTGGGTTCCATGTTATATACCAGAGGTATTTCAGGAACTAGGGTGATAGCTAGTGGTTGTAATAAAACTATAGATGGTTATGAATTTAAAAGTAAGTTTTCTTTTAAGGTTTATACCCTACACCACTGTAGGTGGTTGGGGTATTATGTGTTTGTACTGATATTTGTAATAACAGGAAAAAACACCAACTTTTTAATTTGGTGTTTTTTCTTAGAATCACTTTCTGAGTCGATTTAATGATGTCCTTCTGTCCTCTAGCTGGTTGTCCATGTAAACTTTGTGAACACTGTACAGTGTGTTGAGAACTGTAATGTGTCCAAAATGTGAAGTGATTTTAACGAAGTTTGACAAAAATAAGTCTTATAATATTCTAAAATTATGCGAGGATCGGTTTATTGTTCCATACAAGCCCTCTTTCAAATATCACTTTGAAGGGCATCAATCTCATAACTTGTTAAATTAAGATAAATGCAAAAAATTTTGTGCGAAATTATACGAGAGTCGGTCCATAATTTCTATAAAATCACCACCAGAAAAGAAATTTCTTTCAAAACGCATAAATTTCACTAAAGAATAAATCAAAAAATCAAATTATACGAGGGTCGTAATTACATTGTGGTGTAGGGTATTATATAATCGGGCTTAACCGACTATAACATTCTTATTTATTTTAATAAAATGTTTAATAATTTTTATTATTTTAGATTGGGGTTCTCATGATGATAATGATGCTGTAGCATATTTAACAGCTGCCGCTTCTTTAGGTTTATCGGTAACGGAAATAGATGTTTTTATTAAAAAACTTAAAGAATGTTGGAAGGATCTAAAAAGGGAAAAACCAAAAAATAAATGTGAAAAGTGATAAAGAAAAGTTTTGAACAAGTTTATTCCCATCTTAACTAAAAAATCCAAGAAAAGCAATTATGCCTTTGTTCTCAATAAACTATGCTCTTTTCCCGGAATTTAATAGCTGTTAATTCGAATATTAAAAGCTTTTTCTATTTGTTTTCAATAAAGCTTTATACTCTAAACATTCAACAATAAAAATTTAAATTTATGAAATTTCTAACGGCTTTTTTGCCCCCCAAACAGAGTTGTATTTAATAAGTATTAATTAAACAGCTGCTGGATTTTTATTTCTTTTCAATTATAATAAACAAATAAAATAATTTGCACTGGAGAAATGTGGCGAGAGTAAACCAAAACTTGCGATACATTAAAGGCAAAGTAATCATTATTAAACATTAAGAACACTAAACGATAACTTGTTTATAATTTTAAATAAGAAATACAGATTAAATTACCATTAAAAAACATAATACAGACTAAACAAATAAAGTGTTATACTTAGCACAAGGTTTTTTTTACAAAAAAGTTAAAAATTTTATAAAATATTAAAGGTTTTTTTAAAAGCATCCAAACGCAAAACAAGGGGTGAGTGAAATGCAATACTAAATCTAAAGAATTTTAATTTTTTAGCCATTAAATTAAGAAAATATAAATCCAAACAGGGTCTATAAACCTTTATCTACCGAAAACAACAAGTGGGTGAATAATTTTTATATGAAATTCCTTACAGATGCAGTCTGAAGTCCATCTTATATATATTTTTTTGATTTGTTTTGTCATTTCGGGTAAAAAATGTGAAAAAAAATATTAATTTCATCAGTTTCATTAAGTCGTACGTCATAAATGAACATTTTTGTGAAACAATTTGTTACTGTTGAAGGTACGCTACTCTTTATTTAAAATGTATTATAAGTTCAATATATAGTTTGTTATATAAAAATGCTTTAAATGGGAGGAAATCAAGTGAAACGTGATAATTTATTGGAAAACGTTAGGAAATTTTAAATTAATGAAGCGTAACAAAGAAAACGTAAAGTTAAAAAAAGTTATAATCGATGGACAGAAAATAAAAGTTTTTTGAAATTTAATATTTCTATAACCAAATATCTTCTCATAGGAGGTGAATAACACTTTCCTCCATCTCCTAATTGTCACGGCTGCAACTATGGCTCAAGAGTTGTCTCGAACGTCTGAGGGCCTGTTCATTACCGAAGTGATCTCTATGTTCCGGGATCCAAAACAGTGTGATATCAAAAATAGCCTTGTTAAGCTTTCTCTGCAACTGACGACTAATCGGGATTTAGATACATGAGCTTTTAGTGACACAAATGTCACCTGACTGTCGACAAGTATCCCAATACTTCCAATATCATCAAACATCAGTGTAGATCTTAGTTTCCTGGTTCGCGATTAAGTTTCCCATTCCACTTAATTCTGGAGGGTATTAGAATTTTGAAGAAACTTTCAAACTTCATATGTGGTGAAACATAACCCGATATTATAATGAGGTTATTTGACAATGTGTCCAAAAGCTTTGCATATCGATATCTTGTAGATTTCTAGTAGTGCACTGCCTTAAGCCTCATTGCGCTGTAATACGGTTTCAGAGATTCCGAAGGACTGGTCTGATTCCTATACAACCTGACCTTTGTGCTTTATAAAGTTGATTCACGACATATCATTTCCTTTTAGCAGTACACCATACCAAAGATCCATAATTAAGAATAGGCCGTACTATAGCAGTGTATATTCATTTAACAATGTTGGAACAGAGTCCTCATTTTGTTCCAAACATCTTAGGACATGTATAATAGTCTGCTGTGGTCTTTTTAACTCTGTGTTGCGTGTTCAGTTTATCTACCACACTAATGGACACTTCTTTTCTCTTTTAACAAGAGTCCAATATCTCTCCACTGGTCTTAGCTCCAGGCTGTTTGGTGCAAATATCAACTTATATTTCTTATTTACCATAGCGTCGGGATGCCAAGTCAGACAAAAAAAGTGGATACATATGAAGTCTTTTCAATGAAAGCAGCTCTTAGCTCTGGGCTATCTGGGAATTTACACCCTCTTGGTGCAAATAGCAAGTTATATTTCTTAAACCACTCAAGGGCTTGTTTACCATAGTATCGGATGCCAAATCAGGCATATGAAGTCTTATAAATGGAGGCAGCATTTTCCGTAAACAATCTTTTCTATTGTATGGTCTTGTTTCTGGTCTTGTATCTTGATTGTAGTCTATAATGTAAACTGTTATCTAGTCCATTAACTAGTCTTGTTTCATTTTCAAAAGCTTCGTTTCCCTTAAAGTCATTAATATTATCCACATTGTTTTGGAACTATTATTTAGACAAAATTTTTGCCTGTTGTCTGGCCTATTTTTTAGACTAAACTCTAGTCTACTATCTGGTCTTATTTCAAGTCTTAAATCTGGTCAATTATCTAGGCTATGAGCTGGTCTATTAACAACTCTAGTTCCTACTCTAGTCTGGTATATTTTATGGACTAAAAGTTGGTCTATTTTATGGTCTATTTTCTAGTGTAAAAGTAGGATGTTTATGAAAGATATCGCTTCATAAACATCGCTCCCCCATCAGTCGTTTACACCCTTCAAACATTATTTTTTCATTTCTCTCAAGACAAATTGTTCTTTTTGGCATAAATTCAATTAAATCGTCAGAGTTTTTATTTTTATCGTTTCTTCTTCATCCGAGTACCAAGAAAGAAAAAAACTAGATGAATGAATTATAGTTTAAATCTTTTTATCTTTAGCTTTTTAGTTGATTTCGGCATTTCTCTCAGTTTAGTTGTGATCATAATTTTTGGTCAATAATTATTTAGAATTTTATTTATTGTTGTAATCAATTAATATTATTTTGAAATTACAAACGTTTATACGTAATTTAAGTTGTTTATAGTGTAATCACAAAAGAAAAGAAGAGAAAAAAAATGGACTTTAATAGCAAAATGCAAAAAGTGAGTAAAATTCGGAAAAGAATGTATTTAAATTAGTTGTTTATATGTATGGAATTTAATAATATACGAGGTTGGGCAAGGAATTTTTGAGGTGAAAACTTATAGTAAAAGAAAAGAAAGCAAAACAGTTACTCTGGAAGGGATTTTATTTAAAATATCTATAGTTTAGTACATTCTAGTCTACACTTTAATAATATTCGAGGGTAAACAGGGAATTGTTAAAAGAGATGGTATCGTAAGAGAAATGGAAGCAAAACAAATAAATCCGGAAGTATTTAGTCTCTTCTAGTGTTAAGACCTTTTTTGTTTTGTGTTAAGTGCAGTCGACAGTCCTCTTTAAATATATAGTCTAATCTATATTCCAGTTGAATATTCTATTCTAGTCTCTTCATATAAACTAGATTATTTTATACAATCTCGTCTATAATTAACATTCTTGTCTAAAGTTAAGTTTATAATTTAGTTTATACTTAAAATCTATTTAATAATCTAATCTTTAGCCTTATCTATATCCAAGACTTGAATTTATTCAATAGACTTATCTATTCCAGAACTTGATGCGGAACATATATACAAAAATTCTTTTTAGATCTAGAAGAACCAGTTGAGGCTGGTTGTGTAGAATACAAGTCAACAAGTCTCGTGTCGTGTTGCAACAAGGGATTGTGGTAAACTTATAATGAAAAGTAGACCTTGAGATCCTGTTGGTGGATTTCAAGGGCTACTTTTTTTAGTATTTACAAACTACAATAGAAGTGGCTAAAGCAGCTGTGGTAGTAGCGGATGGGTAGCGGTTCTATGCTTCTATGGTTATAGTATTACTTTTTATCTAGTCGTTAGTAATAGTAATTAATAATAATAGTAGGCTGAAGCTACTGGATCAGCATTCGGTATAATTCGGATTAGACCTCCTAACTATATGAAGGACAATTTGCCGATTTAAAACAATTCATTTGAGATCGATTAAAAGCAGTTTAAGGTGATCGTATAAAAGAATCAAAATAAAATATGATATTAATATCGAAAATGAAACCAGCTTCCGAAATTGTTTCTCCAGTTTCTCAGGGTTTACTAACTACAGTAGAAGTTACTAAAGGGGTAACCACAGCAGCTGTGCGAGTAACGGGATGGCTAGCGGGTTTCTGCTTCTATGGCTGTAGAAAGATTATATATAATCTGATCTATAATCTAGTTTATAGTCTAACCTACTAATCTAGTATTTGCTCTAGTCGTTAATATATTTTATAATCTACTCTATAGACCACCTAATAGTAAACTCTATAATCTAGTTTATAGTCTAGTCTAATATATAATCTAGTTCAGAGTCTAGTCTATTATATTTATTTTATATTCTAGATTTCCTTCTCACTTCTTTTCCAGCTTATAGTTATGACAACAGAAGCTGAATTTCTTAGCTCATATGAGCGCATAACACAAGCTAATAAATTAACTCTCAAACAAATTGATCGTGCCATAGAATTGGAGGAACAAGAAAAACCTCTGGAGGCAATAGCTGCCTATGAAGAATGTTTAAAATTAATTGAAACAGTATTTTCAATACCAGTCGGTTTACCCGATAATACAAATGGCATAGAAACGGAATGGTCTAATGCTTGTACGATAATACAAAAATTGAAAGGAGCTAAAACCGAGGTAACTTATAGGCTAAAAGTATTAAGACAACAACATGCAACCATTGATATGGAGGCTAAGGAGGCACAAGAAAATGGCGATAATGAATTGAAGGAGCCGGAGGCGAAAAAGAAATCTCCCTTAATGGAAAATCCAGCCACCTATTATGATATACAAAATGTCGGGGGTGGGCCACCAAAAACCTATAAACAAATTGTTAAGGGTTTAAGAGATGTTATAGCAAATCGGGATATACCGGTATTATATGATACAGTATTTCAGACTAAAGTGAAATTATATAAAATACAACAAAATGGTGTGGTGCAAACACTGGCGGTAAGTGGACATTTTAAATTGTAATTAAAAAAGACCCTCGTATTAATTTTTAAATAATTTGTGGAATTTTTTTTTTTAAGTTTATTAAAAAATCCAAACATCTGGGATTTAAATTGAGAGAATTTAGGCGCAATAAACAAATAACAGTTAGTTTTCTTATTTTTTTTAAATTTTGAATTCAATTCAACACAAAATATCGGGGCTTGAAGATTCTCACAGTAGATTTCAATAGATTTTAAAGTTCTCAAAATTCATTTAGAAATAATTTTGTTCAAATCACTGTTGGTTTAGAAATTTCATATTCAATAACAGTCTAGAACTTAGAAATCATTTGTACAATTTTAATTTTGTTAACCTCAAACTGATACTAATTTTTCCTCAAACTTCCAGGGTGAAACCTCTATGTCTTTGGTTATGTGTACCGTTGGCGGTGAATGGGGTTATTTGAATGGCATGTATTTTATACAATGTTCTATGAAAGGTCAAGTATCGGATAAACCCTCCACCTCTAAAAGTGATGAAATGATTTGGATATATCCTTTAGTATCCACTGTAACAAACTGCTATCGCACCGATTATGGTGCATTTATATTTCCTGATTTGGAGGCAGAAGTGGCCGGTTCCGCTTTTGGCATAATACTTGTTAGACCCCCAGAACTAAATGAAGAACAATTTGGCGATTTACAAAAATTTTTTTGCGATCTCCTAGAAGCTATTTTAGCAGGTCGCATAGAACAACCATTACAACAACCATTAGCTACTCGTCCTACCAGAGATACTAGTCAACAGGTCTCGAGACATATTGTAACTGCTGCAGATTTTATAGCTAAAGGATTGGTTAAGGGAGCTGAAAAAACTGGTGAACTTATGATGAAAAGTACACCATATATAATATCGAAAATGAAACCAGCTTCCGAAAATCCACCGCCAGTTTCTAAGGGTTTACAAACCACAGTGGAAGTGGCTAAAGGGGTAACCACAGCAGCTGTGGGAGTAACTGGCTGGGTAGCGGGTAAAGTGGGTTCTGCTTCTATGGCTATAGGAAGATATTTAGCACCTCATATACAACATCATGGTGCCACACTGTTACAAAAGACCTGTGGCCTTGATCAACAAGAAGCCAATAGTAAAATGGAAAGCGCTTTAACTGTAGCTGCTGGGGCTGTAGAAGGTTTCAGCACCATTATAGATGGCCTAGAGAAATCGGCCGCCATTTTAGGTAATAATTTAAGTGAAAATTCTGTCAAAATCATAGAGTACAAGTAAGTTTTCCTGGTAAACTTAAATATTTCTTTCTTCTTAACAAAATTGATTTCTTAAAGATACGGTTCCCCTGCCGGTTATGTGGCCGCCGATACTTTTGATACATTGGGCAATGCATTTATCTTAAGTCGTAATGTCAACTATATGCTGCCTAAAGGTATTGCCAAGAAAATGGTTAAAAATACTGGTATTTCTGTATTCGATGACTACAAACAAAATTATAAGGGAGATCAACAATATGTGGCCGCTGGTGCTTTATATCCCGATCTAAGAAGTCTAAGGGAAAAAGTTGATGAGAGTTAAAATCTTGAAGGAATAATGTTGTTTTGATCTGATAAGATATTTTTAGTTTAAGATATTGTATATCTTTATGAATTTATAGTATTAAAAATATTCCATTTTTTGAAAATAAAACGCATGCAAAATTTTGTCCTCATAAAAGGATTTTGGAATTTAAAGAAAGAAAAATTAAATTAATTAAAATTAATTAGTTAAAAAGTGTAATTTTTGGTGAAAATTTTATTTTTTAGCGAAAAATTCAGTTTTTAAGAAAATACAATTTTTTGTGAAAAATTAAATTTTTAGTGAAAAATTCAATTTTTAGGGAAAAATTCAATTTTTTGTGAAAAATTCAATTTTTAGTGAAAAATTCAATTTTTGGTGAAAAATTCAATTTTTAGTGAAAAATTTAATTTCTTGTGAAAAATTCAATTTTTAGTGAAAAATTCAATTTCTTGTGAAAAATTCAATTTTTAGTGAAAAATTAAATTTTTAGTGAAAAATTCAATTTTTTGTGAAAAATTCAATTTTTAGTGAAAAATTCAATTTTTTGTGAAAAATTCAATTTTTAATGAAAAATTCAATTTTTTGTGAAAAATTCAATTTTTAGTGAAAAATTCAATTTTTTGTGAAAAATTCAATTTTTTTGTGAAAAATTCAATTTTTTGACTGCAGGATGAACTAGAATCCCCCTGGACATCTGCGTCCTTATCGGAGGTCCAGTCATTTCGTATTCCATTTCCGTTGCCGTTTCCGTCATTTAAATTCTTTCCATTATTTGTTTTATTTTCTACTGTTTCCTTTTACATGCGATCCAACGAGTGTGCACGTAACAAAGAGACCATCACGGGCAGTGACGGCATGCGCGGACTAGGCGTAGTCTTACAACCAACCCATGCCATAGGCATTGCGGGGGAGTTGTTCACTGGTCCAACCGTCCTACGTTCCGTCTGGTAAAACAGTTCCTTGAGAAAGTGATTAGGGATTAGAACTCTCGCTGTTATAACTCTTAAGATATTCGATAATCAATATTTGCATTGTATGGGAGTTAACCCTCCCCTTGGTCTCATCTGTCCTACGTTTTATCCAGAAAAAAGGGGTACACCTCCCCACTGGACCTATCGTAGTTTGTTTATAGCCTGTGTTACTTTCGGATATATTGGGATCATTTCGTGAAAACTTCATCATTTCATGGACACCAGCCGTTTTAGAGTCCATACGTTACATACATACACACATCCTATTTCATATATATAAATATAGATTTATTTATTATTTTTTTATTAATTTTTATTTTTTATTTATGTAATAAATTGTTATTATATATGATGATTTTATTGTTGTTGTTGTTTTTCTATGCGGATTTTCTCATTTTCATTTTCATTATATAATAAATCATTTATATAAACATTTAAATTTAATATTCTTTGAATATATATATATTTGAATTAAATTAAAGAATTATTATTAATTATTTTATTTTTAATTAATTAATTAATTAATTAATTAATTAATTAATTAATATAAATGAACTTAAATAAATATTAAAATAAAAATTTATAAAATAAAAAATAGAGAAAAAAATAACTTAATTAATTAATTTAAGATCCTAAACTAAAGAAAGAACTCTTCAAAAGAAACTGAATAATAATGATAAGTAAATAGATACACTGATAAAAAAAACATAATGATATTTGGAAGAACATTTGTTTATTTTGAAAAATCTAACAAAATTATAAAATTTTTTATTTTATTATTTGTTGTTTTTTTTTATTTTAAATAATTTTAATATGAATTTTATAAATTTTTTATTTAAAGATAATAAAACAAATAAAAATGTTAGTGTCGGTCAAGTCCAACTATGTAATGCGCTACACCACATTGTTGGTTGTAAATGACAACTACGAAAAATTGATGTGCTTTATTATGAAGTGAACATAACATTTATGTGATATTTAAGCGTTTAAAATGGACATTTTCTGGGGGGGGGTTTACATGGAAGCTAGAAGAAATTTTAGGTCGACCCTCGTAAAATTTTTAATTTCTCCTAATAAAAGATAATATGGTTACAAAACTAAAGTATATGTGAGATTTAAACTCTCCAAACTGATATTGGATTTGGGGAGAGGGTTTGCAGAGGTCCTATAAGAAAAAAGGGCCGTTGTTCTTCTTTATCAGGCACATAGTTTTAGTTTATCATTCGTTGCAAAACATTTTATAATTAAGATTTTAATGAACTTAAAATCTCATTTAGGACCATACTTTTCACAAAATAATACGACGTTCCAAAGTTCATCATTAGACATCTTTTGAATTGTAAACCTGCATTTTGCTCTTAAGATTAACATGGACAGTCAGCCAGATGGACGAACTGGCCGACGAACACATTGTTATATCATAGAACTAAAGTTTGTTGTAGTATTTTTGATATTTAGGACTTCTATGAGTTTGAAACTTTATTCCGGGCCTCCCCTGAAACCAAAATAATACTACGTGTGAAATTTCATCAAGATATCTTTAAAACTGCGACTTGCACAATGTTTGATTAACGAGAGTTACGGACATCGAATTGATTTTACATTGTTTGTATGTCTGTGAGTTCGACTGTCTGTCCATGTGCTCAATGTAAAACTCTACATGTCGCAATTTGGGGATATCGTGATGAAATTGGCTTCTTTTTATTATTTCAGACGAAATAGCAAAATTTTTGAAACTGAAATGATTTGTTAATTAAATGACAAATTTTAAATAGACCCATTTTCGGAAATCACTTTAAGGAGTACAACTCCCAAATGTGTAAATAACTCCCACATCCGAAAATCTCCCTTTAATTCTTCAAGGGTCTCTCCGAACATCGTTCATGCTTATATCATGTTTTAGGGTATTATATAGTAGGACTTGGCTGCCTATTACACTTTTACTTGTGTTTTTGAAAAAATGTTTCATATTAAACTTTAATTTTTAAATAAAAATAAAAATTTTTATGCAAAAACGCATAGTTTTTATGATCCATTTCGTACATTTCGCACAAAAAGATTTCCATACAAAAATAAATTTTTTTATACAAAATAGTTACATTTTATACAAATAGATACTTTTCATTCTAAAAGATACTTTTTATATAAAAATGTATTTTTCATACAAAAATGTACGTTTTTATAGGAAAATAAACATTTTAGGCAAAAAGATATTTTAAATACAAAAAGATACTTTTCATACAAAAAGATACTTTTTATAAAAAATAAACTTTTTTATACAAAAAAGATACTTTTTCATATTCCTTTCCAACAAAATGATTCTTTTCATTCAAAAAGCTACTTTTCATATAGAAATACATTTTTAATATACTTTTATGCGAAAAGATACATTTCACACAAAATCATACCTTTCACACAAAAAGATACTTTTCGTACAAAAAGATACTTTTCATTTAAAAAGCTACTTTTTATACAAAAAGCTACTTTTCATACAGAAATATAATTTTAATACACTTTTTATACCAAAAGATACTTTTCACACAAAATCATGTCTTTCATATAAAAAGATACATTTTATACAAAAATACACTTTTCATACAAACACATTATTCGTGCAAAAATATTTATTTCATATATATTGATTTGTTATATCAAAAGATACTTTTTATACCAAAAGATACTTTTTATACAAAAATATACATTTCATACAAAAAGATACTTTTTATACAAAGAGATACTTTTTATACAAAAAGATACTTTTTATACAAAAATGTTACTTTTCGTTCAAAATGATACTTGTTATACAAAAAAGATATTTTTTTTATTCAAAAATCTACTTTTTATTTAAAAAGATACTTTTTCCATTTGAAAAGAAAATTTTCATTCAAAATTATATTTTTTTATATAAAAAGGTATTTTTTATTAAAAAAAAAATACTTTTTATAAAAAAATATTATTTTTATACAAAATGTTAGTTTTTATATAAAAAAGTGCATTTAAAATACTTTTTAAAGCCAAAAGATACTTTTCGTAGAAAAACAAAATTTTTATACCAAAAGATACTTTTTTATATGCAAAAAGTTACTTTTCATGCAAAAAGATACTTTTCAAGCAAAAAGATACTTTTTATGCAAAAAGATACTTTTCAAGCAAAAAGGTACTTTTCATGCAAAAAGATACTTTTCATGCAAAAAGATACTTTTTATGCGAAAAGATACTTTTCATGCAAAAAGATACTTTTCATGCAAAAAGATACTTTTCGTGCGAAAAGATACTTTTCATCCGAAAAGATACTTTTCATCCGAAAAGATACTTTTCATGAAAAAAAAGATACTTTTCATGCAAAAATATACTTTTCACGCAAAAAGATACTTTTCATGCAAAAAGTTACGTTTTCATATAACAAGTAAGAATGCTTTATTCGACTATGCCGAATTTTCAATATCCTCCACCACAAATCATAAAATTTGTTATATTTTTGGTTATAACTTTTTCTCTATTGAATCCATATTGGAATAGAATAGAACAGAATAGAATAGAATAGAATAAAATAGAACATATAATAATATTATGGAAAAATTTTATTCCAATTAAACGACTTAAAATGGACAATTTAACGGATATTTATCTCTTGAATTTGAAGGTTGCATTAGATATTGGTCTCTATCTTTTAATATACTGAATCGGTTTTGCTAGTTTTAAATAGGAAACTTCTCAGGACTAAAGTGAATACTTAGGACAAATTTCATTGAGCTCTATCAATTTTTTGTGGATGAAAGGCAGACGGACACAGCTAAATCAACTAAGATTTTGATTTGATACACGAATATATATACAATATGGGGTCAGAGATGTTTCCTTCTTAGCGTTACATATGAAATGACAATGTTAATACAACCTCTTCACCATTTGTGGTGCTGGAGGAGGGTATAGAAATACACTTTTTTATTTTGTTTATATTAAATCAATAATTAATCATTTGAAATAATTATAAGAGAGCTTTTTTTAAAAAAATCTTAATTAATAATATACATATGGCACAGATTAATTAATAAAAAATATAATAATAATAGAAATAATAATAAAGAATATATTTATAAAATTAAAACCAAAATTTATATGTAAAAAATAAACAAAAAAAATATATAAACAAATAACAAAATAAGAATTAAATTCAAAAATAATAAACAAAAAGAAAAGTTTTTTTCAAATTTTGAAAAAAAAATAATAATAAATAAATAATAAATTATAACAATTAATAAAAAATAAAATAATTTCTAAATACATTATAGAATAGAATTTGTTTAAAATAATAAAGAAATCTCAAAATAAATTAACAAATTAAAGCTAAACTTTTTTTAAACAATTTATTTTCATTTCATTATAAATTTTGAGAAATCCTTAAAAAAGCGATAGAGAGAGAGAGGAAGAGAGAGAGAGAGAAGAATTAATTTAAATTAATTAAACAAAAATAAAGAAATTAATTCTTGATTATTGTAATTTTTTCTTTTCTTTTAATATGATATAATTTGTTGTTTTTAATTTAATTTTTTTTTTATATATAAATATATTTGTATAAACACTTAAGTTAATTAATTAATATTTAATTTTATTCATTATATGTTGCTAACTTTGTTATTTAATATTTATATTTTTATTTTAAATAGAAATATATTTTTTTATTATTATTATTATTTGTTAAGGAACACTAATATTTTTAATTATTATTATTTTTGTTTTTGTTTTTTTTTTTTAATGTTTATTTAATAATTAAACACAAACCCTGTTTAGCAATCAGCTGTTGGTTGCCACCAACCACTATTTGAGCCATTATCAGCATTACCACTTGATGTTGCTATAATTGCATCCTTATTTAAGTGGGTCTCAATGTCGACACGACAAATGGGACAATGTTTATTGGTTACCAACCATTGATCCACACAATCGGTATGGAATAAGTGCATGCAAGGTAAACGTCTGTAATAGATATTTTTTTTTAATTATCAAAAACAAAAATCTAATAAAAATAAATTAAAAAATGAGATCGAAAAAGATCTAAACTCAGATTTTTCTTACAACTTTTAAAACAAGTTATTTTTGATTTTTATATCCTCCACCCAGCACCACAAGTGAATGCTAAGAAGGAATTATTTCAGACTCAAATCAAAATCTGAGTCTATAATAATTGACAGATCTCAATTAAATTTGTTCTGAGTAATTGATAAAACCCTAAGAACTTTTCTATTTTAAACCAAGATATAGATGATGTGCTGGCAAGGCCATCTATAGGCCTCTTCTTTGGTGTGATTGATAAAAGTCTTCAGACTCAAGTACAGACATGATCATTGAAATAACGCGCAAAGAGCTGAGAGCCTTAATAAACCTTTTAGACGAAGATTGATCTTTTTGAATAGCGATATTCCCGAATTCTACAGGATGTGTGCCAAGGCAGAGGTGATAGCGGTGCAAATTTTGTGTCACTGTCCAAATCTGCAGTCCCGTAGACTGTGGTGATTAGGTAGTCGTTACTTTGAGAAATTGGCCGTTAACCATGATCATAGATTGGATGGTCTGATAGTGTCCGGAAATAGTATTAAGTGGAGAATTCCTATAGAGGATGCATTTCTTCACTTTTGTCTTTATTGTTCTTTATTACTCTTTTATTAGAGCTTGTAGTTTTTGAAGGATTCATAATGGATCATAAGGGTTTTCGAGTGGCGGTGTTAAGATATCCTGTTTTTAAGAATCTTAACACTTACCCTTCCTAACCTAACCAAAGCTAAGATATAGACCGATATCTAATGTAAACACTAGAATTTCCAATTATAAATCGACCGTATCCGTGAGTGTTTATTAACGAAACATAACGTATTTACTTCACACGAATTTGTGGTAGAGGGTATTGAAGATTCAGTATAGCCGAATAAAGGATTCTTACTTGTTTTTTATCAAGTCACCTTTATAAAACATGTCAGTTTGTATTATGAATAAACAGAGTTACCAGAGAAAAATGCGTCAACAGAACCGAAATTCTTCCTACAAAAAGTCAAATTTCCAGGTTAAACAGTACCGGAAGTACCTGTTTCTTGATAGAGAACCTGCTCCAGGTAGAAGGAATGATCCACATGATGTTTCTAAAGCCATAAAGAAAAAGAAAGCACTTTCAAAGAGCACCCAATACATTCGGTAGGAAAGTGCTCGGACTATTTGATATGAAAAGTTAAAGATAAAACAGGTTTAAAAACTTACAACGCTCAATAAGTTCCTGATAGAAACGATGCTAAAAATTTAGAGGCCAAACATTTAATGTTGCTGAAGCTTGAGGAAATGTTAAAGAAAAGTTTTGGACTCAAACGCACTCAAAAATTCAAAAAAAATCTTGATATGACAAGCAAAAGAAGCCAATTTTTTGTTACAACAGGTTCTATAGATACCGAAATTTACATTAAGGAATGTTTACAAAAGAGGTGAATGGAAGCAACCTAAAGACCTCATAATGGGTCCATTTATTTTTGGCATCTGCCACTGTGGTAAACAAGCCCTTGAGTGGTACAAAATAATAACTTGGTATTTGTACCAATAGAAGCAAATCCTCCAAACTGCCCGGAGCTAAGACCAATGGAGAGTTATTGAGCACTTGTTAAAAGGGTAGAGTACAACAAATTTGTCCAAAATTGTGGTTGATATTAAACGGTTATAGACGGAGTGACAGAAAGTTTTCGAAAAAGTTTCAAAACTGTAAGTTTCACGGTTTCGTTTTTAACATATATGTATGTTAAGAATTTTTCGATCTCACACCTAAACGAAAAAGAAATTCCTTACCTCACATCGTTTTCAATTTCAAATAGTGATAAACATATCGCACACTTTTCGGCATCCTCATCTGTTTCGCTGGGCCGTCTAACACGGCGATATTTATGGGGCAAAGTGTTGCGTTCAATAATTTCCTAAAATCAAAATCATGAGAAGAAACATTAAACAACAAAAAACATTATTAAATAAATTAAGTTTTTTTTACCAAAGTTGCTCCTCTAGGTGGGCGTATCGATGAACCAATAACAATACGTGGCGTAGATAAATCAATTTCCACATGAACGGGTGAATAGTGATGAAACATATGATGATGTACAGCTGGTCTACGTAAAACAGGACAACGACGATTTTGTGGCTGAGGTCGGGAGTCATACGGATAATATGCCTAAAATTCAATAAAGAATAAAATTCATAAAGTTTATTTTCTCAAAATGTTATTTAATAAAAAGGAAAAAAAGTTAACAATTACCGGATCCAAACTTGATACGGGACCATTACGACCATGAACACATGAACAAACATTGGGCATTTGTTGAAATCTTGTACGAAAACCACTGGTTAAATTCAAGGGATTCGATGATAAATCTATGGGTGTGGGAGTCATGTGTCGTCTGTGTATTTCTTGGACATTGTGTTGACGTAACCATAGATTTTGATGTACCAAATAGGGTGGCGGTAGACCATGATTACCGGATGCCGTACGGAATGTATGTGTGTGTGGATGGGGTAGACCAGGAGTGTGTGGTACGGCATGATTGTGACCATGATGATTGTGGGTAATAATGTGATTATCATGTGGTCGTGTAGTAGTATGAGCATGCGAATGATGATACATGGGATGTCCATGATATTGATTAGCATTTGGTGTTGTGGAACCAGGTGACAGGGATAAGTGTGAGGAGGGAGGAGGATTCATTTGACGAGGATTTTGAGCATCTTGTAAAGTAGGAGTTACATATAGAGGAGTTGCTGGTGGAGCATTGGGATTGGCATTGATAACACCCACTAAACCCAGCGAAGGTACAGAAGGCATGCTGGCCGTACTACCATAATGGGATGTATTGTGTTCCGTTACAGCATAAGGATTTACTATGAATATCGGTGGTGGTGAATTGGGTATGGGCGCCAAAGATGATGGAACCATTGGTGTTTGCATTGAAGCTGAAGAGTGTGGAATATCCGTAAGATATGAACGCCACACAGAACGGAAGCGTGCCAATCCGGTATTTGAAGTTGTACTATGACATTGTGGTGTCATGGCCAAATTACCCGATGCCGAGGGTTCAGCTGAAGAGCTTATGGCTGAATTATTATTTGGTTGTCTACTGCTTACAGGTCTTTCCGCAGTTTCGTTGTTTTGATCGGGTACAAAGCAATCTATGCAGGGATCTTGCCACAGACGGGAATTCGTTGAAGTTGAACCTTCTGTTGAGTGGAATGGAAACACGGAATAACTAGCCGTAGACTGATGAGCTCTCTGAGGCTCACTAGCCGGTAGAGTAGATGATGATGGACCTTGATTAAGATTATAGGAGTCATTGGTAGGTGACAAGACCACCGGTGAAGGCATAAAGAATGAATCAACACCATACCAATCCTCGCCGACTTGTGGTGGAGTGAAACGAGCACCCACTGAAGGTAAAGCATGTTCATTTGATTGAGCTGGTGTTATGCTCTGATGGTGATTGTGGTTATGGTTGTGACTGTGATTGTGATTGTGCTGATGATGCAGATGATGATGTATAGTCGAAGAAGAGGGCTGTTCATTATTGGAGGACATTTCTAAAGCTAAGGGCGATTCATCATCGGCTGTTAAGTCTATGGAGAGTATGGGTTCACGGCTGGAATGCACAAATACTACTTCATCATCTTCGCCATCGGTAGTAGTGGTTGTGGCATCCGATAGCCAATCCAATTGTAAATCGGGAGCAGTTAATACTGCCGGGGGTTTTATAGTTGTTTCATTAGTTTTCGCTTTCACATTCGATGTTGTTGCTGCTGCTGCTGGTGTTGCACTCTGTGATCCTCTACCTCCTCCAATTCTTCCTCTTGATGTTGAAGGTTGTACATTTAGGTCACTGTTTTGATCTTGCGTATGATCGGATAAAACAAAATTTTGTGCCTGATCCATTGTGGAAGTCATTGTCTCTGGACGCCTTCTTCGATGAGGTAAGGGAGGAGGAGGTGGTGGTGGCGGTGGTTGATGACCAGCATATGTTATGACATAAGAACCATTAGTATTAATAGTGGTTTGTTGCCCTCCTTCTCCTACCGAACTATTTGAATTTAGACGTTGAATTTTTGATGATCTTGTGGGTTCCTCCTCTTCTTCGACTTCCCGATTACGTTCTTCCGAGCGAATGTAACGTAAATGAAAACGATTCAAAGAAGGCGAACTAGATAAACTTTCTTCACCACCATTATGTTGAGGCGTTTGACTCGTTTCCGAATGATGACTGGATGATGAAGATTTATGTAAATTCCAAGCCATCGAAGGTTGATCATAACTTTCTTCATCATAGTTAGGCCAATATTGACCGCCATTGTGTTCGCCATCTCTTAAACGCACACGATGTGAGGTGGAAGGTTGATCATCGCTTAAACGTCTAAAGGAATTACTAGATGTGGTAGATTCAACTAAATCTACCACAAACTTATTTCTAGAACTAGAAGATCTAGTACTAGATGATCCCGCTGCCGCTTCAGCACTACCACCATTGGAAGCATCACTTCCAACACCAACTACTCCTCCTCCACCAGCATTGCCCGGATGATTTGAAGAAACTTGGGAAGAAGATGAAGAACTTGAAGTGGGCGATGATCCAACCACATTTGTAGTGGTTGATTTGTGTTTTTTCATAGCAGCTGCTGATGTGGTTGTGGTGGTATTTGTAGTACGAGTATGAGCAAATTGTACATGTTCTGCTTCTGAAGCAGAGGAAACTTCATCATGAGTACTTGGTGGTGCTGGCATAACCAATGAAAATGGTGAACCTCTACAGGAATCTAATTCTTCGGTAGGTAAAGTATTCATAGAATTGGAAGTGGTAGAGGCCACTTCATCTTCATCTCGGTGATGATGATGATGATGATGAAGATTGGAAGTTTCTTCACTGCCGCCCATATTAGAGCCATAAGCTGAAGAAGAACCTACGTCCTCATAATGCCTTCTAGATTCAGATCTTTCTCTTTCACGTTCACGATCTCTTTCGGTGGAATTAGAAGTTTGAGTATTAAAAATGATATTTGTGCTGGAGGTGGGATGAATTTCTGCACTCATCATTGATCTTTCAGTCTGTTGTTGCTGTTGCTGTTGCGAATGTTGTTGTTGTGGCTGCTGATGCTGTTGTTGTTGCAGTTGTTCGCTGGCAGTAGAATTATTGGCCAAAGCAGCACAAGTACAGGATTCACGTAATCTAGGCGGAGTCGAACTACAATTGCAAGATTGTGTAGCTTGTGTTAAAGGGACCATATAATAACTAGGATAATCCTCGGGATTATATTGTAAAGGAGGAATGGGAGGAGGAGGAGGAGCTGGATGTGAATGTTGATGGGCATGTGGATGGTTACCCTGACTAAATTCCATAGGACTATTAAATGAACGAAACGGTCTACCAATTTGTTCTCTTTGCAAAACATGAAGATGTTGTGGTGGTTGTTGCGGCTGTGGCGGTGGTTGTAGACCCATTTGTGCAGGAGCTGCCAGTAGTGAAGGTGGTGGTATATGATGATAATGTGGTCGACATGCTAATGCCATACGATGACGCCGTATATGCCCACTAAATGGAATTTGAGACCTTTGGTAATCACCACTAACACCACCACCATCCGTTTCATATTCTGGTACAAAAGTCGAAGGCGAAGAACTACAAGCATATTGTCGCTGATAAGGCTGATGCTGGTGCTGATGTTGATGATGATGATGGTGGTGATGATGATAATGATGCCGAGGAAAATAATGACGATTCATTTGTGGTGGCTGTGAGAGTTCCGTGGATGTTGTCACTGTTGCCTGTGATGTATTGGCATTTGTTGCCTCCGATGTGTATTCTGACGTAAGTGGCACAAAATGTGATCGACCAGCCGAGACATCTGAACCAACATCCTATAAATTAAATTAATTAAATCATTAATTATTTTAATATCACAAGAGAAATTAATTTTATAAATTAATAGTTTTTTTTTTACTTCTATCACATAAACAGTTTCATAATTTGCAGCTTCAACTTCTTCATTTAAATGTTGTTGAACCTCAAGTTCAACTTCATTCATTTCATGATGATGAGTATGTGGTGGTGGTTGTTGTTGCTGTTGTTGTTGCTGCTGCTGTTGTTGTTGTTGTTGAATTTGTTCACTATTGAGTAGTGTAGTTGTTGTAGGATTTTGTGATTGATTTGCCTCATTTTCATCTCTTTCCATTATTTATTTATTTATTTTTATTATTTTTGCTTTTTTTCTAAAAAAAATTTTGAAAAAAGTTTTTGGTGATAAATTTACAAAATTATGGATTAAATTGCGAAAAAGTGAATTAACGAAGTTTGATTTCTTGTTAAGCGTTTGAAATTGTATTTCAAATTTTAATTTCACTTATTTTTACTTTATCACTTAAATAAAATGAATTATAATGTTGTGGTACTTTTTTTAACATAAAACAAATTATTAAAAACCTTTATTTTATAATTAAATAGATAAAAAAATATGGAATAAAGGAGTGAGATCGAAAAATTCTTACCACGTCAGCATTTTTCATTAAAAACTTGTAAACCCAAAAATTTTTGGTATTTTTTGTATATCAATGAATAATATTTTTAAGTTTTAAAACAATTGTCAGTTATTTAGTTGAATTCACTTCTAAAGAAAAACAATTAAAATGGTATTATTTCAGATATTGGCTACGTGCCTTAACCTTCAAATAGGCCTATTTGGAATTAGAACAATTTTGATCTCATTTGTTGCAAACAGTTGGAATTTGCCTTAAAAAGGTAAAAAATTGGAGAGTTTTTAGACTCTTGCTAAAAGATGAATTCTGAAGAGCTGAAAGGCGTTTCAAAAAAATCAAATAAAAAAATTAAACTAAAAGTTTAGTGTTTTCATTTTTTAACTAATATGTATGTTAAGAATTTTTCGATCCCACTCCTTACATAGCGAAAAATGTAAAGTGACCACAATTAATGAAAAACGGATTTTTATTGTCCATGTGTAACTGATAATGTAAATTGACCATAAGTTTATCAATAGTAAAAAAAGGCTCTAAAAAGACCGGCCATTTAATCACAATTTCTAAAACAAATCATTTAAAAACTGGTGTAAGGTTCAATTCCTTCAAAACAGAGTTGGTTTTATTCATTGGGATGTATAAAATAAAAAATTAAAAACTTTGGAATACCGATATTGAACGGAACGACTTTTCGAGAGTAGACTAACGTTGAACTTCAACAAACTTGTTAGGACATGTAATTCCATCTTAAAAATATGAATTAAATTTAGGAATGCGAATTTTATTCGATGGTAGATCGATTTCTAATATCATCTTAAACTACTCAAAATTTTATTAGACCTTTCCCAGAATAGGGCTCTACTAAAGCACTTATAGGTGCACATCAAACAAGACTATATTTGCGATTTTAAACTGGTGCTGTATGAAATCTAATTAAATCTTTTAAAATTTTATTCAGTCCTTCGGAGAATGTACTGTTATTGACTGTAGCGCTGAGGAACACAGAACTATATTTACTGGTAACCAACTGATTTAATGACCAGGAAATATGATCGTCAAATGGCGACATTGCGAGTATTTTGACAGTGACCAATAAAATTCTGTGATCATTATCTATCTTTCAAGTGGATGTACGAAACATTAATCCTGATGTGTCCGACAATGGGCACATAGTTGGTGGAGGTGGTTTTCATTGAGGAATTAACATGCAAATATCATTCTAACACCCAGATGAAGAAGCGACTAATTGGCTAAGAGTAATTTGATATATGGAATTGATATCACGATTTTTACTAACAACAAAACTACAATTCGGTTCCTATCTGGTGTGTACACTATTTCGAATCTTATCCGAGAAGTCCGCAGGATGTCAAAGCATTCGAACATTACACATTGTTTTGAGTGCTTGAGCGGGTCTGCCCACTGCCTGTAAGAGTCTCTTAGGGAAAGAGTTCTATGTAACAGCACAGTAACAGATGGAATAAAAGTCATCAATCCTGCTCAATATCTCATTTAACTTCTTTAGAGATGCAGTTAATGCAGAATCCAAACAATGACGTTTTGCGCAAATGGGTTTGCACCCATAATATTTCTATCGAAATAAGCAGCTTTAATACAATCCATGACGATAGTGATTGCAAAAATAACATATATGTGTGGTTTTATATCCAACTGCGGAGGGTTCTATTTTACAACGGAACGATGAGGCCTTTCTTTAGGATTCACAATATATATCATATTAGGCCTCTTCCTGCTCGTTTCAATTATACCCTCTACCAAAACAAGTGGTGAAGAGGGTATGTTAACTTTGTAATTCCGTGTGTAATGCTAAGAAGAAATCGTCTTGTAACAAACCAAAATCTGATTCGATTTAGCTATGTCCGTACGTTTTTCTGTCCGTTTTTGGCACGGTGACATCCACAAAAGTTGACAAAGCTAAATGAAATTTAGTCCAAATAGTTGTTGTAGTTCTAAAAAGTTTTCTATTTAAAACCAGCAAAATCTGTTTAGTACATTAAAAGATATAGACCGATATCTGAGGCGACCTCTAATTTAAAGCAAAATAAATTATAGACAAAAACATACCTGAATTTATAACTCATTAAGTTTTTACGTGTGAGTGTGTATGTACGAAACATAACGTATTTACTTCACACGAATTTGTGGTAGGGGGTATTCAAGACTCGGCATACCCGAATATAGCATTCCTACTTGTTTTTAATTATAATTTAATATTTTAACAAAGAAATTTTCTTTCAGTTGACAACACTGATTTAAATTTATAACTGTTTTACAGCCCTGCATTTCTACACAAACAAATAAATAAATGTAAACAAAACAAAATCAAATAAAAACAATAACAAAAAAGCATTTAAGAAAATATGTACTAAAAATAGTAAACAAAGTAAAGCAACAACAAAGAGGAGAAAATAAAAAAACCAAAACAAAGCAGAAAAGCAAAGAAATAAGAAAATATGAACGAACGAAAACAAATTGATAATTTACAAAATAATAAAAGATAATTTCCTAAAAAAAACAAATTACACACAGACTGGCTGGCTGGCTGACTCACATACAACAAATGGTGTAAAATTAAAAGGAAATAAAAAATACAAATGAATGAATAAATATTTGTTTTTTGTACGTTTGTATTAAAAATAATACTAATAAATGTTTAATTTAGTATTAAAGATGTTAATATTATTTACAAAAAATTATTACTTACCTTTTTTATAAATTATTGATAATTATAAAAAAATTAAATGTACTAACGGTAATAAGACCCACTAAAAAGTGGTTGGGATTAACACCAGAAGACTAAAAATATCTTCACAATTACAAAAAAAAAAACGCAGACAGTATAAAAGTTGTTTTTGTTTTTCACTTGCAAAAAAATCTTCTATATTTTCTTTACTTCAAATTCAATTAATATAGTTTATTTTCTCGCATTAAACTAACATTGCTTTTTTCTATCTCTTTAACACAAATTCATTTAATAAAAATACTTTTTTGGTTCATAATCTTTTATTTTTAATTTTCATTCAAAGACAAGAAATATAAAAAATCACAGCACCAACACTTGCACACACACTCTCTTGTCTACCATTTTATTGGTACTAAATTTTTAATACATTCTTCCACGGATAATTACATTTATTATTTTTTCCTTTGGTTTTCTTAATCGAATTCATTTTATTTATATTATTTTCTTAATAATTCATTAAATTTTATTTATTTGAATTATATTTTTCAATTCTTTTTACAATAAATTATGCTGAGAAAAGCAGAATATTATTTTTTCCTTCTTTTATCAATCAGCAGCTACGAAAATTCTTATTAGAACTGATGACTGAAATCAGCTGTACCAAACACTTCCTAAACAGAGTTACCGTTGTTCAAAATTTAAAGAAAACAAGTTAGAATACTATATTCGGCTATGCAGAATGTAGTATTCTTACTAGAATTTTTTATTATACAAAATTATTAAACTTTTTCAATAAATTAAAGTCTTTAGATGAGTTTATCAATTTTTTCATTGATATTTTTTCAAATTACTGAAAATTAAATAACGTTTATATGACCAACAAAATTAAAAATTATCAACTTAGTTTTACTGCTTAAAATATTTTCTTTTAAATATTTTCTACTGCTTTTTACGCCGCTAGCGTCGACTAAATGCAACTCTTTTAGTGTTTCTAATCTGTTTGCGTTATTCGGCGTTATTACCTGCAAGAAACAAAATCTATGGGAACTTTAAAATTATTTTTCTTAATAACGGAATAACATAAACAGAACAAACTTACAAACATGTAGAGCAGCATACTTCAGAGCGCAATGTAAAAAATTGCAGCTCTGATGTTTATTATTACTTATTGACGGCGGCATGAACCCTGTTAAATATGAACTTAACAACTTACTTCTGTTGCTATTTACGCTGTTGACGTCAACTAAGGGCAGAGCCTAAACACTTTTATATGGATTTCACACAGCGCAATTTGGTGCAACTTTGCTGGTGAATCTTCTATTAATAAGGTAAATCCACCATGACATATAATACATATCTTTAATGCTTGACAGCTATTGATTCAAATTCAAACGATATGCTTGAAGTTATTTTAAACTCTCTGCTCTGGTATTCTGCTTACTGCGCTGCTATTAAAGAAAATAAAAACAGCTGAAATTAAAACTATTCAAGCTGCATCAGTTTAATCGTTTGGCGGTATTTGTGGACAAAAGGTGTTGTGTTTTGCAAAATATAAGGAAGTTAGTGAAACAAAAAAGTGTTTAAAATATAAAGCAAATACCAAAGGATTTGAAGAATCTACAGAAGAATTTATTAAAAAATTTAACTTGTAAGTGTAATGATGTCTAAAAATTATATTATATTTTGAGAAAAATTAAAGTAGAACATTGCAATTTGAAAAAATCAATAAAAGTAGGTCGTTTGTTAAGTTTTGCAATGACCGACAAATCTAAGAATTCACTTTCAGCGATTTTTTTCTCTTTACGTTTTTAAAAAACAACCTGAAGGCAGCAGCTTAAAACCAGTTTCAAAAAATTGGCTTGTATTTTAAATTCAATTTTAACGGATGATTTGGTATTAAAAAATGTGTTTTTTTTTTGGTTGTAATTAAATAACTTGTTTTCTACATTATAAAAAACCGAAATTAGTAATATCTTCTTTTTTATTATTATTTTCTTCAAAATGTATTAAGTAAAATCTAAAAATAATAAAACACACACATTTTTGTGTTCTGTCATTATGACACAAATTTGTTGTTGGTCATAATTTGCAGTGTTTTTGTTAATATTCGAATTATTTCATTTTTATAAAATTCAATATAATTTGTTTAATAAATATGGTAAATATATATAGAACATGTAATAAATTTTTCTATATTTTGGCTAGACTTTGTGTCATCTCTTTTTTGAGGTTGACGTCACTTGTATTTTGCTTTGTTTAAAAAAATAGAAGCATAAATATGTCCATCATCTCTATACTTTGTTGTTTTTTTTTTTGCTAGTTGAAAGAAAAGAGAAGAAAGATTAATAGCGCAATGACATTTTGTGTAATGAGTGTATGTGTGTATATTTTCATATTTTCCTATACATTAAGAAATATTAAAATGCCCCACAGTTTTGATGCTTGCACTTAAAACCACTTTCTTTGTTGAACAGTGGTACCAAAATAGATTGAGACTAAATCTCCTAACTAGTGATTGGAGAATCGATTTCGATTATGGTTGAGAATCGATTCTTTGTCTGAAAAAACTATTATTTTATAATCGATTCTATACTACCAAATTTATACTAAAATCAATTCTCAGTGTTCGATTAATCGAAAAATTTTCTCACAATTTTCGATTTATCTGAATCGAAAAATGTGAAAAATAAACAAATATTTTTTTTTAAATTATTTTTTTCATTATTTTAGTTGTTAAAAATGGATTAAGGGAACGATTAATCGAATCGATAATTCATTTTGTTTACTATTCACTATTCTAGACTAATAAATTAATAATTTTTTTATAATATTAGAAAGTCCTTCATACAAATAAGGAAAAAATGAGTAACCTTTGTCTGCTCTCCCATAGTTTACGAAATTTAGGAACCTAATGTTTCAAAATACATGATAATTGGCTTAATTAAAGATTTCTACGTTATTGAATACAAATATTTTATTTTTAAATATCTTGAAAACCTTTCCCAAAAATACGAAAACTACCTACAATTTTTTCCGCTCTCTGATGGTTTTTGAGTTATAAGTTTGGAATTACAGATCCATTGCAAATAATTTATATGAATTATATAAGAATAATGAACTTATTTTTGGTTCTTGAGTGGTACAAGCACAACAATGTGGTATTTTTCCAAGAGAGGCTCTGCCCGGAGCTAAGGTCAGTGTTAAATAGAATTGAAGATCACAACAAAGATGATCAAAAATGTGGTAGATTTTAACGGACCAATCTGTCGAGCAAGGACAGAAACTCTATAAAACGTTAATGGAATGGTTTCCGAAAAAAGATTCAAAATTTCATCACTAGCGATTAAAAGTATATATTTTTTTTGTAAATTGTAATAATAATTTTAATAAAAAAATTAAAAGTGAAAGTTTAGTGGTTTTTAAACAAGTATGTTAAGAATTTTTCAATCTAACACCTCTTTTTTTTTTTTTTTTTTGTTTTTTGTTCAGTGGTTCCAGTACATTATTTATAACAATTAAAATTTATTGTTTTCTTTACAACCAATTGCCTTATAAAAGTTGTAGGGTAATAAATAAATAATTAGATAAACATTAATATTAATTAGTCATCCAATAATTTCTTTATAATAAAAATTTATTTTAAAAATTTTAAAACAAAGTCGCAATTACTAAAAAAGAAACATTTTTTATTTATATGACGAATCTTCAATACCCTCCTCCACAAATTCGTGTGAAGTAAAAACGTTTTGTTTCATACATACACACTAACACATCTATATATAAAAATATGTTTATGTGTTTGTTTATTTCTTTTTATTTATTTGGCACTTGTAGAAAGCTTAACTACTGAACCGATTTCGCTGAAATTTTCACAGAATGATCCCCATATATCCGAAAGTAACTTTGGTTTTAAACACTTTCGATAGGATCAGGGGAAAAGATATCCACCCATACAAAGCAAATATTGTTTATCGAATATCTCAAGAAATATAACAGCATGAATTTTCAAATTCGGTTTCAAACCTTCTTCAAAGAACTGTTACTGGACAAAGTTTAAAAAACCCCCATACAAATAAAATATTGATCATCAGATATCTAATGAATTTTCAAATTTGGTCCCAATATGTTTTTCCCAGAAACTATTTTACGAGTAAAAATGTGAGACGGATAGGATCAAGGGAAGAGTTAGCCCTCATAAAAGACAAATATTAAAGAACTATGACAGTGAGAATTTTCGAATTTGGTACCAATCACTTTATCAAGGAAATATTTTACTAGACAAAATGAAGGAAGGATAGAATCCAGGGATCCAGTGCCAATAATGGACAGACAAATAGAGCGAAAGACTGATAGACATAGCTTAATCCACTCAGATTTTGACATAAAGCAAAATATATTATACATTATGGGTTCTGAGATTAAACTTCTCAGCATTACACACGGAATGACAAAATTAATATACCCTTTTCACTACTCGTGGTGGTGGAGTGTATAAAAAAACATTAATTTGTAAAAGAAAGAAACAGGTCATTGCATTGATAAGTTTTTCCAGTGTTCAAGATAAAATTATAGATAAATAATCGTGTAAAAATACAGAATACATTTTTTAAACAAATTAAATTAATATCATTATTTTGTTTAAATAAACAATTGAATTGTTTACTTTAACAACAAAAACATGTATAATTATTTAGTTATCAATCAATTCCTCATTAAAAATTCCATTGATGTATTTTTACTTTAAACATGTTTAATATTACAAAAATAAAAAGAATTTCTCCTAAAATAGTTTATTATTATTGTTATTGTTTTTATTAAATTCTATAGTAAATAATGCAAAAATTATATAAATAAAGTAAAACTATAAATGAATTGTTTGTGTGTAAAACCGCAGAAAATTTATCATTAAAGAGAAAAAGAGAGACACGACCATCAATCACACAGTGGTTGTAACACGTTTTTGGAAATAATTTTTCAAATTTGGATTTACAAAATATATTTTTATTTATTTTTTTGTACAGAAATTTCAAATGAGCATTCTTAAGGTGTTTTGGAAATGATTTGGAAAGACCCACGTTTTTAGGGGGTGAAGGGGAAGGGGAATTGATTTTTAAAAATGGTTATCTTATGTATTGACATTTTATTATTTAAATCGTCAATATTTTTACTATACTTTGAATGTAAAATCATGTTACATCTATATATAGTCATGGTTTGTTAATTGTTTGAATTCAAAACATATGGGTCATATGGTGGGCATAGGTATGAGAGAGGATACGATCAAAAAGAGCAGAGTTGACGTTGCTTCATTCCGTGCTTAGTTTCATGATTGATTAAAGAGTTCAGACTCGAGTGAACCATGTATGGGTTGAAAAGTCTGACTGTGGGGTGGCTAGTAGGAACTTATGGCCACAGCTTAACCCTAGAGGTATAGACATCTTAACGGGTAATGGGCACTTTAGGCGAAGATTGTATTTTTGGAATAGTGATACTCCCAAATTCTGCAAGATGTGTGGCAAGGCAGAGGAGACAATGGAGGAAGTCCCGAAGACAGAGGTGGTTAGATACTCATTACGTTGAGGAACTGGTTGATATTATGGTTATAAATTGGATGGTTCGTTAATAGTAATGAGTGGCTAGAATGAATCTTATAGTGGATGGATTTCTCTGGATATCTGTTCCATGAGCTAATTCTATACTGTCTTTATTCTTCTTTTCCTTTATTTCTATTTAATTACAGCTTATAGATTTGAAGGGATCACAATGGACCATAAGGGTCTCTGGGTGGCGGTGTTAGGTTACCCTTCCTAACATAACCTAACTATAATGCTAAATGTTTTTTAATAAATAATTTTCTATTCGTTTTCTGAACATCATTATGAGTATTCTCGTTATTTTTGATATAAAAATATGGAGATCTCTTCGCATTTAAGGCTACTGTCTCACGATTGCTCGGTTTATGATAAATATAAAATTTTGTCTCTATATTTGGATTCATATTTTACTTGAGTTTATTATTTTAAAAGAAAAGAAGTGACAAAGAAATAAGACAAAGTAAAGATGGGGGATATTTCTGTATTTTTATTAAGGAGGCTAAAATAAAAGATTTTAGTCGAAAAGATTACCAACTGATTCTAAATTTTGCTACTTTCAGTCCATAGAACTAACAAAGATGATAAAAACCTTGACTATTAATATTGTTTTTCCTAAAAAATATCGGACGACATAAAACATTTCACCTACAGATGGTTAATTTAATTTGAGGTTAAATAAAACGCTCCAATGAAGCCGTTTAAGATAAACCTTTGAAAATCCTCTTGGGAATGAAATATGAACATGAAAAAAAAAACTAAATTGTTCACAAAAACTCTTTAAGGAAGAAAATATTTTTTAGGAAAGACAAAGGTTTTGAACTGTAGTTGATTGACAGACTAATTTCGAAATTTATTTCATAGAAGCAAGTTTTTAGTTAATATTGCTTTATTTGTGGATTAATGGTCCAACGAAACAAGAATTAAATGGTTCCAGTCTGATTAAGTATTGTATTGAGCAAACCCTTAAATAGAGAGATGATTCAGAGATACATAACGCCAACAAGGGTTGATTCTACTGAAGAAATAGAAGCGTTCAAAATAACATCATGTTCTCTGTCAAGAATCGTAAAGAGTCATAATTCAACACGACTATGTATCGAAGCATTCTGGAAAAAAATCAATTGTTAATTTTTCAGTTTTTTTAGGTTATGAAATGGTCACTTTAAAGTCCGAATCTAAATCTCATTGAAAGTTTGGTGGTAATTAAAGAAATTGTATTGGTAATTATGAAGGCCCACTTACATATTAAAATTAAGTTTAGGGTTCGAAACAATAGGAGGAAAATAGAATCTGGTAAAAAAATGCAAAGGGTTCATTTGTTTGACTTTAAACATAATAAATGACGTGTTTTACAAAGGTTACTTGATCAAAAGTTAAATGAAATAATACTTGGGTTCAAAGTTTTAACAATTAATAAGGGATTAAGTAGCATTTATGTGAAATTTAGGCTTTTTAAAAGGATTAGAAATTAGAAGAAGTTTTGGACCGAATCTCGTCACATTTCAAACTATGATTTTTGCTTATATTTATATTAATTTGACCTGATATTATTACAATACCAATAGCATATGTGAGATTTAAGTTGTTCAAAGTGATATTTGGAAGAGAGGTTGTGAAGGACTTATGAGAAATAATGGAGAGATGTTTGTATAATTTGAAATACTTCATTAGAATGTCATTTGTTTCAGTTGTGACAAATTTCATTTAAATCGCTTTATATTTATGACTTTTATGACCTTTAAACCACTTTCAGGGAGAAATATTTGTGTGAAGATTAGGAAAAATAATGGACTCATTATCACCAATCTCAATGAGCATGTTCCTTAGGCCATAATAATATGTCATATGCCAAATTTCATCAAAATACCTTTAAAACTGTGACCTGTATTTTGTTCTCAAGATTTATATGGACAGACAGACGGACAGATGAACGGACATCATTAAAATGACACAAAATCTGATTCTTATAATCTTTAGGGTTAAATTAGAAGTATTAGTTACATAGTTACAGTATTATTTTCCAATAAAGTGTTTTGCAACCACTGTGCATCAGAAGAGAAAAGAGAGAAAGATAAAAGAAAATTCATATTAAAAAAAAACCATAATAATAAAATAAAAGTTGTGAAAGTTCTGGCCCCATAGTTGAGTTCAGTTCAACTAAGCTCACATTGTTGTAGTTGTTGTTTTTGTTATTGTACTTGTCGTTTTTTTTTTTTAATGTACTTTTTGTTTTCTTTCCCTTCCTCCCATAAAAAAACATATACAGACCAGAAACATCCGCATATATAGACAAACAGACTTTTTTAAAACTTAGTATATATATACATGTGAATATATATATACGTACTTACATATGTTTGTATGACTCTTTGTTCCGTTGTAATTTCATCTATTTATTTGACTGTTTTTGTTGTACAGCTTTTTTTATTGCCGTTTTTGTCGGATGTATACGCGCATATTGTAAAGGAAAACATCAGAAGAATATTGTATATTGAATAAAACAAAATATAGAAAAAAAGTAGTGAAGTCATTTAATAAAAGTTAACTGAAAGAATAGGGTGTGTTTTCTTTTTCTTTTTTTTTACTTAAATATTAAAGTAAATAAAACTTTTAAATAAATTTGATTATTTTTTTTAACAAATTCTTTCAGATAAAAAAGAAAAAACAAAAAAAAATGACAACTACCGAATTGAAAATTGGTTTGACCAACAGTGCCCGTCCTTCCAGCCGTGTCTTAAAACCTCCAGGCGGTGGCCATTCAAATATATTTGCTGAGCCCGAGGTTAGTGTTAATGCACCACGACCCAAATACAATCAACAAAACTCTTCCAATTTAAATGCTTGTATGGGTTCAACCGATGCCAACGAAGCTGTAGAGAAATTACGCGAAGAAGTGTGTCATAAAAAAGAAGAAGCTTCAGCCAATAAAACTGATAAATCTGATACCAAATCGAATGCTTCTTCCAATGGTAATGAAGGTAATGCAGCTGGCAATAATGGTACTACTACCGTTACCAAAACACGTGTACCACCTGGTGGTCATTCTTCTGGCGGTTTCTGGTAAAGATTCAAAAAAATATATATATAATAATAAAAACAAACAACAAAAGATGGTCACAAAACAAAAAGTTTACAACAAAAAAAATTGAAGTCATTAAAAATTTGCTAAAATATTTCAAATTCTTTTATTTAAATTGAGAAAAAAACAAAGTAAACAAAAATTAACGCATTTATATACAAAAAAAAAAAAAAAAAAAAAAAAAAAAAAAATTTATAATTTATTTGTTTTAAAACTTTTTGTTGGACATCTTTAACCAGTCAAACCAAAATTTTAAACTCTCTGATGAAATGTAACAAACAAAAAAAAATATTTTTAAAGCTCTCTGCCTGAAAAGAAACTCTAATTCTATTTATATATTTAAAATATTCTATATAGTTTTTAAGTATTTTTTTTTGTTTCCTGTTTTATTAAATGTTTAAGTTAATATTTAAAAAAAGAACATTTATACAGTTTATTTATACATTTATTACTTTTTTTATTAGATGTTTATACAGTCAGTCTTGTCTCCTTTATTTTTACTTGAGTATTATTATTTGTTTTAAAATGTTTAATATTCTTTATTCTTTATTTATTCCAAACTTTGCTGTGTGATTCGTATTCTTCTTTTTTTACACTTATAAACAAAAAAAAACTCCAACAATTTACAAAATAATTATGTTTTATAAACAATTAATATTTGGTACTTAAGCTGCTTTCAAAATCACTTAATAAAACAAATAAAAAAACTATTTATATTTTATTCCTTAAAAGAACTAAAATGTGTTTTTAATTTTAAATAAAATGAGGTATTTTTTTAATAAAGAGTGAGATGGACAAATTCTTAACATACATATATATTTTAACAATTAAAAATGTTATAGTCAGTCAAGCCCGACTGCGTAAATTTTTACAATATTTATGTTCTTCAAAGTGATATTTGGAAGGGGGCTTGTATGAGATCTATGAAAAACAATTGACCGAAAATTTGGCACATCGATTGAGAATATTATGAGTCCTATTAACGCCAAATGTCATTAAAATTGCTTTATATTTTGGACTTTTATAAGCTTAAAACCTTATTCCGAGAGGTCATTTATATAGTAGCTACCTGAAATATGGGACCAAATATGACTAGTTTCAATAGACATCGTTCTAGAGTTAATTAAATAATTTTGTATTAAATTTCATCGGAATATCTGACAAATTACGACCTGTAGACTGTTCGCAAAGATTACATGGACAGACAAACAGACAGATGGACGGACTTGTTTACCATACTGACAGGATGCTAAGCACCATTTTTTTTTTGTAAACATTCTTTGATGTAAATTTAGTTATTTATAGAGCCCGTTGTAGCTTCATTTGCCGCAATTGCATACTGCCTGTAGTGCCAATAACTTTTTGGAAAATTTCATTTGCTTTTGGGTGGTCAACTTTTCTTCAACATTCCCCTGAGCATCAACAACATAAAATATTTGATCAGGAAAAATCTGCGGAAAATACGTTTTAATCAAATAAAAAATAAAACTGTAATTTTTTTGCCTTCCTTTTGTTTTAATATATGTTACGAATTTTTCGATCTCACTACTTATTTTTTAAATAAGTAAAAAATCAATATATAATCTGTATTAAATCGCGTCATAATTTGGCCCCTCCCATCTTCAACTATGAGTCATTATTTTAAACAAAATTTGTTGTTACATTTAAATGACAGATAACGGGAAAGATAATGTATTATTGAAAGGATAATTTTGTCTTATGTTTGTTGCTAAGGATGAAATGTGAGTAGAAAACACTAATTTAAAGTCATTTTTATATTCCAAATAATATTTGTTAGCAAATAATTCTGTAATATTTGTTATGATACACAGTGGTCCAGAAAAGCTTTTTCTTGAATATACTTCTGTTACTTTGGAACTAATTAGTATATTCTTAGTGAAATGACATGGATGATGTCATGGACATTCTTAAGGTATTTTCCAGTTGACTTGAAGAAGAACATGCTTCTTGTGGTCGAATAAACGTAGAAATGAAAGAAAATTATCTAGATTTGACTAGTGGTTGTCCAGTTTTGATTCGATTTTCGAAAACTTAGCAATTTTGAGATCCACAATTTATTAAGAAGGAGCTGGTGAAAGGATGTTTGATGTTTAAAATATATAAAGAACTTCAATTTAAAAAATGTCTATGTTTTTTTAATAAAATTCAAATTTAAACTTTAATAAAATTGAAACCAATAACGATATTTATTCCAATTTTCTGTATGATGTATATGAAGTTGTCCATTAATCGGGGAATTTAAAAAAATTCCGCATTTCCATACCAAAATACCCAAAATCTTAATCCGTCCAAAAAACATATTAAAAAATTATTTTTTTATTAAAAATGATTAATCGCTCCTTAAAGCTTGTTCCGAAACTTCATACACAATTATTTGATATCTATGAAAACCTTAGAATTTGGAGACCCATAATTTGTATAGAATAAATTAGTGAAATGTCATCTCATGCCAAAAATTTATGAAGAACTTTAAAATTCGTTTTTTTTATAAAATTAAAATTTTAACTTTAAAATAATTGAAACGAATATCGATATTTATTTGAAGTTTCAATACGATATATTGTTAAAAAGAATCTTGTTAAAAAGATTCCCACTATTTCATGCAGAAATATCTAAAATCAATCCATAAAAAATATGTTTAAAAATTGATTTTTATACCCTACACCATCATATGTGATGGTGTAGGGTATATCCTACGTTTGTGCAGATGTTTGTAATGGGTACTACCACCACTTTTAAATATACCGTTCGACTCAGAATCACTTCCTGAGTCGTTTAAACCATGTCCGTCCGGTTGGGTCGCAAACTACAGATCGCAGTTTTAAAGATATCTAATAAAATTTGACACATAGTATTATATAGGCCCAATACGAAACCTATTAAATTTGTTTATTATTGGTTCATTATTTCAGATGGACCCTATACAAATAACCACCCCCAGAAAAGGGATTTTTAAACCATAAAATTCCTAAATATGAAATGGTTTTATCAAAATTTTGGAAAAGTAGGACTTGCGATGTTCAAAAACAACGTGCCAAATAAAAATATGATCGATCGATTAGTTCTTATAGGTCCCATACAAACGACTTCCACATAAAACTTTGAAACATATAAATCTTTCATGTAGGTAATATTAATCAAATTAAAATAAATACAAGAAAAAACGGTTTATAAAATTGTACGAGGGTCGATCCATGATTTTTCCTAGCTCCCATAAAACTCTCCCGGAAAAATTCTTTAAAAACGCATAAATTTCACAAAAAATGTAAATATCATAATAATCTGCAGCACTTTTGAGCACAAATAAGAATAACAAATTATAGGAGGGTCGTTCATAAAATTTTCGACGCTATAATTTACAGCCATTGTGTAGTTGAGCTTGACCATTCATTGAAATTATCAATCGTACGTTATCTTCTTTTCATTGTCCTTTCACAAATATTTGGTATCATTGAAAACTTTAGATTTTGGAAATTCATAATTTGAAAAGAATTATGAGTCTCCAATTTACAGCACTTCAAATTTTGTTTTTTTTTAATCCCAAAAAAAATATCTCATTTTTTTAAAGTTTCAAATTAAGATGAATATTGTAAAAGAATTATCCAACTTTGTAGGTTTGCCAACTGTGCTACTGACCAAATATGAGCCTGCACTCCTCTAAACCAACGCGAAAACATCTCAGCTCTAACCAAGTGAAATTTTATAAAAATACCTCTAAAGGTTCTTAAGTTATAGTGCTTTCTGGCACTCGAACAGGTAGTCCATCTCCGTTTAAAATCCTCCCCACTTTTAGACATCTTTTGATTCAAAAACTGCATTATTATTCTTGTTCTAGAACTTGTTTACCATAATGACAGGATTCCAAATCATGCCAAAAATAAATGGACTCATTATGAAGTCTTGTAAAAGCAGCCTTTTTGTAAACACTTCTTAATGTTAATTTCTATATTTATGGAATCCATTGTAAAAAATTATTGGAATCTTTTGATGCAACTGTATATTGCTTCTTATACCAAGAACTTTTTGTGGAATTTTGATTGTTTGATGTAAAGTTTCTCTAACATTACCTCGAGCATTAGCAACCATTTAGTTTTGTTATCCACTATACAGCAAGAATATATTTTTAACTTGACTTCAATTTCGCAAAGTTTCCTTTTTGAGTCTTGTAAGTTTTCGTAGCAAATGGTCCGATCACTAAACTAACCAGGCTGCTTTCCTTTGGGATGTGTTGGGAGCTCTTTAGAAAATGATTCTTAATTTTTGGGCTTTAGAAACATCATGTAGACCATTGCTTCTACCTGAACCAGGCTTTCTGTCAACGGACAATGTATTCTGCAACAGTTTAATAATATTGGAAACAATTTTTTATCTTTGAATGATTAACCAACTTTTTGTAGGACCAATTTGGATTTTCTTGAAAATATTTAATAATATTAGTTCACACTTTTTTCTGGTCGATCATTTTAATCAGTTTAAGAATTCAATTCATTTGTTTGACATTAAACATACAATTGGATCTCCGTTCCGGAACGACCCTAGTTACACAAGGCCAAAGATTGTCAACCCAGCGACAGCTGTAACAAACGAAAGTTTTTCCCCAAGAAAGAACTGTCAGTTACAGCTGAACTGTTACAACAACTGACATGTCTAACAAATATAACTTGATCAAAAAAAGATCATCAAAAAAAGGTCAAAGGTCTCTATTACGCCTTAATTAATGAAACTAAAAAATTATACATATTTTTAATGCGTTTAATTATTTTTACAGTCTTTATTTTTAAATACAATTATATTGTTTTAAAAATAAATGTTTACATTTTCATTTTTATTAAGTCTACATCCATTTTACACTTATTATCGATTTGTAATCCCATAAAAAGACACTCCCTTAATATAAATTCTATATAAACAAAATCATTATTTAATAATATAAATCTTTAAAAAAAAGATTTTGGTCAATTTGAAAAATAAGTATTTAAACTAAAAAACAAAAAAAAATATTAAAAGAATTAAAAAATAACAAATTTTTAAAAAGTGGGAAAATTAATTAAGATCTAAATAATAAACTTAAACATTAATAGTTTTTTTAATTTAATAACAATTTGTGCTATTTAGTTATTAACTTAATTTAGGTTTAAGGAGAGGTATACAAAACCCAGGTATTTCTAAGGTAAATATTGAAAAATATCACTTTAAAAAATCTTGTTATACTTTTTTAGCACCTCGACACGTTTAACTTAATTCCATAAAGAATTGAATGAAAAGAAGAAACTGCAAATAAAGAAAATAAAATAAAATCCTTGTTAATAAAGATGTTGAAAGACAAATGAAATAAAAGAAATAAATACTAACAATTTGTTTTAATTATTTTTTAGCAGCTTCTATGGCGGGTGTTGCAGAAGCAGCAGCTGCAGCTGCTTTTTCAGATTGTTCCTTCGAATATAAATAGGCACGTCCCAATTGTACGGATTGTACAATAGCAACAAATAGATTAACCGAAAATAGACCCCAATTTTTGGGTATTATCACAAGACTATAGCGTGACCAGATAATACCAGTCGCTGCCAAGGCACCACATTGTGAAACAGACAAAGTTTCGGCGGGACGTGCCAAATCACTTAAACCGGCTATCACAAGACCCTAAAATGAATAAAATAAAAGTAAATTATTATGTTTCATTATTGATTTACAGTAATTTTTTCTCCCATCTATCCCATTGTGCACAATCGATGTGTTTATGCTCAAAAATAAAAAAAATACGTCTAAACGTAACAACTTAATTGTTCATTCACATTTATTTTATTAGTTTTATTAATAGATTAATCATAATGAAAAAGAAAAACATACACATGTCTGCAGCAGTGTCGCCAGATGTGGGAATTTCAAGAGATAACTGGGGACATATTTTCGTGGGGAGGGATTTGATGATTTCCTTTAAAGTTTCGGAATTTTTTATGATTTTGCTTATATTTTAGAGGATTTTTATTATTACAAATATTTTGAGTCATGATGATTGGTTTTTATACCCTACACCATCGTAGGTGGTTGCGGTATTAATGGTGTCACACCCACGTTTAAGTATACCGTTCGACTCAGAATCATTTTCTGAGTTGATTTAACGATGTCCGCCCGTCTGTCTGTCCATGTAAAAATTGTGAACACTATACATTTCGCAATTTTTGAGTTATGTCGATGAAATTTAATACATGTTATTATTTTCGCCCAAATACGAAGCCTATTGAAATTGGCAATGTTTGGTCCAATATTTCGGCTACCTCCCAAAAAAATTCCTCCCGGAATAAGGTTTTAAGCTCATAAAAGTCCTAAATATAAAGTCATTGTAATGAAATTTGGCAAAAGTAAGTGCTATGATATTCTAAAACGATGTGTCAAATTATGCGAGGGTCGGTCTATTACTACTCATAGGTCCTATACAATCTCCCTTCCAGATAACACTTTGAAGGGCATAAATCTCAAATACATTTTGGTAATGCGTTAATAACTGATCAAATTGAAATAAATATCGATGTGCTAAATTGTATGATAGTTGGTCCATAATTTCATTTCGGTTCCATATAACCCCTTAGAAAAATTAATTTTTAAACGCATAAATTTCACATAAATGTTAGTTTCACCATAATATACTGCACAGTTAATAAATTAAAAAATAAAATTATACGAGGGTCGTTCACAAAATTTTTCGTAAATAAATAACCAACATTTTGATTTAGGGTATTACATAGTCGGACTTGACCGGCTTTAACTTTTTTACTTGTTCTTTTTAATTTCTTTAAACAAGTAAGAATGCTGTATTCGGATATGCCGAATACTTAATACCCTTCAACACATATTCAAAATTCCGTTTATAAGAGGATACCACTGCACCGTGCCCCATACAGACAGACGTAGTTAAATCAATTCAGATTTTGATTTGATGAAAAAATGTTTATATACTTTTTGGGATTCTGATTGATTCTTTCTTATTGTTACACATGGAATGACAAAGGTAGTATAACCTAATTGTGGTGATGGAGGGCTTATAGAAAATAAAATTTGTATATAAAACTGTCACAGAATTCCATTTTATTGTAAATAGAATTGTTATTAAGTAAAAATATTGATTAAATTTTAACAAATTTCAATTTCTAATAAAGAACGAAAATTGTTCCGATGTCACCAGGGGATTTCAAGTTAAAAATGGGGATTATTGGGGACTTCTTTGGGGATATGAGATAAAATTTTTCTGGCAAAATTGGTCTACAGTCTGGAAATAAACATCGCAAATTATTATCAAAGAACTTGTTATCACACAATAACATTAGAAAAAACCCAAAAAGATCTGAATAGAACTTAAGTAGAACTGATTTAAAAATAAAACTAAAATATAACTGGAGTGAACTAGAACTTATTTTGAATTTAATTAGGACTGACCTGAAAATAGATTGAGATAGAATTGCGTTTGAACTGAATTAAAACTGAATTAGAAATGACTTAAACTGATTTAAAACTAAATGAGAAGTTCAATAGACAAGAACAGAGATAGAACTGAATGAGAACTAATAAAAAGGAACTGATATATAACTGGACTGAAACTCAATTAAACCTGAACTAAAACCGTACTTAAACTGAACTGGATCTTCAAGAGAAATGACTTGAACTTATCAAGAATATAACTAGAACTATTGTAGAACAGAGCTAGAACTGAATTCGAAATAAACAAGAATTGAACAAGAGCTAAAAAAACGGAACTAGAACTAAACTAGATCCGGACTAGAACAGATCTAGAACTGATTTGAACTACAACTGATCTGCAACAAACCTAAAACTTCACCTGAACTAAAGTTAAACAGATCTAAGACTGAAATACAACTGAACTTGAAATAATCTAGAACTTAACCAGAAATAAAGCTAAAATAATCCAGATGGAACTTAATTCCAAGACTCATTTGGATTTAAATTGAGTCAGATTTTGTTACAGTTTTAGAATATAAATATTTTTTTAGACGTTACAAAAGAAACGACAAACTTAATATAACCACATACACTTTATGTGTGTTAGTGGTGGTAAAATAGAACAAAAACTAAATTGAGCATCTTATCATTTAATTTTGTTAAACCTTCCTGCCGCATGACTGCCATAAAAAGCTTATAATGATAAAATAAATCTTTGAAAAATATAAAAATAACAGATTGAATTTAATGCGCTTTAAATTAAAAGGTAAAAGGCAGAGTATGGAAAAACTCGGGGCAAAATCTTTATTTTCAAATGATCTTACTTTTTATTCTTATTTGCAAAGATTTACAAATTAAAACTTTTTTTCGATTAAAATTGTTATCATTATATTTTAACTTATTTTACTCTTCTTCCAGTTAAGAGTAAAAATGAGGATTATTTTTTTAATTCGCTCATTTTTTTTTTTTTTTTTGATTTTTATTATTTTTTTTAAATTTAACTCTTTTCAAAAATCGATACAAAAATTAATTTTTTTTAAAAATTAAAATTAAACTCTTTAAAAAATCCGATCATACGAAGAATAATAAAAAAGAGTCGAAATCTTATCATTTTAATTAATTTTTAAACTATTTTTTTAATTCGCTCTTTTTTATTTTTATCGTTGTTTAGAATTTAACTCTTTTCAAAAATTAAACTCTTTTAAAATTAAACTCTTTGAAAGATCCGAGCATACGAAGAATGATAAAAAAATAATCGAAACCTTATCTTGGTAAAAAGGGCAACATTTTACAACAGAAGTTTTGCGTAATTTATTTGTATTAATTTTTGAACTATTTTTTTTTTGATTTCGCTCTTTTTTATTTTTATCGTTGTTTAGAATTTAACTCTTTTCAAAAATCAATACAAAAATTAAACTCTTTTTTTAAAAATTAAACTCTTTGAAAGATCCGATCATACAAAGAACAATAAAAAAGAGTCGAATCTGTATATTGGTAAAAAGGGCAACATTTAACAGCAGAATTAAGACGTTTTCCGTACTTTATTTTTATTAATTTTTAAACTATTTTTTAATTCATTCTTTTTTATTTTTATCGTTATTAGAATTTAACTCTTTTCAAAAACTAAACTCTTTTAAAATAAAACTCTTTAAAAGATCTGATCATACGAAGAATAATAAAAAAATTGAAACCGTATCTTGTTAAAAAGGGCAACATTTTGCAACAAAAATCTCCGTATTTTTTTTATTAATTTTTAAACTGTTTTTTCGATTTCGCTCTTTTGGATTTTTATCGTTGTTTAGAATTTAACTCTTTTCAAAAACTAAACTCTTTTAAAAATAAACTCTTTCAAAGATCCGATCATACGAAGAATAATAAAAAGAGTCAAAGTTTTTTTTAAGAAGTTTTCCACAATAAATTAATAAGAAAAAATGCATGTTTTTAAAGTTCATTTTAAAAATGTTAAAATGCGTTCTAAAAATTTGAATTGAATTTTATTCCATAACAAAATTTGTTTCACAAAAAACGTTTTTCTCATAAAAATATATATTTTGCTTATTTAGAATTAATTCCGATTTTCATTAAAGAGTTTTCAACAAAAATAAATGAATTAAGTAAAAAACAAATTTCGTTGACGTTATAACGTGTATTGTTGACCTCATGTCCAATACTAGAGATAGATCTACATGTCTTTTTAAAAAATTTGGCATTAAATTAGAAAAGATATTTAAATAAATGAAAGATATATGCAAATGAAATTATGCATTTTGTTCTTTAAAGCAGACAAAGAAAGCATTCGCTCCCACACAACAATGAAAAAACAAACACGCTTTTTGAACATTTTTTTTAAATAATTTATAATTTGTTTATATTATTGGAATATTTTTGAAATTATGGATCATTAAGGAATGTCGTGGCACCTTATAGTATTTATGTTGACTGGACTCCAAAACGATTGGGCCAATTTTGGTAAAATTTTCACAGAATTATCCTATAGGACCAGGTAGAGGGGTAACTCTATACAAAGCAAATATTGATAATCAAATATCTTAAGAATTATACGAACCAAAGTTCTGAAATTTGATATCAATCACTTTCTCAAGAAACTGTTTTACTGCACAAAAAGTAGAACGGGTAGAAGCAGGGGGAGAATATAGCCACCATACAAAATAAATATTGATTGTAGAAGATCTAAAAAACAACTACAATGAGAATTTTCAACTTTGATCCCAATTACTTTTTTTTATTCACATCCTGATTTGTAAAATTTCTTTCAAGATCTAGAACTGATGAGAATTTTTGTGCAGCAAAGCGCACCGGGTAATAGCTAGTAAATTAATAAATTAAAAAGTGAAACACACGTTTTCTTACTTAATTTATGTTTAAGTGCCTACAAAAATAAAATTACAGCTGTCAAACTGTGCCCACTGCTCTCAAACAGCATCTGATCATTGATAGCAAATATGGTTTTGAAAAAGGTCAAGGCCAAGAATATAGAAAAAGAACTAAATATATATGTTTCTTTATTTTCTTGTTTCTTTTAGATTTAAAAATTTCCTATATTTATATTGTTCATAATAGTGAAACGAATATATCGCCTAAGTTTGGTAGTGTGCCAAAAGCAAAAAAAAAATAAATAAATAAAATAAAATAAATAAACAAAAATGTATCTAAAAAAACGCAATTATCTCTACTTCCTGTATAATTCAAATAATTAATAAACAATAAGATTTTTTACTATTGATATTTTCTCAAATAGTAAGATTTAACGCCTCTAAAGTTGGCGTAAATAAAATAGTATTTCAAGATGAAGACTCTTCTTAATCAACATAAAATCTTATCAGTAAGAAAATTTTAATAAATTTTTATTAAACTTAAACTGATAAAGTAGATAATTTCTTATTCACACAACCTGAGATTGTAAATGAAGAAAAAATGGATTAAATAATAAAATAAAATTAATAAAATAATTAAATGAAAATTTTAAAGAATTTTAAAAACCGTTTAAAAAAAATTCACTAATTAAACAAATTATAAATAATAAATGAACTAGAGCTATTTCTGAACTGAATCAGAATTATATAAGCTGAATTAGAACTGAACTAGAAATAAACTAAAACCGAATTAGAACTGAACTAAAACTGATTTAGAACTGAAAAAACTGAACTAGAATAGATCTATAACTGAACTAAAACTGAACTAGAATTGTATTAAATTTAAACAAGAATTGAACTAAAACTGAACGACAAGTAGACCCGATAAAAAAACAAAACAAGTAAAAATGCTATATTCGTCTATGCCGAATCTTCAATACCCTCCACCACAAATGCGTGTAAGTAAATATCTTATGTTTTTTACATACACACTCACATACACTAAGTTAGTAATATTTTGGCTATAACATTTCTCTACTGAACTGATTTTAATAATTTTTGAAATGATATATTTACATTATATCCAAATCTTATTCTAAATTGTTGATTTCTAATTGAAAGTTTTACGAAAATTTCTCGCTGGAACTTAGAGGTTGCCTCACATATCGGTCTATATCTTTTGATATACTGAAGAGATTTTGCTGATTTTCAATAGAAAACTTCTCAGGACTATAAAAATTACTCAGGCCAAATTTCATTGAACTCCGTCAATTATTGTCGAAGTGAACATGACAACAACAGACAGACGAACACAACTAAATCGATTCAGATTTTGATTTGATGCAAGAATATATATATTATCGAGTCTGAAATAATTCCTTCTTAGTGTTGCACAAGGAATGGAAAAGTTTATATAATCTCTTCACAACTTGTGATGATGGAGGGTATATTTAATATTAAAAGAATCAATTAAATTATTTTCAATGTTATTAAACAGTATCGAGAAGATTTATCCTTTTATAGAAAATTCAGGCAGTCGGCATGATGTCTCTAAAGCCACCAAATAGAAAACATTTTTAAAAGAACTTCCAACAAATTCGGCAGATTCGCTTAGAGCTCGTACTACAAAGCACAAAATGTTCCTTGGTTCTGGAAGATTTTTCACAATTTCCTGGTCAAAAATTTTATGTTGCTGATGATGCTCGATGAAAAAAAGCTCTTGGTATGGCAAGCAATACGTAGATGCGACAGAATAAGCAAATCATTTGTTATAACGAGCTCTAGAAAAACCATAATTTACAATAAGGAATGTTTACAAAAAAGGTTGCTTCGATCCATAAGACTTCAGAACGAGTCCGCTAATTTTTGACCTGACTTGACATCCTGTGACTATGATAAGCAGCCATTCACAAGAACAATAGTGTGGTGTTTATGCCACATTATTGTGCTAAGGCCAGTGGAGGGATACTGAAGAGCTCACAAACATTATTTCCGAAAAAAGTTAATATGCAAAACATAAGTTAAGATTTTTTTGATCGCACTCTTTTATATACAATTAAAGGTTCACACAAAATTTTCAAATTTTACTATCACTTTAATATTAAGTTATTTTTACTATTTTCTATTTCTATTTTCATTATTTTTTAAAATTAAAAAAAAAAACGTACTAAGATTTACAAAAAAGTCTCTTAGTCATTAAAGCTTTAGTACTTTTTCTCACAAAACTTTCATTTTAAGCATCTCTGATGTAATTGGGAATATTACAAAACGTCATTTATACATACGTATATTATAAAAGTTTATGTGTTTGTTTGTATGTAAATTTACATGAATATTTTTTTTCTGATTATATAAAACAAAAATATAGAAAAACTTACCCATTTAAACATGGGAGACCAAAAGAAAACTGTTTTGGGACCTAAATTAATAACAAAAAATAATGAAAATATAATATTATTAATATCCGATTTATAATCACTTACCAGCTGGATGATTCCATAAAGGTCGTAATTTATCAGGCACATGTTTATCAACGGCGCCAATTAAACCTTGATAAATTTTTGAAGGTAAACCTAATTTAGCAGGAGCAGCTGGTGGTGGTGGTGGAGCTGAGGGAGGTACTGCTGTAGAAGCCATGTGTGAGGATTTCTATTTGTTTAAATATTTCTTCAATAAATTATGGAAAAATCGTACGATAAGTTAAACCACCAAACTTCGCTCACACACAAACTCTTGAAAAAAACAGAAGAAAAAAATCAACGTTGTTTATTGTTGAAATTACGACGAGAATATGACAATAAATTTTTTTTAACAAAATCGTTTCAAACATAAGGAAAGAAAAATAAATGAGTTAAATATTATTTAGTATTTTGTTTAATTTGTTATTTGTATTTTAAGAGAGAGAGAGTTTAATAAAACACATGTGGTGAAACCAGAAGAAAAGCAAAGAGAGAAAGAGAAAAACATTTTTATTTATTTATTTTTTTGTACAGAGCTTTCTCTCACCTTGGCCTTGACCACAACTACACACACATACCTACACAACACATAAATAACGTATAATTGTAGCGTAACGTTACACAAAACCAGAAATCCTACGACTTCCGTATGTTACAACGAATTTTTTTATTTACGGAAATTTTGTATATAAATAAAACAAATTTTAATTTAATGCAAAAATGTTTTTATTACAAAAACAATATTTTCTTGGAGATTATACTGTTATTATCTTTAACAGCTGTTTAACGGTTCAGGTGTAAATACTTATTTATGGCAACAAATAAACTTTCTCCTTTTTAGTGTAAAACTTACCCGCCGCCGTTAGTTTTTAACTGGTGCAACGTCAACTATAAACTGAGCGAGAATTATATTAAGTCTATTTTGTTGTTACTTGATTTACTTCTTTTTAATTAAACAAAGCTTTTTTAAGAGCTTTAGTTGTTTTTTTTTAACTTGTTTGGGATTTTCTACTTAACATAATTTAAAAATTAGAAAATTTTTATTAGATTTTTACAGTAACGGACACAAGTATAGGCAAATTTTTAATGTGCCTATATTTGTGTCCTACAATCACTTACAAAATTGTTTACACTCTCTAATAATTAACGAGACACAGGGAGTGAAATTGAAAAATTTTTAACACACAACATGTCAGGGTCCAATAAATATATATAAATATATATTAAAAAGGGTGACCACAAAAAAGTGCTTACTAAAATTATTAAATTTAGTCCTACAAGAAACTTGACAGCGTCTGCCGTTAAACTATTTCTAATGTTATTAAACAATACCAAGAGAATTTATCCGTTGATAAATATACTGGTTCAAATAGAAGGATTGGTCCACAAGATGTTGAAGAAAACTTTTGTAACCACAAGCAGTCAAAATTTCCCAAAAAGTGCATGATATGTTAAGGTTACAAAGGGCTCTATAAAAACCGGAATTTACATAATGGTTTGTTTACAAAAAAGGCTGTCTCCGTTCCAAACTTGACATCCTGACACTATGGTAAACAAGTCCTTGAGTAGTACAAACACAATAATGTGGTATTTGTACCAAGAGAGACAAATCCTTTAAACTAACCGGAGCTAAGACCAGTGGAGAGATATTGAGCTCTTGTGGTTGAGTGTTGTATTATCATACGATTTAAATAGGTTATTAGACCCAGATCCAGCAGTCCTATATTTGTTTCAGTGATGATTTCTCACTGCAGTATAATTGCTGTAAAATTTAAAGACTCGTTTAATAGCTTTTTAGAAATTCGATAATCAATATCAGTTCCTTAAGCAGGTAGTTGGGACCAAATTTGAGAACTTTCGTTATTATAGTTTTTTAGATATATACCCCTCCCCTGGTCCAATACATCCTAAGTTTCGTGCAGTAATCTTCTATCTTGTCTATCTTAACTCAAAATATAATTAGTACAAATTTTATTGAGGTTTATCTTTAAAATTGCCAGAGGTAGAGTATTCAGAACGTTGCATGGACAAATAGCCAGAAAGTGACGATATGTCGATCTGTTCGTTATTATTCAAATGATCACAATAAAACCAAAATAAACTATTTACTGACTATGACTACAATTTTATTATGTATTTCGTTTTTATCCAATTAAGTATAATTTATAAATATAATACTTTTCTTTAGGTTGGCTGACACAAATAAGTTATTGCACCTTGTAAATTCTCCTGTGGATTTGGTGGCTCCAAATGTTGATGTTGTAACAGTTCGGCTGTATCCGATAATTCTTTTTTGGGGAAGAAACTTGCATTTGATACAGCTGTCGCTGGGTTGACAATATTTGGCCGAATGTGACCCGGGTCGTACGGGAAAGGAGATTCGATTGTTGTGGGAACCTCTAAATGTTGTTGTTTAATTTGATGTAAACGCAGTGAATTACTTTGGGTAAATGTACTCTGACAAACACCACATTTATAGGGTCTTTCACCGGTATGTGTACGTTTGTGTATATTTAAATCTTTTGATTGTTTAAATGCTTTCTCACACTGTGTACACTTATAGGGACGTTCATTGGTATGTGTACGCATATGAATTTTTAATTTGTTCGAACGTCTAAAGGTCTTTTCACATAATGTGCATTGATAGGGTTTTTCACCGGTATGAGTACGACGATGTACTTGAACATCATATAGTCTAGGATAAGCTTTATCACAAAATTCACATTTATAAGGTCTCTCACCGGTGTGACGTCTAAAGTGTATTTTTAGATTGCCCTCACTATCGAATTTTAGACCACAAAGAGTGCAGAGAAAACGTTTTTTAGGTTGTTCCACCTGTTCTTTAGTTTCTGGTTTCTTATCTGGATTATGATGATTGTTAACATGAGCAATTAGCTTATATTTATTGGTATAAGCTCGTGGACATTGCTGGCAAATATATTTCTTTTCGGCATTTGATCTTTTACGTTGTACCTGAAACTCTTCTATATTTTCAGATTTATGCATACGACGCATATGTGCATACATATTATGACGCCTACTAAATTTTGTCTCACAATAAAGACATTGGATTTTTAAATCTTCGGGTACGTGATTTAAACGTAAATGTTGTTTTAGCAAACGTGAATTCTTAAAAATTTTATCACATTCCTTGCATTTAATCTGTAACCATTCATCTTTGCCTTCATTCTTCTCTTCGGAATTTTCTTCAGTTTTTATGATTTTTTTCATTTTCTTGGTTTTATTTTTAGGAGACTTTTTATTGGAATTATTTGCCCATTCATCATTGTCTTCGGATGCAGAGGCCGAAGACAATTCATTGTGACTATTATGGTTATCGTATGAATCCATTGTTTGTTGATAGTCATGGATTGGAACATTATCTTCAGTATCGGACATTTTTGTTGTAAGAGAAATACTGGGATATGCCAGTTCTAGGCAATCGGTTAGATCGTTGCTGAAATTATAATGATAGTTTTCTTTTAAACATTTAAATTTAACGTTTTTTTATTGCAAAATAACTAATCTAAATCTACAGTTTCAATTTTTTTTATTTAAATTACTATTACAATTTTTATCACCAGTGATGAAATTTTGGACTTTCTTCGGAAACCCTTGTAGATACCACTTTTGTGCTCTTTAAAAAGAGGTTAATAGCTCCGTACAGTTTAGAGGATTTGGCTCTCTTTGGTCAAATACCTCATTATTGGACTCAAAGGCTTTTTAAGAATAGTCACTGGGTGTCAAGTCAAATATAAGTGGAATGAAATCAGCCTTTTGTAAGCATGTATATTGAATGTTGTACAAATAACCTTATACTTATGCATCTCTAAGCGCAAGATGTAGTCCAATATAATGGTATCTTTCACAATAGAAAAACACTGATATTGCTTTCTCCTGTATACCTCAGCTGACAGACTCACATACCAAAATAAATATCATTTCTCATTTCCTTCTCTACTTTCTCTTCTCTTATCCCTTCTTCCTTTCCTAACTTGTAAGGTTTATATGGTTGGTAGCAATAGAAAGATTACTAGTCACCTACTGCTCCCCTCCGACACCATATATGCCGTCAATGCATGGATGGTTTATCCCCTTGTGTGCATACTCATGCGAATCAAATGGAAAATCCTAATACAAATGACAAAACAAAAATCAGGGGAACAACCAACCTTAACAGCCACAAAAGCAATTAGTCACAGAAAGCCTTATATTGAAAGGCGCGCTACCTTATGGACATTCAAAAAGCTTGGATACAAGCCAGTCAAAGACCTAACGAAGGATGACAAGAAGTCTCTCGAATGTGCTAGAAAACTTCTTGCAAAGCAAGAAGTGTCTGGTCCTTTTTCCCAATCAAATGTAAAGGACAACACGATTATAAACACTTTAAAAGAATTATTTTCATGATTTTTTTGCTATATTTTTCTACAAAAGTAGCGATATCTTAAAAATACTTTGACAATACTTTAAGCAATCATTTGGAACTCATATCATACTCTTAGTACAAATGATGTGTCACTACAAAAAATTAATAATTAAAGGGTATAAAATGAATTTCAAATGAAATGTTGTCTAATGTATCTCATAATGGGTTAACATTGATATAACATTGGAAAAGTCTTTTTAAAACTTTATACCATTCATTTAAAATTAAATGAAAAAAATTTATATAAATTTCGAAACATCCGCTCTCTATATCTCAAAAACTTAGAAAAGAAATTCTACTTTGTTTTATTTTTTTAATAATTACCCTTCACAATAATAACAATATTTGTGAATTTGATATAGATTTCTTCCTAAAGTGTAAAATATAACTTACCCCTCATCATCCTCATCATATTCTTCATTTCTCGAATAATTTTCACCTAAAATATCTTCTTCTGTATGTTCCTGCTTCACTTGTATTGCTTTCTTGAAAAATTCCTCCTCCTCCTCCTCTTCACCCATTTCATCAGCATTGCCACTATTATCACTTTCATCATTATGTTCCATCTTAATTTTTGCACAAGCATTAATATCAATCTGTACCTCTTGTAAACAATCTAAAGATTTCCCAACATCGCCATGTAGCTGTTGACCTCCACCCAATAGCATTGCATAAAGTTTTTCATTCACTTCTTGAGCCTGTTGGACAAATGCATGGGCTGCTTTTAGCTTACGTGAACAACAGCTACAAATTGATTGAGGCAATTTTTCAGAACATTTGTCATTTAAAATCTGAACTCAAAAATATAAAAAATTACACTTTAAAGGATTTTTTAATAAAATTACTTTTTCTAATGCTTACATTTATGTTGGTCACCTCATTGAGGAGTTGGGCATAGGATTTAGGCCGATTATTTTCATCGGTAGTAAGTTTTGTGAGTGCTTGCAGCCCCTTAGTGGAATCATTTAAACAAGTACGACATTTATTGTTTATTTTAATCATTGTTTATATTTTTTACATTATTTGCAATACAACAATAATTATTTGTTTTTTCTTTCTCTTCTCTTTGCGATTTATAGTGTTAAATTGACAACTGATCAGTGATGCCATATAGTTGTATTATGTTTACTTTTAGCATTATGTACAATTGTTTATTTAGTTAAAACTTTGTATTTTACATTTTATTAAGTTTCAAATTTTTAAATTTTTAATTAATAAAAATAATAAAATAAAGAAAAATTATTTTTTTATACTTTTTTCTGTTAAATCTTGTAGCGAAAAATTAACAAACAATCTTAACATATGGCAGCTCTCTTGTCATTAGTGCTATACTTCAATGTCAACGAAAAAGCTAACTGCGTCAAATATATTTGCTAAAGCTATGACTGTTAAACAATAAATCATGTTTTTAATATTTAAATTAAGCATTAAAGATTTTTAATCTGTTTTTATAAATAATGAATGAATATTATTAACAAATCAATAAAAAAGAATTGAAAACTCTAATGCATAATTTTAAATAAGAAAATTGTGTTAAAAAAGTATTTTATTAATCATTCCACAGTGATTCCGTAGCGATTTGTTTCGAAATAATTCTGTAACTATTGAATCCATAAAGTATTTTAATAAAAATGTACATGGTTAAAACTTAGGTGTAGATTTGGAGAACTATAGCTCCCTATCTGTGTCAAGGGCAACGTTTGCTCGATTTGGTTAAGTTAGTTTTTCTTTCAAAAAGAATCTACACCATAAACCAACATTATGGTTATGAAAAATTAATGAACGATCCTCGTATAATTAAGTTTTCTGATTTATTCTTAAGTATGCAGCATATTACTGTGTCGATAAAATTTATGTTAAATTTAGAAGTTTCAAAATGAATTATTCTGGAGGGTTATAGGGACCTAGAAGAACTAATGGACCTACCTCTTATATTTCTTCACATCGATATTTGGTTATATTTTTTAATTTGACTAGTTATTATAATACATATATGTGAGATTTATGACCTCAAAATGATTGCTTTTATGAGAATAGACCACCCTTCGCATAACTTGGCTCATTTTTGCCAAATTTGGTTAAAAACGCGTTATATATTTAGAATTTTTATAATCTTAAATCCTCATTCCGGGAGTATATTTGTATGAGAGGTACTGAATCGAATTTGCCTAACCACCAACGATGGTGTAGGGTATAAAAATGAAACAAATATAAATAATTTTTAATTTTTATACATACATTTTAAAACGATATTATTATTTCATTTTTCGATTTCTAATCCTGATTTATTTGATATTTTATAGCTCTCACTACTTGTACACCCTGTGTTAGGGCCACAAATAAATTAACAGTTAATAATATATAATTTTTTGGTATTATAACCATCGAATATCTTGACCAAATAAGACCAGTTGCTGCCAGTGATGAAGCTTGATTATAGATATACGATCGGCTGGTCGCTGGAGATCACCAATACCAGCTATAACAAGACCCTTTTAAAATAGAAAAAGTAAATGAAAATAAAAAAAGAATTTAATTAAAAAATACCCATTTGAATACTGGGGCCCAAAAGAAAATTGTTTTAGGACCTGCTGGATTTTGCCATAAAGGACGCAAAGAATTTGGCACAAATTTATCAACAGAACCAATAAGAGAATTATATAAGGAAGATAGGAAACGGACCATGGTTCCATATATTTGCTGTAATTTAAAAAAGGAATCACTGATGATGTAATTTAAAAGAGAAAGCTGATGAATTTATCGAGTTCATTTGAGAGACTACAGGTCACTAACTGAACTGTTGAAAATAACTAAATTCGACTAAAGGGACTCTAGATAAGGTTGAATTTTTTGCCATGGTAAAAACGTTTTACAGTATTCGGTGTCTTTAATACCATTAAAAAAATTTAGAATAATGTTTCTAAACTTGTCCATTTATCAGAAAATTAAAAAAGTTCCCACTTTTCCATAAGAAAATGTCCAAAATCCCAATCCGTGTAATATATATTTAAATAAATGAAATTTTTTCATTAAAATAATAAATCGAAACTTCTTACTCATGTATTTGGTCTCTACAAAAACTATAGAGTTTGGAGATCCATAATTGGTAAAGAGAAAGTGGAATGACATATTTTTTATTTATGAAGCAATTTTGCTGTTATTTTGAATAATAAAATTCATTTTTAAACTTTAATAAAATTGAAAGGAAACGTTTACTTATTTAAGATGTTGGAATGACGTATTTGAACTTGTCCATGAACCAGAGAATTAAAAATATTCCCACTTTTCCGAGTAAAAGTATCCAAAATTTCAATCCGTAAAAAAGATTCTTAAATAAGTGACTTTTGATAATTTCGAAACACAAGTTAGGAATCAGTATTGTTCAGCATTCAGTATATTAAATTGAAAATAGAGCATGAAAAGTTTTAAATTGAAAATAGAGCATGAAATTATGTTTTGATTCATTCCCTTTCTTAAAATGGATGCTGATCCTTTCACGCGTAAATGATATGCCACCAGATAGAAGGTAAAAAGAAGTAAATTATTACTCGTTTAATTCAATTTACATTCTTTTAATCCAAAATACTTATTTTTCTTTTATCAAAAATAAAAAAAACTCACCAAAAAAACTGCTTCGTTTAATTTAAATTAGATTCGTTTATTTCGTGATTTTTGTTTTTTGTATGATTTTTTTTCTTTTTATTATAATTAAATTTATTATATTTACGATTTAAAAGATGTTTTTTTATTGTGTTTTTTAAAAACGTTTTAATATTTTTGAAATATGTTGGCGTTTTTAAATACTTAATTTTCTTTTTATTTAATTTATTTTTGTTGTAATGAGCGTTGGAAACTAGATCGATCTTGATGTTCGTATGAAAAATTATGTTTATCTTGCTTATTTTAGTTTAGGAATTAAACTAATTTATTAAAAATTATAAATAAAAACAAAATAAATTTGGAAATATTAATTCGAATTCAAAAATTTTGGGAAAATTTTAAATTTGGAAAAAAAATCTAATAAATAATAACAATATTGATAAATTTGAAGAGTTTTGAAGTCTTTTTCAAAAGAAATATAAATTAATAAAGAAAAGAATTTTTGTTTTTAGTTAAAAATATTTTTTTAAAGTATTTTTTTTTTTCTACAATATATTTTTTTAGATCCAAAAAAAATTAAATTAGAAATAAAAAATTCTATAGTTATAATTTTTTAGTTACTTATTTTTGTATAAAATAAAAAAGGAAATAAAAGTTTTCTAGAATAGAGAAAAAAAGATAAATAAAATGATAAATTTTTGTATAAGTGGGGGAGGTAAATAAACTTCAAAAGAAAAGGAAGTCAAGGGAATAAATTTTCGTTTGTTAGGTATTTCTTTTACTTTTAAAAAAAAATGTGTTTAAAACTCAAAAATTCAATAAATTTGTTTGGTTTTTTTATATATAGAATTATATATATAGATTATTTTTTTTGTTTGTTTATATAAAGTATTAAATTACAATAATTAAATTATCATGGACTCATTATATTTATGATGTTCTTGTTTTTGTTTTGTTTTCGTTATTTGATAAATCCTTTTTTGTTGCTGTGTGTTATGATTCTAAATTAAATATATATAATTATAAAAAAAAGATTTTGGTTGTTTGCAAATTAACAAGACAACATTGAAATCATGGTCACATTGAAAAATAAGGGAAATTTTGTTAAAAATTAAATGTATTCGGTAATATACTATCGGCATTTGGATCAAATTGATATTGAGTGCCATCAGAAGCTGGTACCATAGAGGCTTGTTCATTCTAAAATTAAAAAGAAAACAAAAATAAAACAAAGATTAAAACATAAATATCTTCTTAAAACCAAGTTTTCTAAAAACATCATCTAACGTACCTCATCTGAGAAATGTTGTTCAATAATTTCGTAGGCCAATTTATAAATGTCCACATTTTCGTGATTTTGTAATTTTTCAATTTTTTCGAGACCATCGCATTCTTCAATTAAATTGGCTACATCTTGTACATGATTTTCGGCCATTTTGAGCATATTATTAAGACCATCCAAAACCACCTGTTGCGACACAAAAAAAAAAAAATACAAATTAATTAAACCTTAAACTTAACTTCATTTCTAAACTTACATTTATAACTTGTGTATCTTGACAGGACAACAAATCACAGAATGGAGGTATAACACCTTCCTTAATGAGTGTAAACACTTGATCACGATTACCGCTGATAGTCAAATTGCTAATGGCCCAAGCGGCTTCTTTTTGTGTTTGGAATTCGCCATGTCGTAGATTTTCTATGATTTTGGGTAAGAGACCACAATTGATGACTGCCTGTACTTGTGATTGATTACCGGCTGTAATGTTGGATAAGAACCAAACAGCTTCTTTACGTATCTTTTCCTTTTGATGCGACAACAATGCTGGGAAGAACGATAAAGCATCATAGTTGAGTACCACTTGTGTTTGCTCATCTGAACCGGTTACAATATTGCCAACAGCACGTAACGCTGCAGTCTGTACCTTAACCTCAGCATGACCCAATAAAGGTATCAATTTGGGTACAACACCACTTTCGATAACCATTTGAATTTGTTCATTACCACCGTCAGTTAAATAGCTAATGGCCCAAACTGTATCGACTAAAATATTAGTGTCGGTATGATGTATTAAAATATTGAGAGCAGGCAAAATTTCATGAATGGTAGCAGCTGGTGGTGGTGGATCTTTATTACGACACAAATTTACAATAACCCAAGTGACATTACGTAAAAACGAGATGGGTATGTCGGGTTTAATGAATGACAATAAGGGTTGGACCACACCATGTTTAATAACATAATCACGTAACTTGGGACCATCACCGATAATATTACCCAAAGCCCAAACAGCTTGTTCACAAACATTTGGAGCAGGTGATGAGAGTAATTGTAAGAATAGGGGTACAGCACCAGCAGCAACAACTTCATTTGTTTGCTCTGATGTACCCGAAGCAATATTAGTTAATGCCCATGCGGCCTCAAACTGTAACATTGTTTGATTGTGCTGTTTGAGACATTCAACCAAAATGGGTAAAATATCACTTCTGATCAAGTCGTTAATTGGTGGATTCTTATCAGACGATAATAATTTACGTGCAGCTTGTACAGCAGCCAATTGTTGTTCGGGTTTTGATGAATCAGCAGCAGCTTCAGCTAATTTCTTTAAATTTATTTGATTTGGCAATTGATCATCTTCGTCTGTATTTGAATCCATATTGGGTACATTGCGGCGCTTAAGAATGGTCTCTTCACGTTTATTTTTACGTAATTCAACTGTGACTTCATTGCGTCTACGACGCATTTCCTTCAAAAAAATAATAATCAATTATAAATGTTTTAAAATATAAAAAATAAAAATTATAACTAATAAAAACAACTCATTCGTTGTTTAATAAACAAAATGTAAACAAACTTTGACAGTCCCTTTCTTAACTAAAAATCATTTTACTCATGTGGCTTGCACAAAATATATTATGTGTTTTTTTTTTACAGGAGAAATAATAAAACGTTTTTTACATCCTCTTAAATTTTACCGTTAAAAGATAACATTTAACAACTCTGTTTTCACATAGATCAATTTAAATACAGAGTCGTATTTATAAGCACTTGCAGAAAATTGTAAACAAAAGAAAATTAACAATTATACTTTCGTGCTCAGCTCACACATATGCCTATTTTATTATGGTATTGGTGAGAATTAATAAAAATGGATAAAAAAAAGCAATGAAAATACAAAAAAAAGTTCACCGTAATTGTGAACCACGAGGAAACATAATGACAATGAAAATGAATTAAGGAGATATTAACTATATTTATGAAATTAAAACGCAAATCATAACATGCAAAAAACTTTTCATTTTTAAACAAAAATGACAATAAGAAAAAATCAATAAATATATAGACAATGTAGGGAGACTCTTTTTTTACTTCAATATAATCAAATAAAATGAAATGGAGGTTAAGCAATTTTTTGCCAATTCCCTTTTTTACTTTGATTCCTCAACGAACAGAACACACACCACCATTACAACAAAAACATGTGCCTCTTTTTCAAGGAAAATTAATTTAAAAAAAAAGAACTATTTTTATGAACTTTTCTGTGGGTGTGGTTTTTTCCTAAAGATGATTTATGGCAAATAATTTTAAAATAATAAATAGAAAACTTACCTCTTGATCCTTGCCTTTGTTTTTGAAATTTTGCAAACGATTCACATTGGGTTCGAGAGACGTCATTTTCTTTTTTCTGTGTTCTTTTCTATATGATTAAAATTGTTATGTAGCTATTTAGCTGCTTTAAAATTTATAACCTCTCTGATGTTTAGCAAAAGATATAATTTTTTTTTAAGAAAATATTTGTTTTTTTGTAAAATGTCTGCCTTTTTGTATATTTTTCTATTCTTGTACAAAATTCACTGATGATTAAATTGAATCCGTAGAAAAAACGAAATAGCAGCAACCGCGACGAACAATAACGACGAATGAACGAAACGAACGTAAGAATAAAAAAGAATATGAAAAAAATACCAAAAAAATATTCAAGTGTATCAGTCACACACACAAACACAAATATACCCAATATATATACACATATTGCCGAAAAAGAGCAGCAGACGTCGGCGGCGTTGGCGTCAACAGCAGCAGCAATAATACCGATAAATCAAGGAAAAATATAAAAATGGCGTTTTTTTATTATTTATTGGTTTAATTTTTTTCTATTTTCTTTATTAATTTATTTATTAACTTTAGCATAAAGTGTAAATCAGCAAACTTACATTTTTTATTCCCGTTTCCTTCTATCCTACTTCTGACAAACTTTCTGGAATATTTCGTTCTCAATTGCTTGTATTATTGCATCTGTGTGTGAGAAAATATTTATGCACAAAAAATCGAATTTATTGCCACTTTCAATTACAATTTGTTAATGTTATATCTGAAATAAATATTAATTTTTGTTTTTTTTTTCCTTTGATCTTCAAAATAATGGTTTTTCTTATAACAAATTTTAAATTGTTTTTCAGAAACAAAAAATATAATTTTCTCACAAATCAAAGTCAACCGGTTATCAATGTCGGCTATGTCATCGGCGACTTTTGTTCAGATACCATAGTCGCCTAAGAATATAATTATTAATTCCGTATAAAATATTTGTATAGGAATTTAATTTCTTTAAGTTTTTCGAATGAAATTTACATATATTTTCAAAAATATGTAAATTTCATAATCAATCAAATTTAAAGCAAAATACTTTTTTTAATATAATAGTTTATTCTCATTAATAACTTGATTGTTTCTTAATTTCCAGTAATGTCTGATTTTTTATATTATATTGCTATTTACAAAATTGAAGTTAATTTCCTCTTTATTTGTATGGAAAATAATAAAAAACATTTTATATATCAATGTTTTGTATCAGCAAAAATAATTGTTTTGTCGAAAAAGTGTTAAACATAAAAGTTTAATACAGGCATTTTTAAACTTTTATATTTAACACTTTTATGACAATATAAGTTGAAATTATGGAAAAGATATTAATGAGACAAGTAATAATTCATAAACAGATTCTTTTGTGGTAACAATTATAGAAATGGGAAAAATGGAGTTTACTGGAAAATCCTATATTATTATTTCTACAACAATTGTTTTAATATCGAATTTGTTCTTTACGTTGTGGTCACTCTAAAAAGTAATGTCTAATATGAAATCAGAGTTGTATTGTAACGATTTACACTAAATGTAAAATAACAAAGAAACAACTCTGTGTTTGGAGAAATACTTCGTTTTAATATGTAAATTTACATGTGTAAAAAAGAGATAGCTAGTGGTGAAACAAACTTATTGACTTGACACAGTGAAACAAAAACTAGACAGCATTTTATCACCCAAATACATGCAAGCGCAACGAACGACATTTCGTTTTCTGTGTAATTGTATTCGTGCTATGAGCCATAAAAAAATTTTGCGGAAGGTTTTTTTGTGTGTTTTAAATTTTAGCTAAAAAAGAAATTCTACGCAAATTTCGATTTGTTAATAACAGAAAGAATCCTTCAGAAAATAAGACATTCTTCCTCCAAGGAAAACATTTTCTATGGATACAATAAAAGTAAAAGAAAACACATTAGTGTGAATTTTGCTAAAAAAGAAGAAGGAAAGAAAAACCAAAAGTGATTTTTTTTCTCTTCTCCCATCAACAGCAGCAGCAGTCTTTCAATAAGTTCGGGTGAAATTTCATTGAACTGCTTTGAAAATAAAAAAACAAAGGCAAGTTACAGACGTTAGACGTTGGGACGAAAAAGAAAAATATACACAACCACAACTAAATAAAAAAACCAACGAATAAAGACATCGTGAAGAAGAAGCAGCATCATCAAAGAAAAAATATTTTGTCGAACAGCAAGCAAACAACAAATAATATAAAAAAAAACAATTTTTGGTTGAATCAAATTCAACCAAAATATTAAGAAATTATTAATAAAAAAACTTAAGAAGTAAAAATATTAAATAAAAAAGAAAGTGTTGAGAAAAGTTTATTTAAGTTGGTGGCCACGGAAAAATACAATACGAAAAAAGCTATAAAGAAAAAGTTGAGGTTGTGTTTGTGTGTGTCAGTCAGTGTTTGTGTCGAAGAAGAAGAGGAAGAATAGTACGTGTGTGTGTTTGTGTGTTGCAATCAATTGGACAAGCAACACCAACCAAATAAAAAATAATAAAGAAATTGAAGAAAAAAAGCACAAAAAACAATAGCAAAAGTAACCAAATCAAAGACCAATCGATCCGATCCGATCGACCAACAGAAATAGCAGCCATTACTCCAAAACAACATCTAGAAAATTACACCTCTTCACAAACATTTGTTTCTGGAGAACTTGCAAAGCGAGCAGCAATCAGTGGTAAAGGAATTGGAAAGAGAAAAACGTGCAAAATTTGTGGCGATTTTCATAATTTATTTTATTGGAATCCCTTCTCGCTGTGTGTTATATTAACAGACGCCGTTTTTGTGCCATTTTTTTCTTCTTCGTGATAGCCAGTTAGCCTGCGCCTGCTCTTAAATTAAAAAATTCCTATAATATCAAACAAAAAAGTAGAAAAACATAAAAAACAAACAAAATTTTGTGATTCTGAATCCCTTTTCTTTAACAAATCTATGTGAGTGCAAACAAAAAAGTACACAACAAATACGTAAATAATAAAATAAACTTTTAAAATAATAAAAGATTAAAAAGAATTGTATTGATGTGTTTAAAACCAAAAGAAAATAATCAACCTTTTTAAATTTTCAAGGTTGTCAGCGGGAGCTTAATTCCCCGGATTTGTGAATGGTGTGAGCCAAGCCAAGGCAAGACATCATCATCATTTAAAGAGGAACTACGAAATTCCAATATATAATTTTTTTATTGTCTGCCTGTGTTGTGCTAATCATTTGGTTATTAGCAAATATTGGGCAGTTGAGTTGTTAAAGCGTTTATAACGTTCCATCTTTTTGCCGCTTTGGAATGTTAGATGCGGTGAACTGTTTTTATGGTCGTAGTAGCAGTAGAAGCAGCAAAAGCTCAAGTATTACAAGTCGTTTGAAAACAACTAAAGGAACAAAACATTCGGAACAAGTGTTCATCACAACAGATTATTTGGGTAAGTGTATAAATGTAACAAAAAGAAAATATATAAATTCATTTTGGTGATAATATCTGAATGTTTATTGAATTTTCGTAGGCAATGCTTTAAATGGGATATAGGACCTCATTATTAATATAGAACCATTCACTAACACAACTGTTGAAGTATCATCCATGATGACATATATCAATATATGATATATCTCTTTCATGTTGTAGTGTTAGGTTAATTCTCGTAGAATGAATTGCAAATAAAGATACTGCATCATTCTATTCCACAAGAGGGTTCTTTAGAGCTATTTCTTCATTCGTCTCCTAAAAGCTGTGTTCTCATTAATGAGGGTACCGGCCTTTAAATAAATCTAAATAACCCATGTTAGTACAATGTTGGAATGCTTTGCCGTTTCATTAAATTATGTGAAGCAGATCCTTTTCATTGTTCCTCACATGCCTTAGGAGAAATTAAAACTGTGTAATGTTAAAGATGTAACCTCCAATAATTTCCATGAGGAAATGCAGACTTTTTATTTTAATTATTTAAGTTATAGATTCCTTTTTCCTAGTGTTGATGATTGTGGAAATCTTAGCACAGTCTGATATATTTGTTAGGGCTAATTTGGACAATTTTTAAATAAGAAAGGAGTTCATATTAAAGCAGCATAATTCATCATTGTTCCACCCAACATTTTATATGTACCAAATAAAGTTTATTATCCAAATCTTGCGTGCCCATGCTTTGCACATTGAACTTTCATTTTGTTCTTCACAATTTGTAGGTGGTGGTCAAATTAATCATCCAATATTAGTAAGAGCAGTGTAATTCATCATTAACCCATCAAGCATTTTATATATACCAAAAAAGTTTTTATCCATTATGTTCTGATGGAAGTGGCAATTTAGTCAACCAATATTTGTAGGTGACTAAATTTGTATTTAACTTTTTTCTACAAGTGATGAAGAGTCCATTTCGTTGATCATAGTTTTAAACATTTTTCAGTTATTTACATTTTCTTCACCAATATGATAATCTGAGTCCAATACAAATTAACCAGATTGTTTGTTATATTCGTCAGTAGTTTGTTGCTTAGAACTCAAGAATCTGGGCAGTAGAAACATTTAATTTACTGATTACTAAAGTTATTTCAATAGTTTGATTTTTTTCTTTAAAAGATAATTGAGTAATTAGACAGGTCGGGAACGTGTGGTCAATAGTGAGACCAGTTAAAATTGAGTATTGTCTCTATTACTGATCTCAGTTGTCTCATAACTCCTATTGTTGACCGAGATATATTCTGTTCAATGTCGGTAGAGTTTGTGGTGGGCAGTGGCTTTTAAGTTTGACAACTCTGTGAATTCCATTCAAATGTGGCATATTCAAATTATGGTGGTCTATGATCAGAAAATCATTAGCGTTTAAAAATCATTGAAGTGTAATTTTATTTGAGCTACGTCTCTCATGGTGATCATGCTAATCCATGGTTTGCCTACCTTCGAACTTAAAGCAGGGTTATAGTCCTGTAAAGAGATAAAGAAAAAAGAAATGTAAGAAGAGTGTGTATAGTTTAAAAAGAGAGAAGAGAGAAAGATATAGACCCAATCTATTCCCCCAACTAGTCCGTAGTTCTGATAACCAATACACCCTTACAATAAGACTTATAAGGCTTCACAATTACTAAACGTAACTAATGCCGACCCACCACGAGCTAATTCTGCAGGTATCTCTTTGCCAATTATATCCTAGTGTCCCCTTCCTAGCGTAGTCTCATCATAATCTCCCTAAACTGTCGAACTTAGCACTGACTTAACATAATGACCTCAAGGGGCTTTCATCGTTGCCTAGAATACACTTCCTTCATCTGGAATACGCTACACTCATCAGGAAGCCTTTGGTATGTTATCTATTATCAGATAGATCCCGTGCAGATGCCTACCGGTTTGTAGTCGGGTCACTTCAGTGTGGATATTCAGTTTTTATGGTAACGTTTCCTATTGCCATTTTTGACATGTGGCAATGAAATTTCTACACAAATGATTATTTTGCTCTCATGAAGTAGACACTTCCATGCATTACCAATCGTACTGTTGTTGTAATAGTTCGGCTGTAAACGATATTCCTTTCATGGGGTGAAAACTTTTACAGCTCTCGCTGGGTTGACAATCTTTGGCCGAGATTCAATTGTCGTGGGAACCATCAATCGTACTGTCATTAAGTTTGGTTTTCAGTGCTGTATTAAATTTTATTTGCAACATTCTAAGACTTAATGATGATTGGAGTAATAATTTAAATAACTCCTATATAAAAGTCTTCCCGGTGTGGCGATTTCTGGTCATGGAATTCATAAATATTAAATTATTTTTTATAATTTGATAACGCAGAAGTTCTGTCCACAAATCTTCGATTTATAAAACCAGAAAATATTTTACGAAAAGTTCCTTTAAGCTCCTCTTACGAAATTCGCTTCATTATGCTAAAAATGTATATAAATTTGATTATTATAATAATATTTGAAATTAGCATGTTGATATGAAAGTAAATATCATAAAATTTAATTGAACGGGGATCGGTTTATAACTTTTGTAGATGCAGACTGTTACAGTCAAAATTAATATTATTTTTTTCTTTACTTTAAAATTCTAATTATTATGGTATTTTTAAATCTCCATTCCACAAATCCTCTACAATTCAAACTCTATTCAATTAATCATTAACATTAATAAAATGACCTAAAGGATATTTAATGTTCATACTAATTATAGTATTGTATATCATAAACAAACAAATGATATTCGTTTCATTTTATCTAAAATATTCTTCTAACACTTTTCATAAGAAAGAAAAAACACTAACTATAATAACAATTAATTGCAACAACAATAACAAACAATATAATCAATACTAAACTAAATACTAAAACAATAATTAAGAAACTAATTTTTGAAACCTCTAGAAAATCCTTATTAAAAGCAAAACAAAATCACTTGTCGTCCACAGAAATAAACATTTTGTTTGTATATGTTTTCCATTCAAAATGTATGAAATTATTTCCTTAAGTTTTTGTCATTATTCTTTTACTGCACATTCAATGCACAGTGGTCCTAAAATAGAATTTCTTTTAAATTTGGAATTATAGAATATTTTCTCATGGAGATTCGCATGGACATTTCCTAAGTTTTTTTTTTGGCGAAAAGCATAAGGTAGTTTTTACGTGACATGTATTTAAGGAGTGAGATGCCATTATGCAGCAAGAATATATTTTTTAGAAAATTTAGCATCAATTGTGTTGTGTTTTTTGGACTCTAAATTTTTAGAAGAGTTCCTTTCAACAACTTTTTCAGACATGCATATTTTTTACCTGCATTAACTTGAACCTTTCGAATCAAATAGTCCAAATACTGAGCTAAATGGACTACTTTCCTACCGAATGTGTTGGGAGCTCTTTTGAAAATGCTTTGTATTTTTTATTGGCTTTAGAAATACCATGTGGCATATTACTTCTACCAGTATCAGGTTTTCTTTCAACGGACAAGTGCTTCCCGACCTTTTTAATGACATTGGAAACAGTTTGACGCAGACCTTTGACTGCTTGACCTAAGTTAAGATATCTTCTAGTATTATGGAAAAAGAATATATAGTCTAAAGGAAGTCCTAGTGAAGGTTGCAAATGATAGCAACGAAAAATTTATGAATGACCCTCGTATTATTTGCTTTTCTTATTAATGCTTAAGCGTGGAGCACATACATTATTATGATACTTACATTTACGTTTAAAGTTTCTTTCAGGGTGGTGATATGGAACCTAGAATAAAATATGGACTGAACCTCGTAACTTTTCTTACATCAGTTTTTACTTGTATTATCTTTCTTTGACCAATAATTGTTTCAGTATTAGCGTATATGCGATATTAAAGGATATGTGGAAGAGGGTTGTGTGGAACCTATGAAAATGATAGACCGATCCTCGTGTAATTAGGCAAAACTTTTTTGAATATCATGCGAATTATTTGTGCTAAATTTCGTTAAAATTGTTTTATATTCAGTACTTTTACGAGCTACAAACTCCATTCTGGGAGGAACATTTGTATGGGGGTTGGGTGAAATAAGAGATCGATATTTAACTCTTTACTCCTTTTACCAAATTTCCTAAAAATCACTTAAAATTTTGAATTTTATGAGCTTAAAAGCGCATTTCATTAGGACATTTGTATGGGAGTTATCTGAAATATTTGAACCGAACATATCCAATATTTAATAGGCTTTGGTAATAATATATAGCAATTTACATCCTGTAGAGGGTTCACAAGGTTTACCTGGACAGCCAGCCAGACAAACTTAAAGTTGGCTGTAACACCATTTTTTCTGCATGTTACAAACATCAGCATAAATGCATAATACCTTAACCACCTACGGTGGTGTAGGGTATAAAACATCAATGCTTCCAATATTACGAAATTGTTTCCAAATTATTGTTGTAAGACCACTGTGTAAAGTCCTCGTCTCTAATATTTTGTTTTGTTGTTATTGTTGCTTTATTTTTTTTTCTTAGTATTTCAACATGAATTTAATTTTATTTTTGTTTGTTTGTATGTATGTATTTTATAATAAAGCCTGGCAAATAATATATAAAAAAAGACTGATTATACGATGAGTGAGTTTATTTATTGTATTTATGTACAAACATAATATATGTTCATCTACATACAAACATATATATATGAACGTATTTATGTTTGATTGTTTTTAAATGGATGGATGGATGAATTGTTTTTGTTTTTATTTCATTATTATTATTATGGTTGATGCTTAAATTTGTATTAGTTTAATACAAAATTAAGACAACGTTGTTATTGTTATTGTTGTTGACGATGGTGATGATGATGATGGTGGTGGTGGTGGTGGTAAATGGCGTATAAGGGTCAGTAATCATTATCATCATCTTCACCATTGCCATTATTTTCTTTTTTACTATAACAACAAATACCATAACAAAAATATATATTTTTATATATAAGACTGATATATAACATATTTACAATATATAATGTATTTTCAATACCTGTGTATTAAAATGCGACAGGTAGCTAAATAATTATTGTACATTAAGTAGATTAAAACAAGTAAGAATGCTATAATCGTCTATGCCGAATCTTCAATACCCTTCACCACAAATATGTGTGATGTAAATACGTTATGTGTCTGACATACACACTCACAAACATATGAGAAGTATAAAAGTTTTTTCATAAATATAACACATTTAATTAATTACAATTTTTGGCTATAATTTTTTTACTACTGAACCGATTTTGATAATTTTTGGAATGATAATGAAGTTCACATAACTTAATATAAATTTGTCGATTTATAATTGAAAATTTTACGCAAGATATTTGTTTTAACTTGGAGATTTACTCAGATATCGATCTATATGTTTTAATATACTGAAATCTTTTTAATGGAAAACTTCTCAGGACCATAACAAACATTCAGGGCAAATTTCAGTGAGCTCTATCGATTAAAGTGACTACATTAACTAGGATTTTGATTTAATGCATTATGGGGTCTTAGCGTTACACACAGAATGACAAAATTAATATACCATCTTCATCACTTGTGATGGTGGAGGGTATAAAAAGAAAACGTATTTTTGTTTTTGTATATAAAATTCATTATGTATTTTTTGAAATATTGCAATTTTATGTATTTAAATCAGTATTTGTTTTTTCTCTCCCTCTCTCTCTCTCTCTCTCTTTTTAATATAATTTCGAAAATTTCGAACTTCGAAGTAAAGGAAATTTTGACCTATTTTTTTCCATACATGTAATTAGTTGAGATTACTTTATTAATATTTAGTTCGTTACTGGGTTTTAAAACCTAATAAGAGTTTATAGTCGGTGTATAGTCGATTAAGATCACAATACAGACATGAAAAATTATTGATTGACCCTCGTAGAATTTAATTTTAGCATATAAATTTGTATAAAAATATTAATTTAAAAAATAATTTCAAGATACTTAGATTTTTGTGAGATTTATGTGGAATATAGAAAATTACAGATCGATCATATATTCAATATATAATAAAGTATCTTCTATTTGCATAAATCTTAAATATAATAATTATGGAGTGAGATTAAAATATTCTTAACACATGTTTTTCATTAAAACTTTTACAACAAGTATTATTTGATTTTTATTGATGAAGTGTTTTTTGTTGTTGTAACAATTCGGCTGTATCTGGTTGTCCTTTCTTGAAGAAAAAACTTCGCGGCAAAAGATCCCAATCATTTGTTACAACGATCTCTATGATCACCGAAATGCTCTTTCCTTAACAATAACATTTGTATCAAATTAAATATCTCCAATGTTGCGAATTGGCCAGTCAGTAGGTCACATGGACATCGTTAAATTGATTCAATTATAATTGTCCACTAAATTTAATTTTTTTTCACCACAATTTAAAATTTTCACCACAATTTCAATTTTTCGCAAAAAATTCAATTTTTTCGCAAAAAATTCAATTTCTCGCAAAAAATTCAATTTTTCGCAAAAAATTCAAATTTTCACTAAAAATTCAAATTTTCGCAAAAAATTCAAATTTTCACTAAAAATTCAAAGTTTCACTAAAAATACAATTTTTGCAAAAATTCAAATTTTCACTAAAAATACAATTTTTGCAAAAAATTCAAATTTTCACTAAAAATACAATTTTTTGCAAAAAAATCAAATTTTCACTAAAGATTCAAATTTTTCGCAAAAAACTCAATTTTTCACCAAAGATTCAAATTTTTCGCAAAAAATTCAATTTTTCACTAAAGATTCAAATTTTTCGCAAAAAATTCAATTTTTCACTAAAGATTCAAATTTTTACTAAAAATTCAAATTTTCACTAAAAATTCAAATTTTTACTAAAAATTCAAATTTTCACTAAAAATTCAAATTTTTACTAAAAATTCAAATTTTCACTAAAAAATCAAATTTTTACTAAAAATTCAAATTTTTACTAAAAATTCAAATTTTCACTAAAAATTCAAATTTTCACTAAAAATTCAAATTTTCACTAAAAATTCAAATTTTTACTAAAAATTCAAATTTTCACTAAAAATTCAAATTTTTACTAAAAATTCAAATTTTCACTAAAAATTCAAATTTTCACTAAAAATCCAAATTTTCACTAAAAATCCAAATTTTCACTAAAAATCCAAATTTTCACTAAAAATCCAAATTTTCACTAAAAATTCAAATTTTCACTAAAAATCTAAATTTTCACTAAAAATCTAAATTTTCACTAAAAATCTAAATTTTCACTAAAAATCTAAATTTTCACTAAAAATTCAAATTTTCACTAAAAATTCAAATTTTCACTAAAAATTCAAATTTTCACAAAAAATTCAAATTTTCACAAAAAATTCAAATTTTCACAAAAAATTCAAATGTTCACTAAAAATTCAAATTTTCACTAAAAATCCAAATTTTTACTAAAAAAATCAATTTTTCACAAAATATTTAATTTTTCACAAAATCGGTTCAGAAGAAATATCTGAAAACCTTTTTGTAAGATTCAATATCTGTTAAATTTGACCAAAAGCTATAGGACAGGATGTTTCCTAAAAAACAATTATTTATTATAGAAGTGTTAGTGTATTCCAATTATTTCTAGAGGGCAGGATATATTAGAACCCATTCTTACATTCTTGATTCTATTTCTTACGATCATTATTACATCATTATTTGCAAATAAGCTAATGAAAGCCTTGACTTATATTTTTAACATGTAATCACCTTGTTTAATCCAATTGTTTTAATTGTATTGTAATTGTTATTTTCTCTCTTCTCTCTATTTATATATATTTCTATATATGTGTGTGATTTGGGCTTAAAGATTATGGCGAATTTAAATTTTCAACAACCCCCAAGAAGCATAGCAAATGCATCTCTAACGGGCAGAACTACAGGCGGTTTTGGTGGTAGTTCATTATCCGGTCATGTAACACCCACGTCAGGCATGTTTCCCAGTGGTAAGTATTTATCTTTTCTTGAAAGAAAGTCAAAGCAACATAACGAGAAATTCTAATAGATATTATGTTTGCAGGAGCAAATTATGGACAAACGCAACCTCAATTATCACCGAATCGTAATGCCCAGCTATCGGTTGGTGGTCCTGCGTTAACAAGTGGTAACCGTGCAAATGTTTTTAACCAGCGTCCATATGTGGAAAGACGTATGCAGGGTCTAGGTCAGGGGCCTATGGTAGGCTATATTTTATTAAAACTAAAAATGATCAGCATAAAATTTTATCTAATTTTTTGTTTTTAGTCGAACATGGGCAATTTTATGCAAAATCGTGGTGGTTACGGAACGACTGGTAGCGGTGGAGGTGGTGGCGGTGCCGCCGGTGGACCTCTAAATAATTTCCATGTTTTTGGTGGTAGTGGGGATACAACAACGCCGGCCCTACTCGATCCCTCAGAATTTCCATCTCTGACAAATGCTCGCGGCCAGAATGATCAATCACTGCCTCAGACGAATCCCCTCCAGCCGCCGGGAAGCAAACCTTATGGTAATTTCTTTACCTCTTGTGAGTTTTTCAACGAATTATATCCTTCGTTTTTTTACTTCATTATTATTATTATTTTTTAATTTTTTTATGTAAACTTATATAGTTTTATTATTATATTCGTATACATATTTATTTTTATGTATTTTTGTAATCATTTTGTTTTTAGTTTGTGTCTCTTTTTTTTTTTTTTTTTTTTTTTTTGATTTCGTAATTATTTTCTTACAAAATTTTTTCCATTTTTGTTTTGTCTAATTCTAATTCATTCATTTATTTAATTTTTAATGTTCAAAAAGTTGTTCTAATTGTTTATTAGTGTGTTTTTGTAATTTTCACTTTAAATTAGTTTTGTTAAATTTAAAATAACTTTATTTTAAGACCTTTGGTGTGGAATTTTGTTGGGAGATTTAAGAAAAACTATATTTCGATATTTTATTCTATTATACAGACATGAGCATAAATGTAGACACAAAATGGAAATTGACTTAAAATGAAAATTTGTTAGTATTGCAAAATATTTTATTGGCAGATAAAGAACTAGAACTGAACTGGAACTGAACTTAAACTGAACTAGAACTGATCTGGAACTGAGCTGAAACTGAACTGGAACTAGAACTGAACTAGAACTGAACTGGAACTGAGCTGAAACTGAACTGGAACTAAGCTGGAACTAGAACAGAAATAGAACTGTAATAGAACTAAACTAGAACTGAACTGAAATAGAAACGGAAAAAATTCCATCAATCAATAACAAAAAAATGTTAAATACAGTTTTCGTTGGACAACATTATTTGCAATGGGTTCCTAATTAGGCAAAAAAACTGCATAAACAAAACTAAATTGGAGAATTAGTGAATCGTGACATTTTACCATTCGGATGATAAATCGTTTTAAAGGCGAAAATAATCATAAAAGTACGCAGTGGACATCTACGTAAATTAACTGACGGAATAACGTGCCAAAATAGTATGAAAATTAAATATTTATCCAAAAATAACATCGACACAGCTTGCTGTAGATATAAAAAAGATTTAGCAAGGAAGTACACGCTAAAATATTTCGGAGATTGCTATAGCAATGCTATGAATAGCTAAAAGAAAACTTCTGATATCTGGTGTTAATCTCAAGCAGAGAATTTGAAAGTGAAACATTAAACTTCTGGAATCATATGATCTCAGATGAGATTAAATTTGATATATTCTTATCTGATGTATGTTGTAGAGTATAGAGAAAACCTGCAAAGGAAAAAAAAACTTACAGCAGCAGTAAAATATGGTGGCGAACTAATAATGGAATTTGAGACTTATAATCCGTCTTAAACGATTCTTGTTCTTAATGTTCATTTTTTAACTTAAAAGATTAATAAAATTCAGTCAGGAACCAGGTTTGTAAATGAAATTGTGTATTTAAGTTTTTAAAAATAATCAAATTTAATGTTTAAAAATTTAAATATTAAAACTGAAGTATACAGTTGAAAAAAACCGATATAAGTCTAAGTCCCAAATGTTTTGAATTAATTTGATCAGGGTTTTTCTTATCTCATTAAATTCAAAAAATGTAGCAACCAAAACAAAACAAAACGCTTAAAGTGAAAAACAAAAACACCATTTTTTGTTGTAATTAATATGTAATTAAAGCTAAATGTTGTTGTTTTCAAACAAATATTAGTTCAGTTAGATACGTTTAGTGAAAGTAGAAAAGAAGTTTGTTCTAGTTTTCTTTTTTTTTTTTGTTTTGTAGGAAAATTAGGTTTTATATATTTATACCCTACACCACCATGAGTAATTGGGGTATTATACGTTTGTGCTTATGTTTTGTAACATCACCACTCTTAAGTATAACGTATGATAAAGAATCATTTTCTGAGTCGATTTCTTGAGGTCTGTTCGTCTGTCTGTCTTTCCGTCCGACTGGTTTGTCATCCACTTAAACATTGTGAACACTGTAGAGGTTGTCTTGATTATTATTTTGGGCCAATGACAAAACCTGTTGAAATTCGACATATCCAGTCCAATATTTAAGTTAACCCCCATACAAGTATCCTCTCGCAATGGAGTTCTAAGTTGATATAACTTTATGAAGATGTTTTAATTACATTTTGGCACAATTAAAAATTTCTCAATTTCGGGAGGTTCGATTCCTAAATGACCGTAGCTCCAGTACAAACTCACATCTGAAAATCACTTAAGAAGGCAAACATGTTAAAAAAATGTTAGTATTGCAATAATATTTCGTATGTTTAAGATTTATGCAACCAGAAAACACGATCGGGAATGGTACCGTTACGGAATGATCTGATTCACATTCGGCCAAAAATATTCAACCCAGCGACAGCTGTATATATTGAAGGTTTTTTCTCCAAGAAAGAAGATCCGGGTACAGTTCAACTGTTACAACAACATATCAAATTTGCAAGGATCGACTCTCCGAAAATCTCTTCAACAAATATTATAAATTTCTTAAACATGAGAGTAATTTTCATGTATGAGAGATACATTGAAATAATTGTTCTATACAAGCACAAATCAATAAATTACGAAGTTCCTCGTGGTGTAGGGTATTATATAGTCGGTCTTAACCGACTATTACATATATACTTGTTTAAATTACATTTGACTGACATTTGAAGAATTTATAGATCTTATTATTTCTTAATTATTTTGATTTTTTTTTTAAATTTTGAAATTTAGTTTCTGTATTCCCATTTTGCGAACAAAATTAGAATTAGAAAGAAAAAAGAATACAAACAAAAACAAAATCTACAATTTATTAAATACTTGAATGCTAAAGAGTATTTCTTCCCCTCTCTCTCTTTCTCTTTCTTCTTATGTTTCTTCCCCCCAAATATAAACAAAACGATAAACAAAAATAACGAACCCAATCAAACGATCACAAATTATGAACCAAAAAAATGGAAATCTTATAGTTGGAATGGTAAAACAACCAACATCAGAACAATCGGAATTCACTATGTCTAATGAAGATTTCCCTGCGTTACCGGGCACTCAAAACTCGGATGGTACAACGAATGCGGGAAGTGGTCTAACAGATAGTAATAATTTGGATGGTACGGATAAGACAATGAATTCAATTGTAGCCAACAGTGGGTTGGGAGCTGTGGGTAGTGGTGCGGTAGGATCAGGCTCATCAGCAGTTGGTGGTGGTGGTGTCGTTGGTGGTAGTAGTGGTCAAGGTCAAGGTGTTGGTGTAGTTGGTGGCGGAGCGCCTGGTAGTACAGCAGGTGGAAATTTTAGTGGCAGTGGTATTGGTGGTAATATTGTTAGCTCTGGTGGTGTGAGTAGTAGTTCAGCACCCAGTGGTAGTGGTACATCAACTGGCATTAGTGGTATGGGTAATAGTGGTAGCATTGAACAACAACAACAGCAACAACAGCAGCAACAACAACAGCAACAACAACAGCAGCAACAACAACAACATCCGAATGATAATTCCAGCGAAAACAAATTGATGAAAACCGGCGTGCAAACATCTCCTGATGGTACGGTTTTCATAATAAAAATTTGCTTTTCTTATTTATTAATTTTATCATTAATTTTTTTAATCACACTTATACAAAAGAACTGCTTATCATTTCTAAATGCTTTTATTTCTACGAATTAAAACAAAAGTTTAAAAAGTTTAATTTGATTTAATTCTTTCAATTGCAGGCAAAGTCACAAATATACCAGCGAGTATGGTGAATAATCAATTTGGTATGGTGGGTCTGTTAACGTTTATGCGAGCCGCTGAATCCGATCCAAATTTGGTTACATTAGCCTCAGGCATTGATTTAACTGGTTTAGGTTTAAATCTTAATTCCCAAGAAAGTTTACATCCAACATTCGCTGGACCGTTTGCGGATCATCCCTGCAGGTTGGAAAAATAAAATTAATTTTATTTTTATTTTGTAAAACATAATAATAATAACTTTTATTTCTATTTGTTTTTTTAGAGCACAAGATGTTGAATACAATGTGCCACCTGAATATTTGATAAATTTTGCGATAAGAGACAAACTTTCCTCGCCACATTTAAAAAAACTGCAAGAAGATCTGCTTTTTTTCCTGTTCTATACAAATATCGGCGATATCATGCAACTTATGGCAGCCGCAGAATTGTAAGTTGAAGAATTATATTAAATACCCTGCACCATAAACCAGGCATAAAAAATTATGCAATGACCCTCGTAAAGTTTGATTTTAAGATTTACGCTTATTTCAAATAATTTTATGAAACTTTCATGTAACAGAGAGATTTATGTCATTGAAGATGACTTTCGGAGTTGGTGTTATGGTGAGGACTATAGAAAATTATGGACTAATCCTCGCATTATTTTGTACAGTATGTTTTGGTTGTATGAATCTTAAACATACAACATGTTATCGAAATTTTCGAGATTAATGCATTTTCAAGAGATGTTTCGATTAAAATATCTCCATAGCTGTATGTTTTATAGGTTCAAAACTTCATTTCGGAAAGACATTTGTATGTGATTTATATAAATATTGGAACGAACCTGATCTAGTTTAATAGTCCCAATCTTTGGCCCCAAAATAATAATATCAGCCAAAATGTTCGTAAAATATCTCTAAAATTGCGTACTGTAGAGATTTCACAATTTTAACATTGATAGCAAACAAGACGGACGGATGGACAGACACCATTAAATATAATCAGAAAGTCTTTCTTAGTCCATAAGTATACTTAGATATGGGTATGTCAGGATTTTTTCTATACGTTACCAACATAAGCATAAACGCATAATTTATGCTGGTGTAGGGTGTAATAAAGAAAATGATATAAATGTAGAAAATATAATTTATAATAAAATTGAACTTCTCTTACAGACATAGTCGCGAATGGAGATATCACATAGAGGAAAAAATTTGGATAACTCGAATTCCTGGCCCCAATCAATATGAGAAAAATGGTACAAAAGAACGTGGCACCTTTTACTATTTCGATGCGCAGAGTTGGAAACGTTTGTCCAAGGTTTTCCAAATCGATCCCGAGAAATTAGATAAATGCCCCAATTTAAGTGCGTTTATGAACATAAATGGACAGTCTGTATAATATTAAAATAAAAAAAATCTTAAAAAAACAAAACACGAAAAAAATCTTTAAAGTAATATTTAAAACAAAACTTTTTTTTAAATTAAGGCTAAAAAAACAAAAACAAAAACCATGAAAAATAAAAAAATGGTAAAAACTTTTTATTATTAAACAAAAGATATTTTGAATACAAAACAAAAACAAAGGGAAAATGAGTTCATTAGACATTGGACCACTCCATATATTTCTTATGTAGAGTGATTCCAAAACGAGGGGCTGTAGCCCCAAAACGTTGAATTGGGCATGATTCTACGAAAATTAATTAATTAATGATTTTTTTTTTCAAAAATCGCTAAATTTTCATTTAATTTTAAGAGTCTTTATATCTGTTATAGTTTCAGACATATCTAGACCAAATTGTCATTTTGATCCATTTTTTGTAATTAAAAAAAAAATTTGAACTTTGTAAGCTCAATTTGAGTCCAAGCAATATTTTAAAATATTGTATCGATTTTGTACAAAATTGTGAACAATCTTTGTGGATCCGCATGAAAAGTTATATAATTTTGAAATATAAATTTCGTAAAAAAATGTTTTTTAGATTCTTACCAAAAAAAGCGGTAACATTTTTCGCTTTAAAATGCACAATTTTCCTTTGGACTAAAGTGTTTTCTTTATAATTCTGAAAGAATTCTAAATGTAAATACATTTAAAGCAAAACCGAGGATACTTGAGGAAATTGCTTTAATCACTATTTCCTTTTCACAAGAGCCCAATATCTCTCCATTGGCCTTTCTTCCGGGCAGTTTAGAGGATTTGCCTCTCTTGGCACAAATATAACATTAGTGTACGTGTGCCACTCAAGGCTTTATTTTCCATTGTGACACAATGTCAAGCTTGGCCAAAAATATGTGGACACGTGAAGTTTTATGAATGAAAGCAGCCTTTTTGATGAACATTTCTTGATGTAAACTTCGTTTTTTATAGAGCTCGTTGTAACAAATGATTGGCTTGACTTCAATTTCCGTGCTCAGTTTTTGGTCTGTACATTTTTAGCAGAGTTACTGTCAGGAATTTTCTGGGCTTTGTTTGTTTTTAAACATGTATTATCTTTTACGTTTCGTACCAAATATTCCGAGTTAACCGGGCTGTTTCCCTACGGGTGGGTCGGGAGCTCTTTTGATAAAGCTTTACGTTATTTTGACACCAAAGGCATAATACTTCTACTTAAGTATTTTTTCTATCAACGCAGATGTTCTCTCGGTACTGATAATAACATAGGAAAGAGTTTGACAATAATAACTTAGGAAACGTGTGTAAATAATTCTTCGATCTCATTCCTTATCAATGTGTTTAGATAAAACTGTGGCACATTTTTTATTATTTGAAGTTATTAACTCTAATTTAACCATTTAAATGTAATTTTTAACGTTTTCCCTCTCTTTAAATGTAGTGTAAATACGCCTGCTTGTTTTGTATTCTACTTACCGCTAGAGGTCGCATAATCAAGAAATTTACATCTAATTGAGTTAAAAATCCATCCCTTAAAGGAACATAAAGAAATGCTCAGTAAACATTTCTTTCGTGGATGTCATTGGATACATAATCGTAACTTTAATACATCAGAATTGGAGTTACCCACGAGATATGTTAGAAAAGATCTTTGAATAAATGAACAGAGCGTATGTGCAAGTTCCTATTGATAAGGATTTATATATAGCTGGTCACAAAGACACCAAAACTTTTACGCTTTCAAGTTACCGTATGAATGTTGTACTTGGAGGCCGCCTAACTCCTGATGAAAACAGTGATTCCAAAATGCTTTTGACGAGGTATTTCTACCACAACTAGGTTAAGAATGGAGCAACAAGTTTAATGCTTACTGTTCTCGTATTGGCCGTGCCGTCCCAAATATTTGTCCAATACCAATTGATACAAAACTAACAAAACAAACCTACCACACTTAGTCCAGAAGATCTGTGAACTCATTTTATGCAAATGGCACAACTTCTTGGCCTGGAGTCAAATCAGAACCTGAATAAAAACAATTAACTAACATTGTTTTACAGCTGTTACAACAACGCTAAATACATACTTGAGTAACTGTATTTTAAGGGATATCAATCTCTTGTGAAAACAAGAAGAAGCACTTGAAATATTTTGTATTTGTTTTCAAAACAATTGAAAATTTACAAATAAACAATAATACTTACACACACGCACACGTATTACCATCAACATAAATAATGCGCCTGCGCTAAAAAATAATTTAAATTATTTCAAAAATTTCTAACAACTGTTGATTCTTAACAAACAACAACAACAAAATGAATACACCGGGTGTAAGTTTATTCCAAGGAGCTGAAAGTATTAAAGTCAATAGCAGCTTAGAGAGACAAGAAGAAGAGGAAGCTTTGGAAGATCAAAGGAGGCGCAATGAAGAGGTGGGTTTTGACATTTTTTCTGAACTTGTTTGGAATTAATGATTTAATATGATATTTTTTCCAGTTGGGTCTTATGATACAAAATGCTTTTGATGATTTGGATGATGATGAAACCACCATTGATTCAACCACAAATTTTCAATCCGATTTAATGGAAGCAGGTGCTGTAGCACAACAACAACATCATCCTTATGGTAATGACATAAATAACGTTTACAAAGCTGCGCTTCCAACGGCCGTAGATCATACAGCCTGTGAAAAGGAAATACATAACCTGAAAATGTTGCTAGAATCACGCAGTCGCGAATTGGAACATTCTCAACATTTGTTAAATGAAGAATTCAAAAGACGCAATGATATGGAAAAGAAATTAACCATAATGGAAGCTGAATTAGATCGCGCCTTAGCGAACAAGAAGAATAATCATGAATTGTTGGTGGAATGCAAGGAAAAATGCTCTAATTTGGAAAATACTATAAATAAAATGAAAAATGAAAAGAAAACCTTAGAAGCTGATAACAATGCGCTTCTAGGGAAATTAGAGACAGCCCAAACCTTATTGGCAGATGTGCAAAGAAAATATGATATGGTGGAAAGGGATATGAATAAAAATCAAGAACGTAATTTCGAAGTTAAACGTAAACAAATGGAAGATCGCCATCGGGCAGAAATAGAAATGCTGCAACAACAACTAGAACAATTGGGTAATAAACTGGACAAAAAAACCTCCGAACTGGACAATATGAATACACGTTATCAGGCCTTACAAGAATCACATCAAATGATGCTGTGTGACAAGGCCAGTAAAATCAATGACTTAAGTCATGCTCTAGATGAGTCTCAGAAACGTTGTGAGGAATTACTCTCAAGACCTGACTATTTCCAAGAGAATGTACGACTCCAAAAACTTATAGCCAGTCTACAAGAACAGATACAAGGCATGGAAAAGACCATAAACTCTTTGAGGGAACGTTTAGAAATGACAACAGCTGAATTGGATTCTATGGATAGTGTTTTGCATCAGTACAATCAAGATGATACACCGCGAAGACTTAGCCAAACACAAGGTCGAGTGGTAGGTAGTACACCCATGAATCCGGTAGATAGAATGGGTAATTTAAAAGAGGAACTCTATCGGGCCCTGGCTAACATCAAAAATAAAAGAGAAGACATACGCAAACTACAACAATCTCTAGATGATAAACAAGCCGAAATAAAACAATTGAAGCAAGAGGAAAATAAATCTTTAGTTCAAATTTCCACTTTAAAGGAGGAAAACACAAAATTGCAAACTAAATTACGGGTCTTGGAAGAAGAATACGATCAATTGAAATCAGGACAAGAGCATGCAACCCAACATGATGATAATCGTTTGATTTCCCTACAAAATCAACTAGAAGATCTAAAAACTCTTTTAGAACAAGAAAAACAAAAATCTCAACAATTGGACCAGCATAAATTAGAACAAGAATGTGAACGTAAAAAACTTGATGCTCAATTGAAAAATCTCGAAATCGATTTGGAAGAACTTAAACAGGAACATGAAAGTTTAAAACTTAATAATGAGCAGATACTTAAGGAAAATCTGGGACTTAAACAAAGACAAACAGCTGATAATATACGTTTGGAATTGGAAAAACATAAATTTCTTCTGAAAGATTCTCAAGCCGAATGTGATCGTTTGAAAAATCTTTATGTAGAGATATCAAACGCCAAAGAAGCTTTGGCCTATGAAATGGATAAACTGCTTAAAACGGACAAAGCTAAGGAATTGCAAGAGGAAAAAGAGAAAGTGGCGAACTTACAAAGAGCTTTGAAGCTGGCTGAAGTTAAATGTTCGGAATTATCGAAAATATTAGAAAAAGAGAAATTATGTCATGAGCGCGAAATAGAAGATTTACGTGATAAATTGGAAAAGGAGAAAATGGAAACAACCAAGGCAGCTAAAGAGGCCGCCAATGAGTGTGCCAAGTGTATTGATTACGTGGCAGAGTTGACAAAGGTAAATAGAAAGTGATTTTATTTAGTAAAATTCCTTTTCTAAGAGATAAAATTTTTCCAAAAATTCTCCCAAATTTAATAAAAAAATTCTCTTGATTTGATTAACAGTTTCTCTTACTAAATATTTTTTCATCCAAAAATTCTTTTGAATTAAAAAATGTTCTTTATTTGTTTTATAAAAACGTGAGCTTTTGCTCTTTTCTAAATGTTTCTCTTAATTGTTTGCACCAAAAATTCTCTTATTTTTTTAAAGTTTCTTTATATTTTTTGATTAAAAACTTTTCATTTTCATTAAAATTGTCTCTTATTTTTTTGCATAAAAAGATTCCCTAAAATTTCTCCTAAAATTTAAGAGAAAATAAAAAAAATCTTTAAATCTTAATTTTTTTCATAAAAAATTCTCTTAAATTTTTTTCATAAGAAATTTTTTATAAGAAAAATTTATCACAAAAAAATGTCTCTAAATTTTTTTGATTAAAAAATCTCTTAAATTTTTTTATTAAAAAATTCTCTTACATTTCACTATAAAAAATCTGTTACATTTTTCTCATAAAAAATCTCTTTATTTTTTCATAAAAATATTTGTAACCTTTTTCGTAACATATTCTTCTAAATTTTTAAAACATATTTCTCTGAATTTTTTCACCAAAAATTTCTCTCAATTTTAGAAAAGCATCCCATTAGTATAATACTAAGATTCTCACATTGAATTTGAATTTCTTTATCAAAAATTCCTTTCAAATTTTATTATTAAAAAATATTTTTAACGAAAAATTTCTCTTAAAATTTTTCATAACAATAATTTTTTTTTAATTTTTCATAAAAATAAATTTTTTTAAAATTTTTCATAAAACTTCTCTTAAAATTTTTCATAAAAACTTCTCTTAAAAAGTTTTAATATTTTTTCTTTTTAATTTTTCATAAAAATTTTTCATAAAAATTTCTCTTAAAATTTTTCATAAAAATTTCTCTTAAAATTTTTCATAAAAATTTCTCTTAAAATTTTTCATAAAAATTTCTCTTAAAATTTCTCATAAAAATTTCTCTTAAAATTTCTCATAAAAATTTCTCTTAAAATTTTTCATAAAAATTTTTCATAAAAATTTCTCTTAAAATTATTCATTAAAATTTCTCTTAAAATTTTTCATAAAAATTTCTCTTAAAATTTTTCATAAAAATTCCTTTTAAAATTTTTCATAAAAATTTCTTTTAAAAATTTTCATTAAAATTTCTTTTAAATTTTTTCATAAAAATTTCTCTTAAAATTTTTCATAAAAATTCCTTTTACAATTTTTCATAAAAATTTCTTTTAAATTTTTTCATAAAAATTTCCTTTAAATTTTTTTATAAAAATTTATTTTAAAAATTTCTCTTAAAATTTTTCATAAAAATTTCTTTTAAAATTTTTCATAAAAATTTCTCTTAAAATTTTTCATAAAAATTTCTCTAAAAATTTTTCATAAAATTTGCTTTTAATTTAGTTTCCTTAAAAAATCTTTAGTTAAAAAAATCTTCCAATTTTAAAAATTGTACCTTTACTTTATTCCTGAGATTCTGTATTTTTTTGCATACATTCTCTTAAATTGTTAGATCTAATTCTATTATTCTTTTATTAAAAATTCTCTTAAATTTAAAATAGTGTCTCTTTAATTTTTTCCTCAGAATTTCTAAATTTGTTCATTAATTCTTTAAATAATATTTCAAACATTTTTTCTTTATTGTCTTTACCAAAAATTTCTCTTTATATGTTTTACATAAAAACTCTCTTTAATTTAGTTTTTGTTTTTTTTAAATGTTTCTTTAATTCTTCTAGATTTTTTTTGTAAATTTTCTTTTTTCTATTAAAAAAAGACAAATGGGGCTGTTTTCAATCTTTAAAATACTCTTAAAATAATAATCCAAATTTCTCGTAATTTTTTTTTTACCAAAAATCCGCTTGAACTTTTTTTATCATAAATTTATTTTGCTTCCAGTTCGAAATCCAAAACCTTAAACTCACCAACATTAATGCCATCAACAAAAGAGAAATCGATGAACTGACAAAAGAATTAAAAAGCTCCAGGGATCATATAACTGAACTTAATGAACAACTTAAACTAAGCGGACAACAAGAACACTTAATCAAAGAACTAAAAACAAAAGCTACACAATTTGAAGAATACATTAAGACACATAGTTCATCATCAGAAGCTTCTAATCACTCACGGCAATTAAGCGATAAAAGTGTTACCACTTCTCCCGAATTAGAACGTAATGAAATTAAAAAAATCGAAGCTAGAGTCAGAGATGAAATGGCCAAAATTTTTGCTGTTGAACTGAAACGTTTCCAAATCAAATTGCAAGAAACACAAGAACAAAGTCTTCTGCTGCAACGTGAATATCAACATTTGAATAATGAATTACAACAAAGACAAACTGAGGTGGAACTACTGAAACAGGCCATATTGGCGGAACGAGAAAAAATGGATGAAATTCTAAAACAAAAAGATGAAGAATATCAAGATGTGATACAAAGACAAAATGTTGCCATACAAAAGACACGCGATGAATTACAAATGAAAATGCAAAAAATTAAAGATTTGCAACACGAGCTAAATGAACGTCAAACACAAATAGAGGCTGAAAGAAAATCCATGAAAGCGGTCATGAAACAATGGGAAGAACAAAGAAAAAGTTTAGATGCTGTAGAGATGGATTGGAAACAAAAATTTACAGATTTACAAAAAGCACACGAGAGTGCCATACAATCGTGGCAAACCAAATATAATTCTGCCAAAAGAACAGCAGCCAATTATAAGGTATGGAGTATGAGTGGGATCGAAAAATTCTTATATACATTCTTAACATACAAACGAAATCACTCAACTTACAGTTTTAATTTTTAATTTAATTAAAATTATAACTACAATTTACCAAAAAAAATTATAGATTTAATCACTTGTGATGAAATTTTCGGAAACCCAAGCATTAAGGTTTTTATAGTCGAACAGGTAGTTCTACTCCGTTTAAAATCTACCACATTTTTGGACACATTTTTATGCTCTTCAGTACTCTTTCAACAAGAGCCCAATATCTGTCCACTGTCCTTTAATCCGGGCAGTTTGGAGGATTTACCTCTCTCATTATTGTTCTAATGCCACTCAAGGTCTTGTTTACCATAGTGACAGGATGCCAAGTCAAGACAAAAATAAGTGCACATACGAAATCTTATGAATGGAAGTAGCTTTTTTTGGAAAACATTTCTTAATATACATTTCGGTATTTATAAAGTCTGTTGTAACAAATGATGGGCTTCTTTTGCCTCAACTGCATATTGCTTGCCATACCAAGAATTTTTTGGGTGCTAAACTTCTTTCGACAAAAACGTCCGAGCACTGTTTCCTATAGATTGTATGTTCAGCACTTTTGAAAATGTTTTCTATCTGTTTGGCTTAAAAAACATCATTTAGGCAATTTCTTCAACCTGAACCAGGTTTTCTATCAACTGAAAAGTTCTCCCGGTACAATTTAATAGCGAACTTTTTTTCTGTTTGCTAATTGTCATCAGATATGTTCATTCATAGTTATGCTATAGGAGGTGGGCGGCTTCCAATTGTGTAATATTAAAGTTAGGACGATGCCTCCGATGACATCCAGAAAGGAACTGTTACTGAGCATTTCATTATATTTCTTAACCGGAAGGTTTTTCGTCTCCTCATATAGTTGATGTATTAAGAACATTTGTATACAGTCCGTTACGGTTCTCAGGGCTGCATTTTGGCAACTTTAGATATTTCTCCATTGCGCATCACTTAGCAAAGGAGACCACACTGGGGCAGTATAATTTATCACTGAACGGCCAAACGTTTTATAAGTAATTTATAAGGTTCCTTTATCCATACAAGAGTAGTTTTAGCACAACTACCTACGAGATGGAAACACAGGGTCAATGACCTCTGGTCTCGTATTGACCGTACTGTCCCAAACATTTGTCCTACATGTAGCAAGACCAACCATTTTAATGCTAATTGACTAACATGTTTTACAGCTGTTACAACAACAACAATTAATCAATTAATACTTGGATTAAAAGTTTTAATGAAAAACGTGTGTTAAGATTTTTTCGATCTCACTCCTTATTACGAAGTTTAAACATATGTATATATATTTTTAATATTTATGTTTTCCTAAACAGCGCTATTCCGAGGATAAAGAAGCTCATATGCTTAAGGAATATGATAGACTGAAAATAGAATATGATGCTCAATTGGCTAAATTACAATTACGCATGAAGGAAAATTTAGAAAAGAAAAGTTTAGAGGTACGTTGTTTCTCATTAATTGTTAGAAATATAAATTTGAATCTCTTTTTATTTTTAGCTCAAACAGGCTTTGGATAAACAACGTATTTTAAATAATAACAACAATAAAGAAAATACTGCCTCTAATTAAGGATTTTGTTTGTAGCTCAATTATTACTATATACACTTATAGGATATTTTAAGTCTTTTTTTAGTTAAATTGTAAACTTTTATCGCCATTTTTCAAATTATTAAGCACTGGACTGCTTTTTATTATTCATTCCTTTTACATTCATTTGTTACTCTTGTCTTCTTTATTGATTTAATGTTAAACTTATTAAAGACTTTTTTTTAAGTGACTGTTGCTTGATGACATTTATGTGACATCAATCATCAATTTTTTTAAGAACAAAAATCGTTTTATGTCTTCGTTTTTTGTATTAATAAATATTTTATATGCAATAAATAAATTGAATGTGTGTGTTTTAAATGTAAAAATTCAAATGATATAGTCGATCTTAAAAAACAAACAATAAAAAATTGATCCCACGATTCTCACTCGGCCAAAGATTGTCAATCCAGTGACAGCTGTATCAATTGAAATTTTCTTTCGATTGATTTTAAAACAACAAAAAAATGAAAATAGCAGACGATCGTGATGAAGTTCAAAATACAAACCATAGCGACCTCAGGATCGCTCAGCTTAATAGTGAAACCAGCACGCTGGTAAATGAGCAAAAGCGGAAGAAATTGTTAGATCATCATAACAACTGCAACTACTCGAGTGAATAAATTGTGGTCGACTGTCCGATCTCTCTCTAATCCTAAGAAGAAAGATGATATTAAGATTAACTTTGCAAATACCACAATATCTGATCCTAAAGATTTTTCGCGAGCATTTTGCCTCGAATTTATTGAGCACCCTGAAAGATTAAGACGAAATGAGGTGTTGTTCGGAAACTTCACAACCTTTCAGTCACGAACACATCACAAATTTTTACTCCGTATGAGTAAAAATCATAAAGATCATCAAAACAGTAAAAACGACGGAAATTCAATGCTGATGCGGAAGAACCTTGACGAACAGATAGTTGAGTATTAGACAATCGTCAGTCAAAAGTCTGATAACACCCGATGTTTGGAAAATGGCTAATCATCCAGGTACAAAAACTTGGTAAAGACTCGAACGAGTCCGGTCCCCCTTGTTTCACCAGTCGCAAAGACTTTAGAGGTTCTTCTCCTCACACCATCCAAACTGTAATCTTATAGCTTTTCCTCACTAGCATGGATTTTGGAAAAAGCTTTTAATATGCAACATTAATAGTCTTATCCACTCAAATCGCACATGGCTTGAACCAGTAGGGGATCATGCGATCGTGCGATCCTTGTAGCACTTAATATTTGTTCGAACAGGAAGTCCATCTCTGTTTAAAATCTACCACACATTTGAACACCTCTTTTATGCTCTTTCATCTCTTTTAACAAAAACCCAAAAACTCTCCACTGGGCCAAATGCCACATCAGTATTCTTGTACCACTCAAGGGCTTCTTTACCATAGTAAAAGGATGCCAAGTTAGGCTACAAATAAGTGGACACATTATGAAATCTTATGAATTTAAGCAGCCTTTTTTTGTAAACATTTCTTGATGTAAATTTCGGTATTTACAGAGTCGATTTTTTGAGTCCTAAACTTTTCTTCAACATCAGCAACATAAAATGTTTTTAAATCTGCGAGAACAAATGTTTCACCATTCATTTTGCAGCAAGAATATTTTTTTAACTTGATTCCAATTTCCGTACTCTAGTTTTAGCTGCGTTCCTGTCAGAGCCTTGTATGTTTTCAAACCTGCATTATCTTCAATTTTTCGTACCAAATAGTCCGATCACTGTGCTAACTGGGCAGTTTTCCTACCGGATGTGTTGGAAGCTCTTTTTTGAAAATACTTTATTGAAAATATTGAATGTTGGAAAAAAGTTCAGGATCCAAAAGCAGTTAAAATTTACCAAAATATTCATAACAGGTTAACAAGTTTTTAAGTGGACAAGAACAATAATGTGGTATTTCATCCAAGAGAGGAAAATCCTTTAAACTGTCCGGAACTAGGGCAGAGCAGAGACATTGGGTTTTTTTGTGAAATAGAATTGAAGAGCATAAAACAGGTGTCCAAAAGTGTGGTAGATTTTAATCGAAGATGGACTAAAAGGTTCAAAATTCAATTCAATAAAAAAATAATAAAACTATAATTTTAGTGGTTCGGTATCACTCCTTAAATAAAAACTCTTTAAGAAATACATTTTTTTATATATATTTTGTTTAGTAATTTATTAATTCTTTTACATTATTCAATTTTTATTTAGACATTTTATTTTTCCAGAGGCCTCACTCCTAACATCATCCAACCATCCATCCATGCATTCCATACATTTCTTCATACACACACACAATATAGATTTTATAATAGAAAATATAAAGTTCAAATAAGTTTAACAATACAAAAAATGTTGTTTCTTTTAGAATTATGTTCATTTTTAAGTTGTTGTAGTAATATATGTTTGTATATGTATGTAGATAAGAGTTTAATTGATGTATAAAATGAAAAATCCCCCATCTAAATGACATTTTCTTCTTGTTTAGAATAATTTAAAATTTAAACCAAAATTTGTTATAAGAAATTTTTATAAACTAAATTATAATTTTGATAATAATTTACATAATAATTATAACTTTATAATAATTTAATTGATTTTTTAAACAAAAAACATTAAATTGAATTTTTAAATGAATTTTTTCATGAGAAAAATATAAACAAGTAATAATTCTATATTCGGCTAAGCCAAATCTTCAATACCCTCCATCATAAATGAGTGTAAAGTACATAAGTTATGTTTGTTCATACACACTTACACATACATTCTTAAATATAACACAGAAACACTTATTATGTTATAAAATTAGTTGCATTTTTAGCTTTAACTTTCTACTGAACCGATTTTGATTATTTTTTTGGATGTTTACTTAACTTAAAATTATGGCAAAATTTCATTCTAATTTGTCGTTTTATAATTGACAATTTTACGTAAGTTCTTCGCTTGAACTTAGAGGTAGCGTCAGAAATCGGTCTATATCTTTTAACATATTATTAAACCGATTTTGCTGTTTTAAATAGGAAAAAATTCACAGGTTAATTTTCATTAAGTTCTGTCAATTATTGTGGATGTGAGAGTGCCAACAACAGACAGACGGATAGACAGACGTACGTAGCTTAATCGACTCAGATTTTAATTTGATGCTAGATTAAATATATAACTTCGATTTATAATTTATTTATATAACGTCGATTTATAAATGGCAATTTTATGAAAATTTGAACTTAGAGGTGGCCTCAGATATTGGTCTATATCTTTCAACATGCTACATCGATTTTGCTGGTTTTAAATAGGAAACTTCTTAAGACTATAACAAATACTCTGTTTAATTTTCAGTGAGCTCTGTGAATTATTGTGGATGTGGGCGGGCTAACAACTAACAGACGGACAGGCAAATGGACATTGCTAAATTAACTTAGATCTTGATACAAGAATACATATGTATATAGAATATGGGGTCCGAGATGATTCCTTCTTAGCGTTACACACGGAATGACAAAGTTAATACACCCTCATAACCACTTGTGGTGATGGAGGGTATAAAAATAAAATTAATTTAGGTAAATCTACTGCTATCACTACTCCTTTAGTTGGACTATAAAATAGAGTAGAATTTATTTAAGGAAATTAATTAAAAATAAAAAGAAAAATTAGGAAAAATAAAGAAATAAATATTTAAATTATTTTTTTAATTTAATTTAAATTTAACAATAAATTTAGATTTTCAAAATTATTTCCCATAATTTTTAAACAACATGTTTATTTTAATTATAAATTAAGTTTAATACGAGATAATTAAATAAATTAGTTTTATTTTATAAATTTTTTTGGTAAGAAGTTTCTTTTTAGTAGTTAATTAAGTTAATGATGATAATGATGATGATATGTTTAAGGCAAAATAATATAAAGATAATAATTATTTAAAATCAAATTTTATTTTAGCTACAGATTGTTATGAGTTTGTTTTCCTTTTCATTTAAATGGAATGACTTATTATAATATAACGATTAATAAACTTAATTAAGATAAATTTACTGTAATTGTAGAAGCGAAAAATGAATTGTTACGTAATGTAATTTAAAATCAGTGGTTTGTAGTAAAACCACCAAACTAACTAACAAATAGTTTAGTTATGGGCAGTTTGAAGGTGTTACCTCTCTTGGTACGAATACCATATTATTGTTTATGTACCACTCAAGCAAGGGCTTGTTTACCATAGTGACGGGATGCCAAGTCAGGCCAAAAATAGGAGGACGCACAGTATGAAGTCTTATGAATGGGTGTAGTCTTTTCTTAAACATTCCATAATGTAAAAATTTTATGTGAATCTTTAATTGTATATAAAAGAGTGAGATTGAAAAAATCTTAACACATGTTTTGCATATTAACTTTTTTTCAGAAATAATGTTTAATTTAAATTCTGGTTAAGTTTTTAGTTTTTGACACCTTTTGTGTACTCTTCAATATCCCTCCACTGGTCTTAGCACATTAATGTGTTATAAACATCACATTATTGTTCTTATCAAGGGATGTTTACCATAGTGACACGATGCCAAGTCAGGCCAAAAAGTGAACACGTTTTAAAGTCTTATGAATGGAAAGAAGTATTTTTTACATTCCTTAATATGTTTTTGTTGCCTAAACTATTTTTAATATTCCCTCGAACATCAGCAACATAAGATTTTGGACCAAGAAGTTGCGTCATCTATTATGTATGCAGCAAGAATACTTTTTTTAAGAAAACTTAACTTCCATTTCCGTGCTCTGTTTAGCAGACTTCCTGTAAGGAATTTTTTTGGAGTTTTGTTTTTAAACCTGCATTAGAGCCTTAACTTTTCGTACAGAGCACTAAACTAACCGGGTTGCTTTTCTATCGGATGTCTTGGAAGCTCTTTTGAAAATGCTTTCTATTTAATTGGCTTTATGTATCCGGAACGGACAAAAACAGAGCACGAAATTAAAGTTTGCAAAATGGATGATAAAACTTATTTCTTGCAGATTTTTAACAACTTTCAGGTGAACAATTTTCTGTTAGTGATGTTCGAGGGAATGTTAAGAAAAGTTAAAAACCCGAAAGCAGTCAAAAATTCCCAAAAAGTTCTTGATAATGCAAGCAATTCGCAGTTGCGACAAAATATTCCAATCATTTGTTACAGTGGGCTCTATTAATACCTAAATTTACATCATGGAATGTTTCCAAAAAATGGTTGCAACCATTTTAAGACTTCATGATGGCTACGCTTATTTTGGCTAACTGTCACTATGGCTAATTACTCCTTGAGTGGTACAAGACTAATAATGTTGCCCAGAGCTAAGGTACGTGTAGAGATATTGTGCTCTTGTTTAAAGAGAATTGAGGATCACTAATATAAGAGACCATAGATGTGGTAGATTTTAAAGGAAGCAAACCAACAAAATGCACAATAACCACGTCAATGGAAGGGTTTCCGAAAAAGGTGCAAAATTTCATCACTAGTGATTAAAACTATAAATATATTTTTTTCAAATTGTAATATCAACTTCAATCAAATAAAATAATTGAAACTGTAGGTTGATCTATCTTTTTCCCTCTTCTTTAACATCTTCCTAATAATACTTCTAATAATACTTTTTACACTTCTCTTTGTTTCAAACTCCTATCTTTCCTGTTAACACAAAGGGAGCTTTATCTACTGTTTTCAACACTTGCATGGCAGTCTGACCTAACCTAACTTAAGTTTAGTGTTTCTGTTTTGTTTATTGTTAAGAATTTTTCAAACTCACTCCTTAAATAATTGTTATAGCATATTCAAGAGCGGTTCTATTTTTAATATAAAATAATCAATAGATCCCTGCTCGAGTGAGTGCAAAGTATGTCATTTAGCCAAAACATTTATATTTAGCAAAAGAATTTTTATATTTGAATTTATTTGTACCAAATTAACAAAATTTCCCTAATTTTAATATTAAATATCTAATAAAGAAAACAAAAGGCATAAGAGGTTTTTTGTTTAACAAAAAATTAATAAAGATTTGTTTATAGAAAATAGAAAGTAAATATAATAATAAGTTTATATATGTATAAGTAATTAGAGTATATATGTATATGCACATGAGACTTTAAAATTATAACACAAGGAACTTAATAAACAAAAGGAGACTAATATTATTATTATTTTTTTCTTGTAATATGACAAACTAATATTTGTATATGAATGTACGTATTAAAAACTAAATCAAACAAAAGACACATTCATGATTATTCTTCTCAAGGTTAATTATAATAATAATAATCATATAATATGTACGTATGTATGTGTGTTACAATACAATACAATATAAAGCCAACCAGATGGAGACATAAGTTTCTGTTTGTTTTGTAAATGATGTAAATGAATACAAAAACAAAAAAATGTTAGCACCAAGAGAAGAAAGGACTTTTGTTTTGGAAGCGCTGAGTAAAAGAGAAAAAGCCACGTGAAGCCTTTGATCTAAAATTAATTAAAAAAAATAAATAAAATTAATTAATTTTTTTTATAATTTAAATTAATCATCGAAAACAATTTACTTTTCTATAACAACAGCTGGCATTTGTACTAATTGTACCGGTGATTTGCCATCCTTTAAGGCCTGTGTTAAATTCAATATTTGTCCTCGCATTACAGACATTTGTCGTTCGAAGAGACTTTTATCGAATCCCTTATCTTGTTGAAATAAATAAAATAAATCTGTACACATTTCTTCTACGAAATTCATATCGGATAATTGTGGCAGTACTAATTGTTTTATTTCTTCACTAAATGGCACTTTAGCTTGTGGCAACCAGGCCCAATGGTATGGATATGCCCGCCACGAATCCGGATGTTTAAAGGGAAACGCCAAACCATTATCAATCGCTGCTATTCGTATTTGTGGTGCATCAACCATATTCCAGTCATTAGGTTTTGTTATATCTCCTGCAGTTGTGTTGGCATTTGTCTCACCAATACTACTACCAGTACTACTGCTACTTGATTCAGCCAGTGATCCCGAACTAGCAACTGATATTGCCACATCTATTAACTTTTCGTTTTTATTATCGTTTAGATTTACAATATTATTATTTTGTGTTTGTTCCAGCGAAATGTTGTTGTCTGACGTATTTATGATATTTTCGGTTTTTAATTCATTTTGACTGGATGCTAAGGATTTGCCACCGGTGCCATTGACTTTTTTTGTTATTTTCGGTTGACTGTATTTGATGAGCCAATTATCGTTGCCACGATCTGTGTTGCGTATTATATAATCGAGTACTACCAAACGTTCAAATTGTACTTGAAATGATTTGGCCAGTGCGGGTGATAGGGGTTCCTGCTCGAAACGTCTCAGCCAGAAATCGGCATCTTTGTAACCTTCCACAAACAATTGGAAGGAACCAGTCTAAGGGAGACAGTTTTAATAGAAAATTTTTGTTTAAAATTAAGTGAAAACATTTTGTGAATACTTTTTCGTGTTTTGAGGTGAAACCAAGTTTTAGTGAAAATTTGAGGTGAAACCAATTTTTATACAAAATTCGAATTGAAACCAAATTTTAGGGAAAATCTGAGGTGAAACCATATTTTAATGAAAACTTGAGGTGAAGTCGAATTTTAGTGAAAACTTGAGGTAAAATCAAATTTTAGTGAAAATTTTAGGTGAAATCAAATTTTAGCAATAATTTAATGTGAAATCAAATTTTAGTAAAAATTTAAGGTGAAATCAAATTTTAATTGAAAAATTGAGGTGAAATCAAATTTACATGAAAAATTGAGTTAAAACCAAAATTTTGTGAAAATTTTAAATTTACTTTTAGTTAAAAATTCTTAAAAGAAAAAAAAATGGTGAAAATTTAGCGAATTTAAGGTAAAAAAATTAGCGAAATTTTTATGTGAATTTAAATTTAGTTTAATTGGAAATTTAAGGTGAAATCAAGTTTTGAGAAAAATATTATGTTCAGTCAAGTTTTTGAGAAAATTCGAGTTGAATTTTAATTTTAATGAAAAATTGAAATGAAACTTAATTTTAATGAAGTTAAATTTTGAGGAGAATTTGAGGTGTAAAATTGATAAGAAAATTTCATGTTAATTTTTTTCTTGTGAAAATTTGAAAAAAATCACGTACGATGAAATCAATTTTAAATGAAATTAACAGTGTAAATTTTTAAAGATTAGGATTTCTAATTCAGAGAGACAATTTTAATCCAATATCTCTCACCTTTAGGGGTAAACTCATACGATTAAATCTTGCCGAAGGATAATGTTCCTTAATCCTTCTTTTCAATTTAGCTTTTTGTCGATCAATACGTGCATAATTAAATGTTTCAGCTACCAAACGTACAACTCGAGTTTTTGGCACAACATTTAAGTTTAGTTTACGATCCACTAAACTGGCGCCAGCTTCCGAAAGGTAACTGTAAATGAAAAATATAAATTAATAAATAAAAATATTCCTTATGATGTTAAAAACAAAAAACTTACCCCTGATTTGGTATTAAACATGCTCTACCAAAACAACAGGGACAACATAATTTATGCATCCATTTCGTCCATTTAGGATTAAGGCGTCCATAGGGCTCTTCATCTTTAGGTTTGAAAACAGCTAAAATTTTCTGTAATTAAAAAAAGTTTTTCAGGCTTTTTTTTATCGCAAAAATAATAAAATATTTTTTATTAATTTCACAATTTTATAAAAATAAAAATTGGGAATTAAATGCGTCATTAGGTTATCATTAACAATATAAACTGTGAATTATTTAATTTATAAGAACACACAGTCAGACTCAAGTGACTGACTCACTAACCAGTAATTGTGTTATAAGTCAAGATACTTTTTCTTTGTGAAATTTAATGTTTATTTTTTTATTGATTAATTAATTAATTAATTTAATAATTTAACTTGTAAATTGTTAAAATTGTTTGAATTTCTTCCAAAAATTTAACAAATACAAACTTTATTGTTAAATTTCCCCGTAACGAATTCTGTTTGGCTTTTATTATAAGCTTCAGTTTTAAGCAGAGACATTTTTATGGTTTTAAAAAATGTCGCCCTTTTTAAACGAACATAAAGCTACAGTAGATTAATGGGTTAATAGATAAAGGGGTCTATTTGTACTACTCCTTATGGATGGATGTTTTGTACTCCAGTCTTGAATTCAATAATCAAAACGCTTGAACATAATGAAATATTTTTTAGAATCATAAAGAAAATTTTGGAACTGTGGATGTATTTTTAGAGGGAGGTCTAATCTCGCAGTACTTTAGAATAAACATTTTTTCGGAAGGACTATAAAAAACGGATCTGGTATTAATATTATGTGCAATACAACTAGTCGATACATTGTAAGATACCACATAATCTGACAGTGTTTTTTCCTTTAATTCCTCAACTGTATATGTATTTTTAAGGGAGGTCTAATCTCATACCCCTTTTGAATAAAATTTCTTGGGAAAACTATTAAAAAAAAACGGATCTGGTATTTATATTATGTGCAATACGTTTAGAAGATACTTTTCCTTGTATTTCAGGCCTGGAGAAGTTATTTTGATTTGTTTAAATTCTTCATGTAAATGTATCTTGTTCTCTGTTTCGAACATTCACATAATGAAGGATATTTTAAAGTATTTGTCAGTTCCAATGATTTTAGATACATTTTGGTTAGCTCCTAAAATTTTCGATGATCAATACTTTGCTTGCCCTTGTGACATGATGTAAACATTACTTGACTTAAAATGCAGTCAAAGGATGTCAAAGACTCTCTTTATAGTTTATCCACAAAAAAAAAAATTATCTGAAACATTTCTTTCTTTAATTCTTAATGTTGGAAATTTTAGCTCCTGAAATTGGGATGTTCAATACTTAATCTACCTTTATAAAATGATGACGATGTTAGTTTATGGAAGTAAAATTGTTTTTGTAAACATTCCTGAGTATTAATTATATAAAAATTTTGACAAAAGTCTGCAATATCCAATAAATTCCGTCGTCCATTATAAAGGCAGAGTATTTCATTTTAATTTCCATGACCTTTGTAGAATTAGTGTTTGGAACACTAACAATTTATATGTTTTCAAGCAAACATTAATCTATAAAGACTTCCTTGATCTCCCCAATTCATGTGGGTTCTTGTTCTTATTAACTGAGGGGCGAATTACGTTTGAAATTGTTAGTGGTCCAATTTAAAATAAAATATCCTGTACGGCCCAAAGCTTTGGGCCGTTCTTTTACAAAATTGTAAGCAAATCGTAAGTGGGATTTTGACATTTGTTAAGACCTCTAGTATATAGCAGGAAAAAGAATGTTCATCCACTTCGGACATAGAAAGATCTTCCTCCATCTCCTAAGTGCATTAAAATTTCCATACAGTGTTCAAATCATAATAAATAATGCCCTGATTGAAGTCTCACAAAGTAGAACAGAAGTTACTGCATCTTTCTTCGCATTAGTTGTTGAGTTGAAAATTTTGCGTTGATTTTGGGACGAATCGTTTCGGAATATCTAATTATTATGGGAACTTGAATCAGAACTCAATAGTGCCGAAATATGAAATAATCAGCAAAAATTACTGAAATACAGGAACTTTTCAAAGGTTTAAAATTTTCTTGCTCAAATACAGGACAAGTATGAATTTTCTTAGGACATTACTATTGTCCGTTTATGCCTATGGTGCTGTTTTGAGCTTCTAAGAATTAAGATCTTATGACGATTTTCTATGAAGAAATAGATATTGCGATCCAGAAAATAGATCCAGATAATTAAATATGTGTATTTTTTTAAATTAAGAATTGAGTTCTTGAAACTTCATACGATAAATCGAATTAATCCCAGGCCATATTTGTTGTCCAATTTAATTTTTTTTGCTTCGCTACTTGAATAATGCGACAATTGCGAAAGAATACATAATTAAGTAGCGTGTTGAACTTGCTAATGCCTTTTCCGATAATGGTCGTTGATAAACATCATGTTACAAACTGGATGAAAATATTAAAAACTCTTCATCATTATGGCCTGGTTCATTCTTTATAAAACAATGAAGTCATTGCGATGGTGTGACATTAGAGCCGTCAACATGGATTTCCAGAAATGACCAATATTTGAACCTCTAACGAATTTAATTGATAAGAATTTTAAATATAGATTTGAATCTGCACTCTTGAGGTTCATTTGACTCAAGAAATAAAGATTACTGGTATTTAAAATTTAAATGTGTACCAAACTGGTTCAGCAAAAAAGAAATGAGAAAACTCTTGAACATGCTCACCCAGATCAGTTTTCGAAAATGAACTAAGTTATTGTAATAATGTGGCATAAGTACCGTCAATTTCAATTAGCTATCAGGATCATGATGAACTTAAATGATGCGAATTTTCAATATAGATTTGAATCCGCATGGTTGAATTGCAATTTACTGAAGAGTTGAAGTCTACTTATACAAATAGAGTCTATATATTGTACATTTTGGTAGATTATTGTTATTATAACAGTTTTGTTGTAGTTGGAGTTTCTTCCCTGGGGAAAAAAAATTCCATCTGTTACAGCTTCTACTGAGTTGACAATCATTAGCCGATTGGTAACCAGATCATTTCGGAACTTCCATTTAATACAGCTATTTTTTATTTTTAGGCGATTGCTAAACAGAATGTTTCATAGCAGAGATCCAATAGTCGTGGAAAAATTTTGATTTGACATCAACTTTGCTGTTATGCATGAGATTTTTAGATTAAAGGTTTTATTTAATTGTTAAACTTACCCCCGCTGAATTTTTAACAAAATATGAACCGCTGCTGCCTTGATAAATACGTTCCGGCATAACACCATGTTCTATGGCTGATTCAACTTGTGCCACAATTTCCGTAAAACTGGGATCATCTGTAAACCAAGATTAAATAAATTATTAATAAAAATTAAACTTTTCATAGAAAAAGAGTTCAATACTAAAAAAATTCGTTTTCAATATAACTAAACGACCAGCAGGTCTTATACAATTTTGTTTTTTATAAAAATATTGAAAAGGACATAGCATATTTCTAGGCAGCGTAAAAAAGAAGACTAAAATATGTAACAAATAATCCTTAATAACTATACAAAAAATAACAATAGAATTTTTAATAAGTTTATAACAATTTAAAAACGAATTATCTCATTAATTATTTATAACAAAAAAAAGACAATTTACAAATAAACAATAAATATATTTTTAAATTTGTTTACAACAATAAAGTTTTAACAAATTTCACAACAAACTTTTAGGCTTTTAGGCTTTTATGTAAGTGGTGATGGATGTAGTAAACTATAATTTCTATTCCTTTCCAATTAACTGTAATATTAATAATGATATTCCTTTAGAGATTAAGGGCAAAAATAAAAACAAAAACAGAAAAACGAACGAACGTATGTTTTGATAATTGAAGATTTTTACCAATAAATTGCGTTGTATTTACCACCTCCCCATCAAAGGAATCATTACTTTTTAAGGAAATTATATCCATATTTTCCAATAAGACTAATATTTTTCGAAATTTTCTGAATATTTAATTTATTTTCTCTTTTATTGCCGTAAGAATTACGTGTAAATTGTAAAAATGCACTTTATTTTCTTCTTTTCGTTTCGTTTAATTTGTAAACTAAAAAAAAGAATCTTTTGCAAAAACAAAAAAATGTTTCGTTGTTTTGGGTTCTCTTTTTCGTCTGTTGTGAATGAGTGTAATTTTGCTTTGGTACTTGATACGTATGATGATGATTATTAACCTCGTTTATTTTCGGTTTTTCTGTTGTTGTTGTTGCCCTCATACGTAGTACATGTGTACTTAGATGAGTAGAAATTTATATATATATTTACCATTTGCCTGTTAAACACATTGCCTCGCATCATAAACAGTAGAATAATGATTGAATTATATCTAAACTATTGTCTCATCAATACACTGCACCGTTAAGTACCAGTATTGACTCGGAAATACCTTATCAGACCAACCTACCAGAAATATGTTTGTAATGGTCAGAAAATTTTGTCCTACCACCACTTTTAAGTATACCGTTTGACTCAGAATCCTTCCACGTCCATCTGTCTTGCTGTCCATGTAAAGCTTGGACCAAGGACGATGCCAATTGATGTTGGTTATGATCGGTTCATTCTTTAATTATTTCAAAATATAAAATGATTTTAACCAAATTTTTCAAAATCAAGTCTAATTATATTCCAAAACTATGTGCCAAATTATACGAGGATCAGTCCATTATTTCTTATAGGTATCATACAACCACTCTTCCAAATACCACTCTGAAACTAATATTTTGAAAAAATATTAGGTCAAATAAGAGATAATTTAAGCCAAAACGGCTGTGCGAAATTAAACGAGGGTCGGTTCATTATTTTTTCTTATTTCTATATAACCCTACATTCCCTTTAAAGCGCATAAATTTCACATAAATGTTGGAATCATAACAACATATTGCATACATAAGCATAATAAAGAAAGAAAACTATACGAGGGTCGTTCATACATTTTTCGTAGCAGATTGTCCAACTATAATACTTTTCCTTGTTTTTATACCGAACCGATTTTTTGAATATCTCTAATGTTATGACAAAATCACTAAGGTTCTTTTCAAAAAGTTTGAACTTGGCTCAGATGTCGGTCTATAACTTTTTATTAAAAGAACCGACTTTGCTGGTTCTAAATTGGAAACTTCTCAGGACAATAACAATTAAAAAGGCCAAGTTTTATTAATCTCGTGTAATTTGGTTGGATGTGAGCGTGCTTACATTTTTATTGAGGTCAAGAATATGAGGTCATATATGATTCTTTTTTTTTCTTCACAATTATAGAAACAATTAACAATTTGTCTCTAAAAGGTTATTCATCAGGCAGCCACGAATACGAAGTGCAGGATGTGACTCATTTGGGTCCTGAAGGTCCCTTTGTTTTAGTAGAAAATATAATAAATAAGAAGAAAATTAAATTGGAGATAAAGAGAAAGCGAAGATGTAAGTTTAGAGTCTAAGAAAAAATTTGCAAAGTTGTTTGATGTTTAGGGGTAGAAAGATATATAGGTATGTGCTGTATTTGGTTCAGCAATCAGTATCACAGAAACCTGTGAAGAGCCCAAGGAGTAATCTCATAATGGTACCATCCGTAATTGCGAAATCCACAGCTATTCCCCCATATTATCAGTTGTCAAATCTGTCAGAGATTGCAACGAACTGCAGCCAAAGAAACGCGATTGTATACCCCCGTGGATATTGCTGTGGCAGAAAAGATGTGGAATCATTTTAACAAAAATTATCCGAAGGGAAACCCATTCTCGCAGCATTTATTCCAAAGTGATAATGTTCACAAACCGCAGCTGCCATATCTCTCAAGAGCGTAAGGAATGAAAATTAATTCGATTAAATCTTCCGAAATCTGAAATCCTCTCAAGAATATACAACCTCAACATGATAGTTTTCATTTAGATTTATTAGTTGATGTAGAATAATCATTTGGTATAGAATCCAAAAAGTTTTCTTTGTATTTTTAAACTAAGTTTTGATCCCTTGTACGTAGAAATACGAAGTTGAAATTTTGTAACTCTTTTCGACTCGGGGAATGAGTTAAGATGTAACCCATATGGAAAAAATTATTAATATGAAAATATTTTATCTGTATTATCTCGCAGTTCATTTTATTCCAAAGCAATTTATTACAAATAACAGTATACGACAATATACTTGTCGTTAGTACCGTGGATGAGCTGACCCGTTGCATTCTTAACCTTTTTCAAGATCATCAATATTTAAATCAACACATTGACCAATATCAATCATTAAGCGATCGTATTCCTTGTAAGATATCATCTTTTTTATATTCTATATATCCTCGTTTCCAATAACAATTAAATCTCCGTTCCGGAATGAGCCAACTACAAATCAAAACCATAAATGTTAAATTCTTTTTTAATGAGAATCATCGATTTGGTAGCAATATTTATTGAATAATTTTCTTTTAAGTTTTATAATGATAGAACTATTCCCAATTGTTTGGAGTGTATTGGATTACATTTTAGACTCTCGTTCAGTTAACAATTGGATCACAATTCCGGAACAAAGCGACTACAAATTGGCCAAAGATAGTCGACTCAACAACAGCTGTACTAATAAGGTATATTAATTCATCTATTTAAAATGTGTACGTTTTGAAACAGAATTTTCAGAGTTGGAAAGCTTTTACAATCTTTAATAATCGTTATTTTACTCTAATCGATATAAATATTTTATAGCGTAACAATAGAAGTTAACATTGTACTTGAATCGAATACAAAGACCTTTATAAAATAATATTTTTACAATAACTATTATTATATTTACTTGTTAATATTATGAAATAAAAAAAGAAAGACATAAAACAACTTGTTATTATAATCACTTTTACAATTCAATCATAATTATAGTAGAAGGAATCGTTTAACTTAACCTTTAAAATCGAAATTTTCATTAAAATTAAATGTATCCGAATAATTGTCGTAAAATAAAGGATTTATATAATAAATACTAATATCGCGTAAATGTTTATTTAAAGGTGACATAATTTAAACTAAAAACTTTAATTCAAAACGACAAAAAAAATTCGAAAAAAAAAAATTAAAAAATTTTGGTGGTAAATTAAATAGACAGAAATTAGCATTTTAAGAAAGATAAAATTTCGTTAATGTCGTATTTAAAAAAAATTCATGTCACTTTATGCTTAACAACAGTTTATCACTTAAAAGGTCTTGGGGGGAGGGGAAAAAAACTTACATAGATTTTTAAGCGGACAATTAATGCAATGACATTGAGCTTGTACTATATCCAATACCAGATGACTCTCTATAGTTGTAACGGATTCAAATATATTTATTTTTAAAATATCAAAATTTTCTATATCTTCATCATCACTTAAGGACGTTCTACAATCCTTTTCATTACAATTACATTCTTTAGTATTGAAACGATTTTGAAAATCTTGTGCAGCTTTATACAGGTATTGATTTGGTAAAATTTGTAATGAGATTTTACTCATTTACTTAGCCTTAATGGCCATTAACAGGGAATTTTTATTTAAATTTATATAATTTTGATAAAAAATTAAAGTTTCTAATTTTTATAAAGAATTTTTAAAAATTAAAAAAAAAATCAAATAAAATTTGATTATTACGAAAATGAATATTAAAGAAAAGAAAATAATGAGAAAACAGTGGGACAGTAAAAGGAAAAATTTTTCGAAAATATGTCAGGTTCTTCCTTAGTGGGGACATACATTTTGGTAAAATTTGTATTACGAAAATGAATATTAAAAGAAAAGAATAAGAAAACAGTGAGACAGTAGAAGGTTAAATTTTTTGAAAATATGTCAGGTTCTTCCTTAGTAGGGACATACATTTTGGTAAAATTTGTATTACGAAAATGAATATTAAAAGAAAAGAATAAGAAAACAGTGAGACAGTAGAAGGTTAAATTTTTTGAAAATATGTCAGGTTCTTCCTTAGTAGGGACATACATAAGTTACAATATTGAATACACTCATCCTCATATTGAAATTGAATTGCGAAATGGGATTTAACAATTATTTTCATTCCATTTAGCTTCTGGAATCAGTAGCTCTTCTTAGATTAGAGTAATTGTAATATTTTTTCGACCTGATGTACATTCCAGAGTAACACTAAATACGCAAAAGAAGAAGAATAAATGGTCTGGTATTGTATGTCCGCAGCGCAGGTTGGAGAACTTATCTGTATTGATGGAATTATAAAAGTTAAACATGTTTATCTTAATACTCTAAAGGAAAATGTTGAGAAGAATATATAGAAGTTGAATTTTCCGCAGTGTCCAAGAAAATGTGACTTGCATATTGTATGCCACATGTATTGCCACATGCTCCGCAGTCACTAGACCCAATAAGCACTTGTGGAATTGAATCGAACACCTTAGTTTCTGTAAATTAAAATTGTCATACATGATTTTCTAATAATTTGAACTAATTCCACTGCTCATAAAGAGTTATCACCCAACTTCAGTCCTGGAATGATTTTAGAAAAGCTTCTCTGTAATTCTAAATGCTAAAACGGCTCCGTAACAATTTACCACCTTTCAATTGGACTTGTTGGCCTTAAAAGTTTTTAAGATATGATTTGCCCTAAATAATAAATCATGCTTAAAAATCTTCCATAGATCCTGAATTTGTAGAGCGGTATCTTAGATGTTACTAAGACAGTCTCGATTCGTGATGTGACAAATTTTCGAATTTTTGTTTTCGGAGTTGTTTCAGTTACTTTTTTTGAAAATGTTTCTATATTCCGTTTGTAAATCTTCCATAATTAAGAAAATTTTGCTATGAATTTTTGACGCAATTACCGAATCGGTAATATAATGTCATTATGTATTGTGCTTTCTTATAGAACGGATAACCATTTCCTCCCAATTGAACTCAGTTCAGGATTTACTTTTCAATATAGAGGATTTGCTAATTTAGGCTTCATATATTATATGTTGAATCGGATAAAAATATGTAAATACAATGTCCCCACTTATGAAAGGAATACATTCATTTATTAACAGATCTTAGCTCTAGAATATTTAGATAATTGACTTTCCTTCGATGGTCAATTCTGCTTTAATATTTTAACTTATTTCCAAATCGTCAAAAAAAATACACTGACAAATTGTGCTCTCAATTTTTCTCTTTACTGATCCTGTGCCCTCTTATGAACGAAAAACGGTCTATTTACAAACTATTTTTTATACCCTACACTAACATAGGCGGTTGGGTTATTATGTGTTCGTACAGAAGTTATAACGGACAGAAAAAACTTTTAGGCATTTCGTTTGACTTAAAATCTCGTCCGTCTGTAAATCTTATATAATAAAATTCGGCAAATGTCAAAATTTTTCCCAAGAACAAAATCTCATGGTGATGATGGACTCCTTATTTCACCTATTTCTAACGTTACTCCCGGAAGGGGGATTAAAGCCTATAAAAGTTCTAATTAAAATAATTTTAACAAAATTTATCACAAATATTTTATATTTGTAGATCCCAATATCACTTTGACGGTCCAAATGTAACTATGAAGGGTTTAAGTGTCACATATACGTTGGTATTGTTATTATTTGGTCAATTTATGACTTTAATTTATAACTTTAAGCAAAAATCTATGTGCGAAATTTAACGAGGGTTGGTCCATAATTTCTTCTAGCTCTCATAGAACCCCCCGCAAAAAAAAAAAAACGCAAAAATGTTGGCATCATACTGCACATTTAGCCAGGAATGAGAAAAGTAAATTAAGCGATGGTCGTTTATAAATTTTTCGTAGCTGTCATTTACAACCAACAACATTATGGTGTAGGGTATTACATAGACATAATTGATAGACTATATCATGCTTACTTGTTTAACTATTTCTCAAGTTTAAAATCGTTTAAATAACTGCACTTTGTTTATTTGATTGCTTTTGCCCCAGATAGGTTTTCTTGACCTTCCCAATAGCATATGGATTTTCCATAATTTTTCTGTTGTCGTTAGTTTTAGAAACTGTTTGTGGGAGAATTTTTTGTTCTTCTATATCTGAAGGAGCTGTTATTTTTATTTTACTTGTGCAAAAAACAATAAAAGCCAAGACGGGTATTAAGATTTTTTTGGTCTCACTCCTAAGAAAATATTCAAGTAACACAAATTCTTAAATGTTTCAGATTTTTTTTAAACATCTTCAAATTAAACACAAAAGAAATCCATCAAATACCCTTCTATACTTTGCCACATGCAACATATCCTTATGTTAACCTCTTAAAGCTTTTATAAAAAGCTCTTAACATGCTTTCCTTCTTGTTTATTTAGTATTACAACAGCTCTTAATGTATAAACAAAAGTGGGTCATTTCAATTATGAATGAAGCTTTTGAAAGGACATTATATTTATAAACAATTTATACTTTGTCCTAAATGCTTAACATGCCCGGGTAGCTCAGTCGGTAGAGCGTTGGACTTTTAATCCAACGGTCCAGGGTTCAAGTCCCTGCTCGGGCGTTAATCCATTATTTTATAAATATTTATTTACATTTCATATGCGAATAGAAATAATAGATTTTTCATGTTTTTTTTTTGTTCTGTACAATTAAAAATTGTGATAAGTAAAATTAGTCATTTCGTTGGCATTAAAGTTATTTTATTTTTTCGTTTTGCATTGATAAGGAGGTTTTATAAACAAATAATTTAAATAAATGTTTTACGTTATTTTGTTTAATTTTGTATTTAAATAAAAATACATACAAACGTGTGTAAATTTGATTTAGTTTTAGTAATTTAATTGATTATTTAAGAGGAAATATTCCTAAGTGGGATGTATAAAGAAAGAGTCATTATTGTATTACATTCTCATGTAAATTGACATAAATTGTATTGATACAATAAGGAAATTCTTGAAAATAACTGAAATGTGAAAAAGAGGAGTAAGATCGAAAAATTCTTAATAAACATATGTAAACAAATGGTAATTAAAACTAAACCACTAAACAGTTTTACATTTTCTATTTGATTGAAATTACTCTACAATTTAAAGTGATTAAATTTTGAACCTTTTTCAGAGACTCGTCCATTTATGCTTTTATAGTGATTAGTTTCACTTTGCTCGAATATGTGGTCCATCACCCTTTAAAATCTACCACACTTTTGGATACCTCTCTCGTGCTCTACAATTCTCGTTTAACAAGAGCCCAATATCACCCCATTGTCCATAGCTCCGGGCAGTTGATTCTCTTGCTAAAAATACCACATTATTGTTCTTGTACCACTCAAGAGCTTATTTACCAAAGTGGGACGATTCTAAGTCAGGCCAAAAATAATAACACACATTATGAATTCTTATGAATGAAAAGCAAACTTTTTTTAATATTCTTTGAAGTAAATAATGGTATTTATAGTGTCTGTTGTCCGTTGCTGCTGATACCAAGATTTATTTAAGAAATTTTTATTGTTCTTGAGTCTCAAACTTATGTTCAACATTCTCTTGAGCATCAGCAACATGAATTTCCGTGCTCTGTTGTTGGCCTCTACATTTTTCGTAGCAAATATTCCGAGCACTAAGTTAACCGGAGCTCTTTTGAAAAAGCTTTCTATTTTTTATATTTTTTTAATCATTATGCGGACCATACTTTCTACCAGAACCAGAACCTTCATTAGTTTCAACTTTTCTTACGAAATATTCCGAGCTCTGAGCTAACCGGAGCTCTTTTGAAAAAGCTTTCACACAATTCCTTCTACCAGAACCTGGGTTTCTAACAAGGAGCAATTTCTACCGGTACTGTTTAACAATATTGGAAACAGTTTGGAAACAGCTTGGCCAACTTTTTGTACTATCAATTTGGATTTTGTACGAATATTTTGCTGATCACTCATTTTAATCAGATTAACAATATATTAATTTGTTTTATACTAAACATAATAACTGACACGTTTTATAAAAGTAATTTGATCGAAAAAAAATCAAATAATACTTGTGTTAAAAATTTAAATGAAAAACGGATGTTAAGAATTTTACGATCCCACTCCTTATACATGTTTATATCAAGTTGTATATTGCGATTAAGAGTGTAGTAAAGTTAAACGCTGGTTGACGCAGGCAAGAAAATTTTACCGAAGAATTTGATTATGTGACATGTTTACGTAAAACATACTTGTGTAAAATTGTATCATAATCCCCGACATTTATGATTTATGCAGTTTGAACGGGAAATTTAACGGGAAGACTGAACCTCGCAAAAGTGCTTTCAACCGATCTTCTTTGAACTTGTCATGAAAGCATTACAAAATGTTTACAGCGTTACATGGACAGACTGACAAACATAGCACAGTATTTTGAATGAAAAATTTAAAAAAATTTAGTATTATCATAAAATGGAACTTGTAATTAATATAAAAAGACTTTATGCGTACAATTATGGCAATAATATTTTGTTTCAGATAACAAAAATTCAAACTAAAATGTTCAAATGATAGGAAATTCCTCATTTTATAGTTTACAAATGATGAAGTTCTTCATTTATTGATTTAAAAGGTTGTGATATCAGTAAACGTGCACGTTTTCAAAAAATGTATAATTGAGTATTTGCATTAATGTATTAACTAATCAATAGATAATTTTAACTAATTTAAAACAGACAACTTGATTTTAGAAAATTTTAATTTATGAGCAGACAAGATTAATAAAAAATTCAGTCTTCTTTTTATATATCGATCGAAAATTCTTAACACACATTTTTCAATGAATGAAACTTTTACCAAGTATTTTTAAAAATCCGCACTAAAATTAAATATTTTAAACAAAACCCAACTTAGTTCTAAAAAAGGTTTGAGGGCAGCCGCCAAACTGTTTCCAATGTTATTAAACAGTAACAGGAGAACTTGTACGTTGGTGGAAAACCTGGTTCAGATGGAAGGAATGATCCACATAATACTTCTGAAGCCCGAAGAGAGATCCCAACATATCCGGTAGAAAAGCAGCCCGGTTAGCTCAGTGATCGAACTTATTGGTACAAAAAGTTAAGACTAAGGTTTAAAAATATAAAAGGCTCAAAAAGTTCCTAACAGAAATAATGCTACAAAATTAAAGGCCAAAAACAGAGCACGGAAATCGATATTAAGTTTTCTTAAATTATATTCTTGGTGCATAATGGTAGACGAAACATATGTTCTGGCAGATTTCTTGCAACTTTATGTTGCAAGAAGATGCTCGAAGGAACGTTGAAGAAAAGTTTGGAATCCAAAAGCAGTTAAAATATACCGAAAAGTTTTTGGTATGTAAAGCAATATGCAGTTGCGGTAAAAATCATTTATTATGAGCTCTTTAAATACAAAATTGTACATCTACTGTTTACAAAAAAAAACTGCTTCCATTCGTAAGATTTCATAATGTGTGCATTTATTTTTGGCCTGACTTGACATCCTGTCACTATGATAAACAAGTACAAAAACTAAAATATAGTATTTGTACCAAGAGAGACAAAACCTCTAAACTGCTCGCAAATTAAGGCCAATGGAAAGATATATTGGGCTTTTGATAAAAGAGAAGTGAAGAGCGAAATAAAAGTAACTGTTCGAATAAATTTACAAATAGCAGTATAAAAACGTTACAGGAAGGGTTTCCGAAAAAGGTTCAAAGTTGCATCACAGTGAATAACAAGTAAGTATGTATGTATCAAATTTCATCACGATATTTCAAAAATTGCAACCTGTAGAATGTTCACAACGTTTACATGGACAACCAGCCGGACAGGCAGACAGACAGACAAACGGGCGCAAGGAGGCACATCTTATAATCGACTCAGAAAGTGATCTTTAGTGGTGTAGGGAATAAAAATTTTAAAAATGTTTTTTCTTGTAAATTGCAATTGTTAATCAAACAAAAACAATTCAAACTGTATGTTTAGAGGTTTCGTTTGATTAAAATGTATGTATGTTAAGAATTTTACAATCTCACTCCTTAATTTCAAAATCATTTTCATATAATTACCGATTATGATTTTATAAAATTTAGTTAAAAGATAACATATAAATTTGTTGAAAAAATCTATTTATCTAAGTTTTTTTTTCAAGAATGAAAATTGTGGTATAAAACAAAAACATTAATTGTTCATAAACTAGAAAATTTAAAAAAAATAGACCAACAACACTTCCAACAAATGAAAAAGTATATAACAAATTGTAGTACATATGAAAATATTTATATACAAATGTATATACGTATGTATGTAGATAAGAAAGCAACATGCATTTTTATGGTTTCGTTTCGTATCTTTTTTTCTTTATAATTTTCTTAAATAAAAATTTAAATTAAATATTTTATTGTATTTTATTTGTTTTCTTACTCACCCACAAATGTATTACATGCCATATCAAAATGATCCCTACTACCCGCACTACCACCAGCACCTCCACCGCCACCACCACCCAACAATGGTTGGGATTCCCTATTATCTGTACAATGATCCATAATACTTGCACATTCAAAGTCCACTTCAGGAACTAAACAAATTTCATCCGTATCATCATGATACGAATCCTGACGTAAATGCGTTGGTAATATATTACTGCTAAATAATCTGGGAGCTGCAGTTAATTGTGTATTATTTGAAGTTGAGGCGGATGCGTAATTCTGTGTACGTCTAGATGCAGGTGAATTTGTATGACTATTACCAGCAGCTGAGCGTGGAGAATTACTACTATTATTTGTATAATGATTATGACTGTTTGAGATTTTATTATTACTGCTACTACTACTACTGCTGCTGCTGTTGCTGTTGTTGTTGTTGCTGTTGCTGCTATTGTTACTCTCAATAATTTCATTTAAATTTGCTCCCAGGTCTTCACCACTATTCAGCGTATGAGACGTTAATAAACCAGTATCGTGAGTATTTATAAGCGATGACGTTGTTTTTGTCGGTGTCATCGTCACCGTTGTTGATGCTAGATTTGCTAATTGTGTATTTAAATGACCATTGTGTGTAAAATTTGGTTCTGTTAATAAATGATTGTGGGTGCCAAAAAAATCTTGTTCATCAAATGCCAAAACTGTTTGTTGCACTACTGAATCAATGTTATCATTAGTTTTTCGCACTTCATTATGCTCTTCATTATCATCATTATCACATTCATCGTTGTTGTCGTCAACGTCTTCTTCACCATCATCATCGTCTTCGTCGTCGTCTTTTAATGATAAGAGCATTTGTTCCTGCTGTTTTTTGTTATTCTTTGGTTTTCTACGTTTCTTTTTGTTGAGACCAATAGTATTTATCTATTGAAATTGCAATAAAAACAAAAAAACATGAATAAATTAACAAAAAATAATAATGATGATGACAATATTTTTATAAATAATAAACAATGAACTTTATTGACTTTGCAAAGATAATTGAGGAATTTGAAAATAATTAATATTTTAATATTATAAACAAACCCTGTAGCATTATTTAATTATTGCAAAAATAGGTTAACAGCATGGCTACACCGAATGCATTAAATTGCAGCATCAAGACTTCAGAGACCCTTAAATCGACAGTTTATTAAAAATATCCTGCGAACTCAATGATCTTCACCAAAAAAATATTCTTCATTAAAAAAATGTTTGCGATCTCTTTTTAAAATTCTGGTAGTTTATTTTCCGATCCTCTTCTCTAGCTTTTTGTCTATTTACACAAATCTCTGGTCTATAATTTTCTCTTTTTGTTTTTGAGATTGATGTGATATTCCTTTTTCTTATCCCTTGCATAATACGCCAATTTTTGGTGGCTCTAAGCTTTTCTTCATTTTGACCCTTGAAATATTTTTAGACAAGTCTCTTCCTTTATGGTTTTTTGTTTGTTCCTTGTTGGCATTTTGTTTTACTAATTTATTGAATTTTAAATTAGAGAAATTTTTTATTGAAAGTTTCATTTTCTTTTCAATTTTCTTGTAAATTTTTTAAATTTTACAAGAAAATTTGAAAATAATTAGAAATTTTTTAAAAAATTTGAAAAAAAATTTTGTATTAAATCAATTAAAAATAAGAATAAGTGCATATTTAGAACAATATAAGGTTCCTGAACTATCGATATGTTTTTCAAGATATAGAGATTCGAAGATGGGTATCGTTTGAAAGGTTTTGAGGTGAACTTACTTATCAATGCAGAAACAAAATACAATACTTTTTTGAATTCTTTTACCAATACTTTTTAAAAATATAATGAAGTAATGACTTTTTCTTTAAGATGAAATTTTTGGACAACATTTCAATATTTCATGTCCATATATCCACTCCATAACCGAAAGCTTTCAAATATCAAAGTTATGGAATATAAGTAAGAATATTGTAATTGATCAAGTTCGACTATGAAATACGATATTATCAATTATAACTGGAAGTTACAAGACTTTATGAACGACCCTCGTATAATTTGCTTGACTGATTTAAAACAAATTCATTTGAGCATGCAACGAAAGAGGAAGTAACAGTTATTTCATAATTTCAGTTAGTGTAGTTACCAGAGATTTATCAATCACATTGATTAGATTATATTCATAAAAAAATCTCTCATCTTTAGTAGGCATCGTCTTTAGTTAAAAATAATTAAACTGTGACCAGTAAATAATTAAATTGGGTGGCCAGAATAAAGTGTGTACTAAATTAATTAAATATCTTAACAAAACTTGTCAGTTGATAAAAAACCTGGTTCAGGAAGAATAAATGGTCCAAATGTTTTAAATAAAAAAAAAAAAAAAACAGAAAACATTTTCAAAAGTGCTCCCAACACATTCCGGTAGCAATGCAGCCCGGCATTTGCTATGAAAAGTTAAAGCTATTACACGTTTAAAATATACAAAAAATTTAGGCCAAAAAGAGAGCACAGAAATTGAAGTCAAGTTTTGTAAGAAAAATATTCTTGCTGATCAAACTTATGTTCTGCAGATTTTTCGCAATTTTCTTTTCAAAAATTTACTTAAGTTTCGGGGGAATATTGCAAAAAGCATGCAATATGCGACAAAAGAAGCCAATCATTTGTAACAACGGGCTCTATAAATACCGGTATTTACATCAAGGATGTTGGACTCTTGTTAAAAGAGAATTGAGGAGCACAAAAAGATGTCAATGTGTTGTAGATTTTAAGCGGACATAAAGTAGCTGTTCGAGCAATGTCTTGTGCAGTGACAGAAAGCACTATAATAACGTTAATGGAAACATTTCTGTAAATTGTTAAAAAATTGATTGATTGTGATAAAAACTATATATAAATTTAATTAATATGTATGTTGAACATTTTTTCGATCTCACTCCTTATATGAATATAATGAAAATATTTAAGATAAGTGCTTTACACAAGCACAAATCACTAAATTCTAAGAGGATAATTTTCATTACTGTGTCGTGATGTAGGGTATCATAAAGTCCGTCTTGATAGTCTATTTCAATGATATTTGTTTTTGTTGGGAATTTTTATTGATTTCGCTAGTTTTAATGGATCCTCAGTTATGTCGGTTTTTCATAGAAATCTGCGAGAAGAAAAAATCAATAATTTAAGCAGATTTTAAATACGATTTTTACGCAAAAGGACTTTATGTAAAGACTTTCTTAAATTCTAAACATACACAAGATGTGTCGGTTCAATTTGCGTCGTTTTGTAAAGTAAAATAATAACAATAAGTTTGAAATTAAAATAATCAGGCGTAATACAACGTCTAATTGGAAAAATGTGGTCTCTTTCAATTTCGATACATGATCAAAATAGACGAAGAATGCCACTAAACAAGGGCGTAATAATTCCGACTTTAAGTCAATTACTAGTAGAAACGAAAATTCTGTTGATTTCGAATCCAGTTTAATTTTTTTTATTAAAAATAAATTTCAGTGCATTAAAAAATTCGATTTGCGTCTCTTTTCTTTGGTCCCCAGTGTATTTTATAAATTATTTTTTTAAGTTTGTTTGAAAAATTTTCAGTCACATTATATTCATATTTAAATGTTCAAATCACCAAAAAATAATAGTTAAAAAAAACACAGAAAGACCATAATTTATCCCATATACCATACACTTCCTATCACTATTAAAATTATAATTAATTAATATGCAAAAAAAAAAAAAACAGAAATCGTTGGCTGACGTTGAACTTTTTGTTATCATTTTTATTCCGAAAATAAAAAAATAATAAGTAAAACTTACCTCAACTTCGGTGGTTAATTGTTGCTGTTGCTGGTTTACTACTGATTTTTCTGTCGCATCATCATCACTGTAATGGTTCATAAGATCAACATCTTCCAATTGCACCAAAGGTGCTCCCGCTGTAGACATATTTGCACACTTTTTTCTGTTTTTACGTGTTTAACCTTTTTGTTTTTGTTTTGTAAAAAATGGCCTTGTAATTGAAAAATTATTATTCACCAAAAACAACTAAATTATTTTTTGTATTGTTTTCTTTGTCTAATTGCTGTTGTTGTTCTAATATATATTTTTGTTGTTGTAATTTTTGTTTGTCAAATTTTTTTGTTTTTCTCTTTTTTGGTTTTGCTAAATTATTGATTTTTGCTCCTTATGTTCTTTGTTATTTTAAAACACTTGTTTTCTCTTTAATATTAGTTGCACTTTTTGTAGTTATGGCTTTTTTAAGGGGTGTATTTAATTTTTAAGTAGTGTTCTTAACAAATATATATAAAAAATAACTATTAATTAGAATTAATTACAATAAAAAAATTATACATCCCTTTTAATCAGAACAAAAATTATTCTCGAATTGATAGCAAAAGAACACACACACACATAAGAGAGTATTGACAGCTGTCGGAGTGACAAAATATTTTGAAAAAATGCTGCCAAGTTTAATCATCAAACAAATGTTATTTTGTACAGACATACACCTACAAACACAAACAAATTTATATCGTTATATTTACATCTCTAGTAAACAAACAGCTGCTCAACGTTTCAAAACAAATTTGTTTTTAGTAAGTTTCCCGGAATATAAGAATTCTTAAAAAAAAAGCAAAATATGAATGATCCCAATAAAGTGATAAATGTAAATTTATCTTCTCTGCTTAGTTTAAAAGCAGAATTGTTACGTAAACAAGCTGAGGTCAATAAAGCCAAAACATCGGGACAGTCTCTTAACAAACAAGAATACTCCCGACTAAAAACATCCCAGGATGAAGATAATGATGATAATATTTCACACAAGAAGAAAGACAAAAAGAAACGTTCTAAAGAAATAGAAAAATCAAAAGAAGCCACCGTTTATGAACATGAAGATTCTGTCATGCTGGAAAAGTCTCAAAAAATTTTGGAAGCAAAAGCCAAATTTTATGAACGTATGCAAAAATCTGGTGGTAAATTAAATTCTGATGATAATTGTCTGGTCATGTTTAACAAAAAGAAACAAGAGGAGCGATCTGAAACCAATATACAGGAAGAAAAACATAACAGCGACTCCAGTAGCTATAGTGATTCAGAATCTGATCATCCTGATGATCCGGAAGATGAATGGGTAGAATATACTGATTGTTTAGGAAGAACACGTACCTGTTTGAAACGAGATTTAGTAGAAGCTAAAAAGAAAGATGAAAAATTGGCAGCTAGTATGCCAGAAAGATTAGATCAAACTAAAGCAAATTGGATGATTGACACAATGGGATCTCAAAACAAATCTTTGCCAGATGAAGACGAAGACAATGATGATGTGATAGGTCCTTTACCACCACAATCAGTTTACGGTGATGGTTATTCGACTATGTCAAAACTAGAAGAACAAAAAGCCAATTGGGAACGAAAAGAACAGGAGAATTTAGAAAAAAAGGATGTTCACTATCAAGATGTATTCTTTGATGAGGCTCGCCAGCATGGTGTAGGTTACTATGCCTTCTCCACCGATGAAGAAGAACGTAAGAAACAACAAAGAGAGTTGGAAAAGGCCCGCCAACAAACATTGGAAGAACAGAAAAGAAGAGAAGCTTTAAAAGAGCAAAGAGAGAAAATTATAGCCGAACGAGTTTTGGCGGCTAAAAATAGACAAAGAGCTAGATTAGGATTGCCACCCTTAGAAAAAGAAGATGTACAAGAAAAATCTGTTGCAACAGAAGAAAAACCGCCAGAAACTAAAGAAGAACGTAAGGCACGTAAAAAAGCTGAAAAACTTGAAAGGAAAAGACTTAAAGAAGAACAAGAACGTGAAAGAGAGCGATTAAATCACGTGAGACCTTGGGATAAGGAAAAGGAAGGTGTAGCACAAAAAAATCCTAACAATGAAGATAGTACAGAAGAATGGCAATATAAACCAGAAAAAGAACCTATGACACAAGAACAATGGAATGAATATAAACGTAATGAACGTATAAATGAATTTGCACCACCCCCTTCAACTCAATCAAAACCTTTAAAACGTACTAATTTTAAAAGTACCAGCAACAATTATCCAAATTACAATAATGTGCCTCCCCCTGAAATGGAAACAGGATTTTCGAAATATCAAAGTACAAAAAAATCGAAAACTTTCAAAAGACGTAATTATGAGGATATTACAAATAAAGAGGAAGAAGATTTTCCTTCCTCATCAAAAAGTGGTGTCTGTATTCCACCACCTGCTAATTTAGAAGATTTCCATTTACCTTCTCATAATAAAAAACCAAAATCATCTTATGAATTAGAAAAATCTATAGAAGCAGGTTTAAGATTTTTACGCAACAACTGTGATAAAGAAATGCCAGCTACCAAATCATCCTGGACTGCAAAAGCCGATTACTAGTGGAAATAAAACAAGTTTCTCTAAGGTATATATTTATTTTTTTTTTGTTTTTATTAATACAAATATTAATTTGTTGGTATATATATTACTTTATTTGTAGTTTAGTTTTTATTCATATAAATTACAAATTTATTGTCTGTAAATAGATATTTAAATTGTAATTTATATTAACATTTATTAGAAGAACAAACATCTGCTTCTTTTTATAAGAGAATAAAAATACTATATTTTTTCTTAATTTGGCACATTAAATAATAATAATAAGTGTCTTAAAATCTAATATAAATTATAAATCAATTTTTTATAATGAAAGAAATTTCTGAAGTGTTTGCGGTGATTTCTGATGAAGTCTAAAAATAGTGTAATTAATATATAATAATTATAATTAAAGCAATTTGCAAATACCTACAAATTGCGGGTAGAATGAATTAAAAAGAAAAAAGGTCAAGTTAAATAATCTTATGTATTAAATTTGAGCATAAGTACATTAATTCCAAGTTTAAATCAAGTAAAAAAATATCAGTTTTACATTCATTCATAACATTATACTTTAACACACTCATCAAGCAACATTGCTGTATTATTTCAGATGTTTTGCTTCAGGAGATAGATGACATAGATTCCTTCTTCATTTTCTTTAAACGTAATCATATTGTTGACTAAACACAGTAATTAGGAATATTATGAAAATTTAACTTAACTGTTAGAAAAATAATTATTTGAACTTAGAAAGTAGTGTTTTTTGATAGTGTAATGTCGTTAAATGTATTATTTTTTGTACAATAGTAATATGAAGACTTTCTTTTTCATTTATATTAATTTAAAAATTTTATTGTACAATAGTAAATACGAAAAATCTCAATACTAATCAATTGAAGTTTTGTTTATTTTTTTTATAAATAATAGAAAACTCTTTTTGTTTTACTAATTTAAGTCTACTTTTTTTCTGTCTAAGGAATAGTTTAAAGGAATCTCAAATATTTATTGCTAAATATTTTCTTTATCAAGTGATCTCAAAAGAAAATCTAAAAATCAATTTTCTTGTAAACCAATTTATAGCATACCGTTATCAACCATATCTATAACAATTTCTGACATTTTCTGGCGACATAAATCGTTGGGCGGAAAATTTAATTCAGGAGCACCATATACACCTGTTGAATCACTGTAATGATGAGCATACATATCGGGTGCATCCTCAGAAGAACAAGTACTTATGGGTATAATATCTAAAGATAAACCCAAAGCAAAACGTCCATAGGTTTTGAGTTCTTGGCGAAAGCTATAATTGAGAAAACATGGTTGACTTTTCTTAAAATGTAAATAATTCAACTTACATATTTTCCAATTTTTCAGCGGTATTACAAAAATCGGGTATGCTGGTACATAGAACTTCTAAACATCTAAATAATTCCAAAGTATATACTTTTATAAAGTTTTCTAAATGCTCATCCCTCATGGATTTATTAGTGCAACAAAATAATAAATTAGCCACATCTAAGGCTATGGAACTATAGCGTATCAATTGAAAATCTACCAAACACACCTGCCAGTAAAAAAATAAAAAGAAGTTAGACAACAAACTTCTTTTACTATATTTATTTTAGATTTACCTCTAGTACATTTTTCTCCCCATTAGGTGTTACCTCATAACGATACAAAAAATTATTGGCCCAACAATCTCCATGACAAAATGCTGTCAAAGCTGATTCTTCACTAACCAAACGTATCATACGTGAGAAAAATGACGAAGTTTCCGCAAATTCTTTGAAAAGTTGTAAATATTTTGAATCCGCTGGCAAGACATCAGAAACCTTTAAAAATATGTATAATTTTGTTTTAGTTCTAAATTTGGTATGGGATTTTTTTCTACATACCATTTTAATCGCATTCTTTGTTAGCGTTTCATAATAGTTTTTATACCAATTCACATTGTCATTGCTGAATAGAGCTTCCTCTGTAGTTTTTCTTAAATTTTCCATTTGTTTGGGATTTTCAAATTTATAGGCCAAACTTAAGGCATGAAATTTGGCCACTTGTTCCAATACCATATGCGTTTCCTTGACAGTTAAACCTTGTTTACGATCAGGCATTTCAAAGCCTCGTATTCTTAAATCCTCTAAACAAATTTGAGAAGAACAAAAGGTATTTTATATTTTTATTTTTTCTTTAGGTCTGAACTACTTACCCATTATTAGAAGATCGGGTTGAGCATAATAGCATTTTGGAATAGCCTTAAAAGCTTCATCTGTTTTGGTGGCTTGAAATTTCAATAATTCTGGCATAATGGCGGTGTAAAATTCGACTTCATTTCTGAAAATTATAAATTAAAAAAGAAGGATTTTGAATATCGGTTTTTCAGAGTTTTACTTTTTAGTGAATGAGGGTGGAGAAGGAATTTTTCGTAAGAGGTCAAGACGTTGAATGGACTTTGTTACTATTGAAGATTAAAATTGGAAGTTATTTTGAAAAAATAGGAAAATCTGAACCGATAAAGAAAAAATCTAAAGATTGTTTCAATGAGTTTTGTTTCGTCTGTATATCATTCTCTTATTCAAGTGTTTGAATTCTTTTCAAGTTGTCACATGGTTTGGCAGCCATGACAATTCGGACAGATTAATGAGGAAAAAACTTTTTGAAGTATTTCAAGAACTTTATAAATTCCCCAGTAAAGTTTAAAATTGAAAGTCCCATTTGTATCCCCATTTTGGAACTCCAATGCTCCTCTTTAAAGAATCGATAGGAACCTTTATTTTGGAAAATTAATTGTATTTTATTACACTTTTATAGACCTCTTATTGTTGCGATATTTATTTGAGTTTTTCTTTTTCACTTACCTAAAAAGTTTATCACTTTTATAAGCTTCGCGTAATTGTAGATTTTCGGGTAAACGTTTACAAATTAAATTCTTTTCCCATTTTTGTTTCTTACCATCATCTAAACATTTTCGTTGACCGGTCAAACGTATACGATATAATGTTGCTGTATAATTATCACCACGACCGGATCCTTGTTCTTCCTAAATGCAAAAACAAACAAAAAAAGTGAAATTATGACATTAAAATTAATTAAGCGCAGTGTATTTGAATCCAAAAGGACATTCACTTACTTCAAATGAATCGATTTGTACTTCAGGTTCAATGCATTGAAAAATTTCCTTAAATAAATCCAATGTTAGTTTGGAACTATTTTTGCTTACGGAAACTGCCATTTGGGAGGTTTCTGTGATGCCCATAGTATTTAATAAAAATTTTAAGAAAATAAGTTACTCCGATTGTTTCAGATAAAATATGCACAATAAAATTCTACTCAATATTCCAATCTATTCCAATTAGAATTTTTTTACAAATAAAGTCCTTTTTTTCAATTTCAATCTATCGGATTATAATTTCTTCTTCAATATCCTTTTTAAAGTTTTTCTTGAGTAAATTTTTGTATTCTTAAATATTTTTTCGCGAATGTACTGTATACGCACCCCTTGCACTAAAGCTGTCCTTAGTTCTTTTAATTGATTTTCCTTTAAAGGTGGTTGTCAAAATCCCCTAATAATGTCAAAATATATGTATCATATGTTCAAGGATTTTTCAAGTTACTTGTCAAAAGTTTCCTTTGTTTTGTTTATTTCTATGTATTTTAGATTATCCTGTACCGGCTTTTTGTTTTGTTTACTTTTAAAATTCCACCCTCTCGAAATGACATAACCTCTCATTACACTCTCTTTGTTTGAAAGGATTCTCTAGAGTGTTGCCAATTTGTATTATTATTATTATTTTTGTAATTGGCAACGTTAGCAAAAATAATTTAAAAGGACAATTAAAGGGAACGCTGTAAGGAATGCGATCGAAAAAATTCTTAACAAAACGAAATCACTTTACAATTTACAAAAAAGTTGTTATCACAAATTTATAGTTTTAATCACGCTTTTAGTAGAAATACCACATTATTATTTTTGTACCACTAAAGGGCTTGTTTACCATGGTGACAGGATGCGAAGTCTGTCCAAAAACTATTGGATAAGTTATGAGGTTTTATAAAGGAAGCAGTATATTTTGTAAACTTTCCTTGATGTGAATATGCAACTGCATTTTGCTTTTTGGGAAATTTGGGTTCTAAACTTTTCTTCAACATTCGCTTGAGCATCAGCAATATAAATTTTTTACCAGGAAATTGTGAAAAATCTGTCAGAACATCCATTATGCAGCAAGAATATTTTTTTTGAGAAAACTTGACTTAAATTTCCGTGCTTCATTAAGCAGTGTTCCTGTCGGGAATTTTAAACCTGGATTGACTTTAACTTATCGAAACAAATAGTCCAAACACTGACCTGAACGGGCTGCTTTACTATCGGATGTGTTGGAAGCACTTTTGAAAATGCTTTCTATTTTTTGGCTTTAGAAACATCATTTAGACCACTTTTTCTACCGACACCAGGTTGTCATCAACGGACAAGTTCTCCCCGTATTGTTTAATAATAATACGCAAATCGACATTTGACTTTTTAATATGTAAAAAATTCAAAGCCAAACACTCAATATTTATTAAATTTAAGACGATTTTAATATTTAAAATCGAATCGAAAAAGTGATCACAAATTAAGTTTGTTTTGTTCAAAAACTTAGTATTTATTAAATTGAAGACATTTTTAGTTTTGAAATCGATTTTAAAAAAAAGTGATCATAAATTAAACTTGTTTTGTCTAAAAACGCAGTATTTAATGATGAATTTAGAATTCCCTAATTTTTCAAATGCCTAAAAATATGCTTCGATAATTTTTATTAAAATATTTATGCAAAACAGGATGTTTCATATAAAATTTATGTTACTGCCCTAAAATAGGCCCTAGTTTTTGTCGCAAAAAAATTGAGAAACACCTACTGCATTTTCTGAGTTTCTGGGCGCCTGGTATTTCAACAAAATTTTTAAAATTACGCAAAAAAATTTAGGATGTCCCTTAAGAAATTTTTTTTTTTTTTTTGGGAAAATCAATTTAATGGCGATTTTTAAGGAAATGACTTCAAATTAAGCGTTTTTTATACTTTTACTTACTTTAATTGATTTTTATGAAATAAACAGAGAAATTTTAGTGTTTTTTTAATTTCGTTTATTTTTGTAATTTTAATTTGAAAAGAAAATTTTGTTACAAAGAAAAAATAAAAAATAGTTAATGTTAACTTTTATATTGAATTGTTTTGCAAAAGAAAAAAAAATACATTGTATTTGTATTTTGTTTAAATACGTTAACTACTAATATGCAACATTTTTAATGTTTTTTTTTTAATTATTTTTTTATACCCTACACCACATCACCGTAGGCGGTTGGGGTATTATGCGTTTTGGATGATGTTTGTAACATACACCCAATTTTAAGTATACCGTTCGACTCAGAATCACATTCTGAGTCAATTTAACGATGTGTGTGTTTGTTCGTCCGGCTGAAATTTGGCACATATTATTATTCTGGCCCAAGGATAAAGTCTATTGAAATTTGCCATGTTAGGTCCAATATATCAGATACCTCTCATACAAATGTCCTGCTGGAATGAGATTTTAAGCTCATAAAAGTCATAAATATAAAGCGCAGTTAATTAAATTTGATAGAAATAAGTCTTATGAAATTCTAAACCGATGTGCCAAATTATGTGAGGGTCGGTCCATGCTTCTTGCTTTTTACAAATAACAATTTGAAGGGCATAAATCTTACATATTGGTGTTGTATTAAAATTTGTTAAATTTAAATAAATATTAGAAAACAGTCGATGTGCAAAATTATCCGAGGGTCGGTCAAAATTTGTTGAAGCTCCCCCCACAAAAATTCATTTTAAAATCATAAATTTCACATAAATGTTAGTTTCACAATAATGTACTGCACTCTTAAGAATAAATCAAAAAATAAAATTGTACGAGGGTCGTTCATTACATTTGCATAATTACCATCTTAAACAACATTGTGGTGTAGGATATAACATAGTCAAACTTGATCGACTTTAACATTCTTAATTGTTTTGTCAATATTTTTTTTGTTAATTTTTTTTTCATTAATAACATTTTATGTAAAGATATTTTATTTTGAATTATTTAAAAAAATAAAAGCTTTAAGCTTATTTTCATATTTCATATTTTTAAAGTTTAGATTTTTTTCATTCTTTTCATCTTTTAAACATAAAAATTTAATTTTTTTCACTTTTAGGTTAAATGTATGATAATTTATGATTTCCATTAATGTTAACATTTTCGACTTAATTTAATTAAAGATTCATTGTTGTTGTTGTGTTGTTCTCGTTCTTAGTTGTTTTTTGTGATTTTTGTCAGCTTGTTTGAGTTTGAGTTTTAATTAGAGGAAGACATACATATACAAAAAAACAAAAAGCGTTTAATATGTACTTCAATTTGCAACATGATGCTGATGATGATGGTGGTGGTGTTGTTGTTGTTGTTGCTGCTGCTGATACTGCAGTTGATATTGTTGTGGCTGTTGTTGATATTGTAGTAGCTGTTGCTGCTGTTGATTATTTGGTATTAAATTTAAATCGTGCAATGCTTGAGCTATTGGCAATGGACGTTGTGGCCAAGTGTTGGGTTGTAAGAGTAATTGAGCATTGGCCAAATGACGTTGCAACGAGCCAATGGTTGGATAAATTGACTGTTCTATAAATTCAGCTATGGTAAACTGTTGGTCGGAGGAATATAAATAATTAAGGTAAAACAATTAAATATTTTAAGCAAAAAAAATTTAATTTAGAATGAAATTTAATCTGATCTGAAACTAAAGTAGAACGGAAGTAGAACTGAACTAGACCTGGTCTAGAACCTGAGTTAGAACTAAAAAGTATCTGAACTAGATCTTGAACTGGAACCTAAACCAGAACCTGAACTAGATCCTGATCAAGCACCTGTACTAGGACTAGAACTTAGTTGGAACTATAACCTGAACTATAACCAGGACTAGAACAAAAACAAGGATCTTAACTAGAAACTGAACTAGAACCTGCATTAAAACCTTAATTAGAACTAGACTATATCTGAACTAGAACTAAACTAGAACTGAGCCAGAACTAAACTAGAAATGAACTCGCACTGAATTAAAACTTATCTAGAACTGAACAATAATTGAACTAGAACTGAATTAGAACTAAACTAGAACTGAACTAGAACTTAACTAAAACTTAACTACAATCGAACTAAACTATATTTGTTTTAAATTAAAATATATTTATTGCCATCGTCTATAATAAATTTTCTTTGCTAAAATTAAGTCATTCAACTTTTCACTTATGTTTTAAAATAACAATGAATTTCCATTGTTTTTCCCCATAAGCAACATTTTTTCCCATTTTATGTGAAAACAGTTTTTGCTTACCTCATCATATATTTCATATAGCAATTCATTTGCCTGCCTGGCCATACCCTGCAACTCACTAATATAAATTGGTGTTTTGTGTGTCAACTCATGCACTCTTATGGTCGATGTGAAATTGTGTCGTACATTGTAATCAGACATCCAAGCGCTCTTCTCCTGTACCTGATGCAAATACACTTCGATTTCACTTAACATATCAAACAGTCTCAAAGAGAATTTATAAAATTGATGACCCAAATATATACATGTCGAAAATAATTGATTATGATGGGAATTAGGTTGTAATTCTAACCAAGGATGGCCGGAACGTCTTTTATCCAATTGATAGACACATTGTAGCACTTTTAATAAATCATTTTCTTTGGGATTTGTATTGAAATAACCACGTGAAACAGTTGATAGGGACACCATTAAACTGGGTATACCAGTAGGCAGTAGTTCACATAAAACAGCAAAATGATCATAACGTTGCCAGCCGGTAAGAGCTAAACCTTGAAAACCTTTAGAGAATCGACCACCTTCTTTGGCTATCACCGCCAACCAACGTATATTATTTTCCAAATGCTTTTGTATGGGCGGTATCATTAAACTTTCACCGAAGGCTCCTTTAAATGCAGAGGCAGCCCAGGCTGTGGGAAAAACTCTAGTATAACGTTCCCACAGCATGGGTGGTATAAAACGATAGATGTCGTTGATATAAACCCATATCATGGGTTCCACATAATTGCCAATTTGTGAATGTTGCATTTCACTTAAAGTCATACCACGCAACATGTCATCCCATATTATAACCTTAAGTTGGGGCCATTTCATGCGCACAAAATGGGCTATGGTGGTCACATGATTAAGAAATAATTCTCCTTTGGTTTTCTGCCGACACAGATTACATTCACCCATGCGATATACTTCATCACAACCTATGTGTATGTGAGACATTTTTAATGGTATTTTCTCCATGTGTGGCCTCTGAAGTTCCAAATGAAATTCGATTACCTGCGTCAGCATGGCATCAATGAAACTCATAGATTGTTTTTGACTGGGACAAATAGATTGTGGACTATCGGGTAACTCGCGCATATGGGCAAATTCTTGTAGCTTTAAAGCATATTCCATATGACCAAAAGTTTGTACTAAAGGTATAACATTAAAACCATGCATAGCACAATCTTCTAGGAAATCCTAAAACAAAAAAGATGTCATTCCTTAACTTAGAAAAAACATTATTTCTACTCACTTTAAGTTCTTCACGATTATAAGCATTTCTGGCCGATAATGCGGATATATTTCCCTCAAAGGGAAACATGTCCTCATATTCGATTAACAAACCAGTGGCTCCCAAAGTTTTTAATACCGGCAATAAATGTTTCAAAAAAGAAATCTAAATGAGAATAAAATTTAAATCATTAAAATAAATTTTAACCTCACAATACCTAACTCACCTTTGGTGGCGCTCCCTTTAAATCTAAATGTACTAAACGTTCATTGGGTGGTCTTGCTCCATCAGGACCTATGCCCGCCACAATGGGTATACCCATACGTTGCAACTCATGTTCATATTGTGTCTGCTTCTCGGCTGATGTTAACATTTGTGCCTCATTTTCCATTTGACTTTGTAAATCATCCATGGCTGAATTACGTGATTTTTGTTGATTCTCTAAAATCCTTAAACGTTCCTCTTCAAACAAATAACTCTCTCCCACAATAGGTAATTTCTTACGTCTAGCGACTAATGATAATGTTTGGGCTGAAGCCTCCTCTATAACAATTGAAGGTGGATTTTTAGTGGGTTTAACAAAACGTGTTAATCCGGAATTTCCTAAACTATTTGGACGATTTTTTACTTTTGTTTCCTTTCTTGGAGTTGTCTCTTGATTTTGTTGAAATCTTAATATACGATTTGCTTGTGATATAAGTTTTTGCAAGACATAAATGTGTTTGTAAGAATCTCTGGTGGTAGAGTCTTCTGTGTCAGCGGGTAAATTCTAATGCAAAAGGAAAATTATTTATTGAGAGAAATAATTATTGGATTAAGTGAGATACTTACAATATAGTTTTGTGTAAAAGTTTGTTTCGTATCCAAATAGGCCCAAGTCCAAAGGGCACAGAGTATTAAAGAAGAAATAAGCAATAAAAGCGAAATTTTACGACGCCAAATTAATATTAAGAGATTTGTGTGCATCTGGAATGGAACAAATATGGGATAAATGTATTAAAAGAAAAGTACGCAAAAGATAAAATATATATATGAATATGGAATATAATATTAATCTTTATTCGTTCAGTTCTAAACTATTCAGGTTCAGTTCTTGGTCAGTTCGAGTTCCTGGTTTCTCTTCAGTTTCTAGTTGAGGCTGCAGTTGATGTTTTAGTTCAATTTCTAGTTCCAGTTTAGATTTTTGTTTCAGTTCTAGATAATTTTCTATTTCAATTTTAAGCTCAGTTGTTCATTCAGTTCAATCACTTTTTCAGGTTATGTACTAGTTCTGCTCTAGTTTAGAATCTTCTTCAGGTTCTAGTTCAGTTCGTATTGCATGTTAGAGTTCGGTTTTAAATTCAGACTCTGGTCAGTTTCTATTTCAGGTTTGATAATGAATTTTGGTTTTAATTCAATAAAGAATTTTGAAAGTTAAGTTTTAGTTCTGTTTCAGTTTTGTCTTAGTCTGTTCAAGTTCGGTTAAAGTTTCCTCTAGTACTGTTCTAACAGTAGTTCTATTTTCATTTTATGTTTAAGTTCCGTTCTAGTTCTTTTTTAGTTCACATTTAGTTCTGTTTACCTCTTTTCTAGTTATGTTCTACTTCAGTTCTAGTTCTGTTATAGAGTTGTTTTAATTCAGATTTAGTTCCGCTCAAGTTCTGTTCTATTTTAGTTCTAGTTCAGTTGCAGTTCAGTTCTAATTCAATTCGAGTTCTGTTCTACATTTGAAATTCTAATTTAACTGGCCCAAACTAAATGATTTTGTCTTCAAAATTTCAATATTTTCGATCGATTTGCCAAGTCTAAGTTTTATACGAATAAAGTTTGTTTTCTCATAATTGAATAAATTCCCACTGAAATTTGCCTTTTTTAAAATATTCTATATAAAATTTGAAATTAAAATTCCAATAATTTGTAGTAGAAAGCACATTATTATCCTCCATTATCTCAGTGTCCATTTAGTATTTTAAATAAAATTCATAGAAATTGTATCCACAACTTCTTAAGACAAGTAGAAATTCAAAACACTCTGGAGGGGGGAAGAAGAAAAATTAAAGTTAAATTTCAAAGGGCCTTTTTAAGAATGATGTCAACAAAAGCTTTGACTTTATGCTAAACACATTGTATTGTATATTTTTATGCACCTGACGTGACAAATCCTTGATGTCACCTTTCCAAAGGAAGCAAATGAAAAGCGATTCTTTGAGTTCTATGGGTGTTTTCATCTATATATTTTGAGGCGATTTTAGACTAAATTAGAGCAGTTTTTTTAAACTTTATTAACATAATTCTATTTAGCATTCCAAAAGAATGAGAAATAGAATGTTTACAAAATCGTTTTGAAATAAGTTTTTGTAGAATGGAAATTAGAATGTATTTAAGTCTAAAAGGCTCTATTTTTTGATCTCTTAAAAACTTTCCTTTACAATATAAATATTTCAGAAGGCAACATTAAGTATATCATCATTCATTCATGTACTTTGTATCACTTTTTTGGAGAAAAATTATAAAATGAAGAAGAAAAAAATAGGAAATAAAGATTCGTTTGATCATAGAGTTTGGTACGTGGTAAATTCAAAGTTATTGCACACATTATTAGGGATATTCACTTCATGTTGTTTAAGAACATAATACAAATAATTTGATATCTTTTGAAAAGTTATTTCATAATAAAACTAAACTTTTTTTTGGTAAAACACTTTAGACAAAACAAGTAAGATTTCTATATTCGGCAAAGATGAATCTTTAATACCCTCTACAACAAATGCATGTGAAGTATATACGTTATGTTCGTTCATGCACACTTAAATAAATACTCACAAACTTATACAATATTTAAAAATTTAACACAGGACCATTTAATGAGTCATAAAATTGTTTATATTTTCGACTATAAATTTTTTTCTACTGAACCGATTTTGATAGTTTTTGGAAGGGAACATATAGCCTAATGTTATGCCAAAATTCACTCTAATTTGTAGATTTATAATTGACAATTTTAGGAAAGTTTTTCGCTTAAACTTAGAGGTTGTCTTAGATATCGGTTTATAACTTTTAAGAAACTAAAACGATTTTGCAGAATAATCAGAATAATAGCAAATACTCAGGCCGAATTTAATTGAACTCTGTCAATTATTATGGAAGTGAGTGTGCCAACCACAGACAGAGGGATATAGCTAAATCGAATCAGATTTTGATATGACGCAGACAGAGATAAATCTTAATGTTACACACGGGATGACAATATTAATATTCCCTCTAAACTAGTTGTGATGGTGGAGGGTATAAAAATGGAAAACACGTTCTTCAGACTCGAAATTCCTTAAACATTTCTTTTTAGTTTATATTTCAGAAGTTTTTTTTTTTTTGGTAGAATTTTATTCTTTTTCATAATTTTTATTGTATTTTTCTTAATTTTTTCTCTCTGTATTGAATTGAATTGGATACATGCCAGACATAAGAATGTGTAGGTGCTGTGTTTAAATGTGTACGTGCAAATACTTGTCTAAATTTTAGAATTTTAAAAAACTTTTTTATTATTTTCGTTAATTTAAACTTTTGACAAATATTTCATAAATTCCTCTTGGAAAGAAACAACTAAATCAAAACAAGTAAACATATTATAGTCGGTCTAACACGACTATATATAATGCCCTACACCACATTGTTCATTGTAAATGTCTGTTACGAAAAATTTGTTAACGACCCTCGTATAATTTGGTTTCCCTATTATGGTAATGTGTGAAATAAATTATTGTGATTCCAATATTTATGTGAAATTTATGCGTTTTAAAGGAAAATTTTTTCTGTAGGGTTATATGGGAATTAGAAAAAATTAGAGACCGACCCTCGTTTAATTTCGCATAGCAGTTTTTGCTTATATTTATCTCCAATTTGACTAAATATTGATATAAATATCACGTACATGTGCGATTTATGAGTTTAAAAGTGATATTTGGAAGGGTAGTTTCTTTGGACCTATGAGAAATAATAGATCGATCCTTGTATAATTTGTCAACAGTCTTTTAGATTATAATAAGACTTATTTTGACAAAAATTTGGTTGAAATCGGTTTTATATTTGGGAATTTTATGGGCTAAAAACTCCATTAAGGGGAGACATTTGTATGGGGCCTATATAAAATAATGGACCGATCAGGAATCGTCCTTGGACCAAAATAATAGTACGAGCCAAATTTCAAACTCTGAACAAGCTTTACATGGTCAGCCAACTGGACGGAAATGCTTGAATCGACTCAGGAAGTAATTCTAAGTCTAAAAGCGGTGGTACATTATAAACATCTGCACAAACTCATAATAACTTAATCAAATTTAATGGTGTAGGGTATAAAAATTGTTACAAATCTTTGGGGAGAGTGAGAGAAATATTTAGTAATTTTATTAAAAAAAAGAAAAAGAATCAATTAAACAAGTAAGAATATAGTTATGAAAATTTAATGAACGACCCTCGTATAATTTTTATTTCTGATTTATTTGTAAATATGCAGTACATTATTGTGAAACAAACAATTATGTGAAATTTATGCATTTTAAAATGAATTTTTGTAGATGCTACATAATATTATGGACCGACCCTCGTATAACTGTTCATATAAATTCATGTTTATATTAATCTTTAGTTAATCAATTATTATTACAATATCAGAGAATATTTGAGATTTATGCTCTACAAATTGATATTTGAAAGGGGGACTTGTATGGGACTTATGAGAAGCAATGGATCAACCTTCGCATAATTTGACACATCGGTTTCGAATATCATAAGACTTATTTCTGTTAAATGTCGTTAATATCTACCTTTAGGACTTTTATGAGCTTAAAATGTCATTCCGGGAGGACATTTGTATGGAAGGGGGTACCAGAAATATTGGACCATACATGGCCAATATCAAAATTGGGCCAAAATATAATAAGTACAAAATTTCATCAATATATGTAAAAAGTGCAATCTATAGAGTGTTCACAACGTTTACATGGATGGACAGACATCGTTAAATTAACTCAGAAAGTGATTCTGAGTCGAACAGTATTCTTAAAAGTGGACGTAACGCCATTTTTTCTGTATGTTATAAACATCGGCACAAACGCATAATACTCCAACCACCTACGGTGGTGTAGGGTTACATAAGGACTGAGATCGAACAAGTTTTTTTACCCAGTTTTATTTGATATTTTTTGGATCAAGTTACCTTTGTAAAACCTGTTAGTTATTGTGTTTAATATTGAACAAATGACAAAAGTGCGTACTAAAATTATTAAATATCTTCAACAAAACCCAAATAGAACTTACAAAAAGTTGCCCAAACATTCAAAGGTCTCCCGTCAAACTGTTTCCAATGTTATTACACACTTACTGGACGAACTGGTGGAAGTAGAAGGAATAGTTCATTTCATGTTGTGTGAAAAGTTAAAGCAAGTGCAGCTTTAAAAACATACAAGGCTCAAAAGGTTCCTGACAGGAACTCTGCACAATGTAGAGATCAAAAACAGAACACGAAAATTAAAGTCAAGTTTTCTAGAAAAATATATTCTTGCTGCATAACGGATGACGAAACGTATGTTCTGGCAAAATTTTCGGAAGTTTCTGCTCAAAAGTTTTATGTTGTTGATGCTCGAAACGATTGGGACCCAAAGGCAGTCAGGATTTCACAAAAAGTTATTGGTATTGCAAACAATATGCAGATGACGCCAATAATTTGTTACAATGGGTTTTAAAAATACTTAAATTGACATCAAGAAATGTTTTCCAAAAAGGCTGCTTCCATTTATAAAACTTTATATAATGGTTCTCTTATTTTTGGCCCGTCTTTGCATCCTGTCACTATGGTAAAACAGCACTTGAGTGGAACAATAATGTGGTATTTTGTAACAAAAGAGGCAAATCCCCCAAACTGTCCAAATCCACGACCAGTGGAGTGATATTGGACTCTCGTTAAAAGAGAATTAAAGTCATAAAAAAAATGTTCAAAAGTGTGGTAGATTTTAAACGGACATGGACCACCTGTTCGAGCAAAGTGACAGAAAGCATTTCAAAAACGTAAATGGAAGAGTTTTCGAAAAATATTCAAAATTTGTGATTAAAACTAAAATTAATATATTTTTTTTTTAATTGAAAGTTTAGTGTTTTCGTTTTTATTAACATATATGTATGTTTAGAATTTTTCAATCTCACTCCTTCTTATTCAATTAATTCAAATGTTCTTACATTTTTTCTTTCTTTTATTTTTCATTAAAGTAAAATATTTTTCATTGTAATAAAATTCTTCTCGTTGTATTTTTATAATTGAGTAATTAATTACGTCAATTATTTTTTTTTGTTTGCTGCCAGCAAAATTCGATAAATTAATATTAAACGTAACAAATTTCACTGATGTTAAGAGTCAGAATAATGGAAAAAAATATATTAAAAACTCATTTAAAATTTGAAAAATTAAAATTGAAATTTTACAGTTTTTCCAATAAACACTGAATGTTCAAAAATTTCAGGGATGGAAAATTTTACTTGAATTTGGCATAATTTACATTATATACACAATTTACATACATGAAATATTATTATGAAAATATGTATAATTTTTAATCAAAATTGAGAAAAGTTTATGAAATGCTATTGAATAAAAGTAAATTAATACTTGAAATAGAATTCAAGGCTGGAAAAACATTTGGTTTAAATTTGAATTCCAGCAACCCAATTGCTAATTGGATTTTTTAAACTTGAAAATAATATTTGAAAAATTTAACATTTTATTTTTGAAAATTTGCTTAAAATGGAAATTTGAATTTTAGAATATTTTTATGAAATTAAATACAATTTAACAATTTTGAATTAATTTAATAAAACGTTAGACTTTTTGTAAAAATTTAAACTGAAATTTATAGAATATTATTTTATTATTTTTTTTTTTTTTTTCAACAAAATTTTTAATTTTTGGAAAATTTTGACATTTTTTATAACAAATTTTTAATTTTTAAAAAAATTAAATTTTTAGAAAAATTTTTTTAAAAAAATTTCAAATTCAAAAAAATTAAATTTTTGAAAAAACTCGGCATTTTTATAAAAAAATTAAAAATTTTTTAAAATTTTAATTTTTAGAAAAATTTCAAATTAAAAAAAATATTTTTTTTTTTTAAATTTGGCATTTTTATAAAAATGTTAAATTTCAAATTAATTTTTTTTTTTGAAAAATTTGGCATTTTTATAAAAAAATGTTAAATTTTTAAAATTTTAATTTTTTAGAGAAAATGAAAAAAATTTTTTTTTTGAAAAATTTGGTATTTTTATCAAAAAAATAAATTTTTAAAATTTTAATTTTTTAGAAAAATTAAAAAAAAAATTTCAAATTTAAAAACAAATAATTTTTTTGAAAAATTTGGCATTTTTATAAAAAAAAATTAAAATTTTTAAAAATTTTAATTTTTTAGAAAAATATTTTTTTAACTTTTAAAAAATTTTAAATTTAAAAAAAGTAAAATTTTTGAAAAATTTGACATTTTTATAAAAAATTTTAATTAAAAAAAAAAAAAATATATAATAATTTTTAAAAAATTAAAAATTTTTTAAAATCACTACAATATAACGCTTTCCAACATCACTTTGCTAAATATAATTTAATTTAATTTCATTAAAGGACTTTCGGTGTATATTAAAACTTCGAAATTGCCTTCTTCCTTGGCCAATATTATCTTCATCAGTAAGTGGTCGTTTCTTAGCACAACAGACCAATCTTCGCTACAGTCTATATGCATTAGGCGAATATCGATTACACATTCCTTCACCTCGACTTTTGCGCAATGCTTGCACACGTCTTTTGCGCCTCGTAACGCAGTAGTTTCTTTACAGTTTCGAAAAAGTTTGGGTGAAGTATCCGATAACGCTTTTAGAACCGTTGATCACTTGTTGATTACATTAAAAAAAAAATAAAATTTTTTCAAAATTTTAAATTTTTACAAAATTTTAAATTAAAAAAGAATTTAATTCAAAAAACAAAATAATAATTTTTAGAAAATTTTTAAATTCTAAGAAAGAAGTTACTAAAAATATGCCAGAACATAGGTTTCTTCATTTATTATGCAGCAAAGGTTTTTTTGAAAACTTGTCTTCAATAGCTCTGGTCTGTTTTTGGCCTCCTAAACTTTAAGCGTCATTCCTGTCAGGAACTTTTTGACCTTATATGTTTCGAAACCTGCATTGGATTAAACTTTTCGTACCAAATAGTCGGAGCTCTGAGCTAACCGGTCTATTTTACTATCTTTGAAAATGCTTTCTATTTTTGATATTAGAATCATCATGTGGACCATTTTTCCAACTCACTCTTTAGTTACATCCAAGGTGTATTCGAATGGATTGGGGGGAATTACAGGAACTCAGCTATCCAGGAGGCAGTGGGTGGGTGGCCTTTAAAGTTTTTACTATCTCGATTATGTTAACATTATGAGATGAATGACACCCACTATACCTGTGACCTGCTTAGTACCTACAATCCTTCATATGCCTTAGCTGTGACCATGTTAAATTTAGAGTATTCGACTATGCCGAATGCTATTTTCGGCTATAGCGAATCGTCAATATCCTCCACCAAAATGCATATATTTTTAGCTATAACTTTTTTTCTACTGAACCGATTTTGATCATTTCTGGAATGGTAATAAAGTGCATATGACTTCATATTATTCTAATTTGTCGATTTATAATTGACAACTTTGGAAAATTTTCTTTAGAGGATGTTTCAGATATCGGTCTATATCTTTAAGGATACTAAACCGATTTTGCTGGTTTTAAATAGGAAAATTCTCAAGACAATAAAAAACACTCAGACAAATTTAATTGAACTCTGTCAGACATACAGACGAACAAAAATAAATTGACTTAGATGTTGAGTTTGGGCAAGAATATATCAACATTATGGGGTCTGAGATGATTCCTTCTTAGCGTTACACAATTAGATTAACTTAAAACGTATAAGTAATATTTAATCCAAATGTTATCATATTAAGCATATGCACAGTAACACATGTATTCAATAGAGAAGCTATAAAATAAGAGAAAAGTGAAGCCTAACTTTAGGCTGTTATTTTGAATATAAAAATCATAAACTTTACTTAATGAATAAAAAGTTTAAACTGCTGATTTCATTTAATTAAAACTTAAAATAGTAAAAGATTTAAAAAAATTAAACTTTATACTAATTTTTTAATGAATTTAAACTTTTATTTTATATTTTTATATTATTTTACACTTAAAGTTTTTAAATTTTATTAAGAGAGAAAAACATGAAAAAAATTATTTAATTTTTTTAAACAAACCACACATCAACCATAAAGATAGACTGACACACGGACAGATAGACATAACATAACACACAACACCTGTATGTGCTAGTAAAATATACGTGTCTAAACATGCTTGCTTACTTGTTATTTAATTCTTTTTTTATATTTAAACTTTTTTTTTTGGTCAGCACTTTTTTTGTGTTGGAAGCCAAAATTTACTTCCTTTTTCCCAAAGGTTGTAATCGTTTTATCTAATATGAAATATATATAAACAGGTATGTGTGGGTATGTGTGCATATTTATATACGTAGGAGATTAACAGGAGATAGAAACAAATATATAGTTTTCGTGTCAAAGTTAAGTGTGAATATTTTTATTTCGAAATCTTTGGAGAGTTTCTTAAATCCCTCAAAAACTAAATCTAAATCTGGAGAGAAATAAAAGAAAAACTTTTTCAATAAATATTAATTGTTACAAAAACAAACAAAAAAATTTATTCAGAAAATCAACAGTTTGTTAAGAATTTGAAGCATTTCTAATACTCAACTCACAGTGATTCAAAATTGCTTTTTGGGCTATAATTCGAAAACATTGGAACTGCAGCATATTTTTTATTCAAATTTCACTTCAACATTCTTGAGATGTTTTTCAATTGACTTGGTAATACACAAGTTCTTAATAGGCCATTGAGACGAGGGATGGAGCTCCAAAGTATTCCACCTTGGTTATTATAATTCAAATTTTGCTGGAGGTTACCAAATTTCAGTTACTTTCTTTATATATTAACTGTAGTTATTAAATAAGTATGTGGTATCGTTGAAAAGCTAATTACCTGAGAAATATTATAAATTTTGAAAAAAACTTCTAAAACTAAATTCCTTTAATAATTTTTGCTAAAAACCTAAAATTTTTATTTTCGCAAAAATTTTTGTGAAATTTGTTAAAGATTTGATCTTTAATAAAATCTTAATAAATAAAGCTATTTTCATGAAATTTTTATATAATGCAGACAACATTGATCTTAATATAGATTTTTAAACAGATTCTTAATTTTTATATTCGAAAATATTCAACATTTTTATTTTAGTAAAACTCGTTTAAAAACTTGACTCTTTTCACAAAGTTAATTATTTCAAAGTTATTGTAGTTTTATTTCCTGACAATTATTTTTGGAGTATATAGCAAATATATTTAGATATATAATTAATTCAATTTTTCTTTGATTCTATTTTTACACTAGCTTTGATCTGGTGCGCTTTGCTGCATAAGAATTGTACTCCATCCAAAATTTAGAAACAATTTCAAAAATCACGATATGTATTAAAAATCATACAATGAGGATTTGACTAAATTTAAAGATTTTCGCTGTAATAGTTCTTCAGATATTCGATTACTTTATTTGTTCAGTAAAACAACTTCTCGTGGAAATTAATGGGACTTAAATTTAATATTTTCACTGAAATAGTTTTTAAGATATTCTATAATAAAAATTGGCTACGTGTGGGGGTTCCTCTCCCTATCCGTCCTACATTTTGTCCAGTAAAACAACTCATTGGGAAAGTGAGTGGGATCAAATTTTAAAATTTTCGCTGCAATAGTTCTTTAGATATTCGTTAATCAATATTTATATGGAGGTCACCCCTCCCCCTGGTCCTATTGGAATTTGAATAGCATATGTTACTTTCGGATACATTGTGATTAGTATGTAAAAATTTCATCCTATTTTATAAATAGATATTTTTTCTTAAAAAAATTAATTTTGCGAAATTTGGATAGGGAGAGCGGGAGGACTATTCCCCTAAATGCTTTCTGATTTGCTTAGAATGCATCCGTGTTAGGTATTCTTTCAGGTTTATAAGGAAAAAATTATAGTCCAGAGGAAAATAGTGGATTCTAAAAGGAAATACCAACTACGAACTTTTTGAAAAAAATTAATTTTTGTTATTTTTTTATTTTTAAAGAATATAATTTTCATTGGATCCACATTGAATTATGGTCCGTAAAAAAATTGTTTACAATTTTGTACAGACTCCAAACTATATTTTTAAATTAGTTAAGATCTATGCCTACTAAGACCCAAAACCTAAAAACAAAACATGTTGGAAAAAATGTAAAAATTGTATTTCTGTTTAAATAGCTCTTAAACTAAAAGAGATATCTCACATATATTAAAATTATTTTATTGCATAAAATTATGAGAACCTTTTTTTGTAATTTTGTGCCAAACAAAACTAAAATAAATTTTTGTTGAATTTAAAAAAGTAAATCCTTACCCGAGGTAAACAACTTTAGAGGTGCACCTTTCCTGCACCGGACCCACTAAGATCTTATGCTTTTCCAAATCAATAGGAAACCATCTTAAGAAGATTTAGGCCAATTTTTATTAAAATATAAATAAGAGTTTCAAAGTTATAGAATTATTCAAGAAATATTGAATTTTTTTCAAAATTTCAATTTCAAATGCAAATAGCTTTTAATTGGACCCACATAGACATGTGGTTTCTATATAAAATTTTGTTAGAATTTTGTAGAGATTTTAGTTAATATTTTAAAAATATTGTTGGATTAAAATTTAAGCTTATTAAATTAAAAAAAAAATAATTTAGGTTAGAAAAAAGGTTAAAATTTTATTTAAGTCCAAATATCTCTTAAGCTATACCAGAAATATTACACATGTTAAGACATTTTTTTGTAGAGAATTCCTAAGTCCATCGATATGTAAAATATTTTTCAAAATTAAACTTTGGCAAATTTTGAAAAATAATTTCATTATCCGAGTTGAACAATTTTGGAATTCCACCTCTTATGCATTGGACCCACTAAGATCTTGAGCTTTTTGCAAATCAATTGGAAAACATTTCAAGAATTTTGAAGTGAAATTTCATTGAAAAAAAATTCAATAGTTTTGTAATTATAAAATATATTTTGAGTTCACTGTCTGACTATAATTTAGTTATATAGAAATGTAGGTGTATATGTTTATGCATGTATATTTTTATATATATGTATATATCTATTATATATCTTAGTTATAACAGTAAATTTTTTTATTAAGATTAAATTGAATGAATACAATTTTTTTCTCTCCTTGAAAGTTTCTTTCTTTTTTTTCTCTTTTTAATTCAAGTGGAAATTGTAAAGAAAATGTTAATATTTTTGTTGTTTTTGTATTTTTATTTCTTATTCAAAATGTTTAGAATTTTTCTACATGTTACATCTTGTCTATAGATGTAGAAAATAATATAAATAAAAAATTTCTATATATTTTCTTTATATTAAATAAACATGAGTTCAGAAACACTTCAAGTCTTAATAAAAATGAAACTTTTTTTACTTTTATTTAATATTTATATTATTTTAGGATTAATTAAAATATATATATGAAAGTAATATTAATTAAAATATTTTTATATTTTTAATTAATAAACTTATGATTCATATGTAGAAATACTTGAAATGAAGGTCGGGAAAAATATGATTCAAAAAGAAATTATGAAAATATGAAATTAGATAAAATTTTATTTTTGTAAAGAATTTTCAAACCAAAATATTTTTAACAAAAATATAAAAATTTTAATTTTTATTTAAATTTTCTGAAAAAGTTGCAACCTTTTTAACAGTTTTTTCATAGGATGCATTTAAATCGCTTAAATACTTAGCGTTTTATGATTAATCACTTAAGAGTCATATTTTTATAGTCAATATTTTAGTAAATAATTCTATAACTCTCGAACAGTTATAATCATGTTATGAAAATTTAAAACAGTTATAATTAAGGAGTGTTCGGGTTGATTTGGAAGTGTACATTCTCCCAGCTACTCAAATGTAAAGTTGTCCATTTGGAGTATGTAATTTTTATTTTAATTTGACAAAAATTTCATTTATTAATTGAGACAAAAGAATTTTTTATATAAATAGATCTCGAAAGTCTTCACAAAAAATCTATTACAAATAGAGTGGGTCATCAGTTATAATTTCAGAGATATTGACGCCCAAAAACAGTTTTAAAAAATTTTCCGCTTTGTATTTCTTAGATTCTTTAATTTTTGTAAACACAATAGAGAACATTAAATTTCATGAAAATGTGTGCCAGTTTCCTTATAAAATTTAAAAAAAAATATTGCTTCAAGCATCACATAAATATGTTAATCCTTTAAAAATTTATATTAATCTGAAATTGGAACTTTTAGATTTTTTACTTTTTTAAAGGTGACATTGTTTTTTCTCTCATAAAATTCGTTTTTCTTCTGAAGTTTGAAATTCTTAAAATGTATTCTTTAGAAATCCTATTGGCAACTTATGTAAAGTAAATCCGATTGAGCTTCGAGCGATGATTAGCCCATAAATACTTTCAAAAGTTCGTCAATTTAAAAAGAAATATACATTTTATTTTACTTAAGCTCTCATATCGAAAGGTAAAAATAAACTTTAAATTATCTTAAAGTAGCCAGGCTAAAACCCCGACGCTTTTATAACGACAGTTTGATGATTTGAATGAAAAAAGAAATTTTTGAAACATATTTTATAGGGATTTTGCAATTTTAAATAATATTTGTTGCGAATTAAAATTTTAAAATTTTCTTTATATATCGTTTATATTCATGTTCGAACATTTTCATAAATACTAAAAATTTTTAGAAAAAGTGTATAACTTTTCTTGAAATCTAACTAAATCTTAGCTTCTTCTAACGAAATTTAACTATTTTTCTTTTACACAGAATGGGCAACTTTAAAAGTCTACTCACTATCCTGTGTCCAATTGAAGGCCTGTAAAGTACGAATCAATTGAAAAACACCTCAGCTGCAACTATATTAAATTTCATTAAAATATCATAAACATTTCATATAAATACGAAAAAAATGTAAACATTGTGCATAATGGAGCAAATTATTTTTTTGCATAAATTTGTAACTTTTTATCCCTGGTCCCTGGTGACAATAAAATGTTTGTGCTACGGACACTCAAAAAAGGTTATCTCGCAATTAACAATTTGTTAAGCGTTTATTTATATTTATTTCTTATTAAATTACTCATATTCTTAGCAATAAAACCTATTTCATATTACTCATATGATTTTATTTTAAAAAGAATTTGAAAAATATTTAATTTTTTTCCAATTATATATTATTGATTTTAACTCGTTATTCCTTATATTAATTTTTATATGAATTTTCAGAAAGCTGATCACTTTCTTTACAAATTTCCTTTTTAGTTCATTTAAATCGGTCTAATAGTTTACGAGATATCATCGATTAAGTAAAATGCTTTATTACATTGATATTCTACTTAACATGTATACGTATACTTAATTTATATTGAATAAACAAATATTCCAATATCATGTATACGCATCGTTCTAATACATTTACTCTAATGATAAATAACAAAACAACAGTAATAAAAAACGAAGCATATTTTAAGGCTGTTATTTACACAAATGTATTACAACTTAATATAGATGTTACAAATTAAGCTATAACTTTTAAACTATTAAACGGATCAAATTATAATGAATGAGAGAATTGTAGAGGAGGATCTAAACTTTTAATATATTTATATTGTAATCATCTGATTATGATACAAAAAGAACTACAAGGGTTCAAAGTTGACAATATGAAATAAGATAATATTTTAAGGCATTTTATAGGTTTTACAAAATAATCTATAACTTTTAAACTATAAAACCAATTAAATTACAATGTATGAACAAATTTTAGAGTATAATTTAAGCTTTTAGAAAAGTTAAATAAAAATCATATCATTATTATACAAAATAAATTATAGGCGTTAAAAATATTACAACCAACTCGAACTTGTTTGATCCATTATTAAGAATTTACCTGTTTTTCTCTCTTAAACGATTTTTTTATAATCTTTTTTAAAATTTGTTTTATCTTATCTATTTCACCCTTTATTTATTCTGTCATTTCTATATAGAAATCTTAAAAACCATTAAGCTAAATATACTTTGTTTATAAAATACTTATATGTCTTTATGGCTTTTTTGTTGTCTTGTTTATTTTTAAAACATAAACAAACACACAAACAAACATTCATTCATATCATAACATATCTTAAGTATTTGTAAATGTATAAACTTATTCTTTACAAAACCATTGAGGTCATTTTAAGTAGACTCTTTACACAAAAAGAAAAATATGACAAAAAAAGATCTAAAAGGAAATAAAGTACAAATAAAATGTTACCTATTTGCTGAGAGGCTAGAAAATATTTATATTGACATGTTTTTTTTTTTTTTTCGTTTTTCTTAAGTAAACAAATATTAAACAAGTAAGAATGTTATAATCGGCTATGCCGAAGTTTCAATACCATCCACCGTAAATGCATGTGAAATAAATATGTACATACAAGCTCACATACGTACACTATTTCATTCAATTTTATGAAAATTATTCGCTTAAACTTAGAGATGGAAGCAGATCTCAGTCTGAGTCTGATTTTACATAGGAAACTTTTCGGGACTATAACAAATACTTAGCCCAGACATAAAGACGGACTTAGCTAAATCGAATTAGATTAGATGTTTCCTTCTTCGCGTTACACACGGAAAGATAAAGTTAATATACCCTGTTTATCACTTGTGGTGGTGGAGGGTATCAAAAAGAAAATTGTCAAAAGAAGTGTTTATATGCTTTGAATTTCATGTTTTTATAACTTAAAAAAGAAATGAAACCTGGGGAAATTAGATATTTTAAGAATGAATAAGTTTTGTAAAATATATATTTAAGTTTTTAGTGGCTTAAAAACAGAGAAGAAAGTTGGAATGACCTCTCTTTTGTCCTGCAGAGATTTTATGGTCAAGAAAACGTAAAATAAACAATATTTATTATTTAGACCAAAAATGTCATAAATATATGTTAAGTGAAAGCCAGATTTTATGAGCAAAACTCATTACTTGAGCTAATAAAACATAGAGACAAATTTCAATAGGCTTTTTCTTGTCTCAAAAAGAAATATATACGACCGAAATTTGTTTAAATGATCTTAGAAACGGGAACTAATAATAATATAAACAAATTATCAGTGAGAAGCTTTAAAGAAAAAGTATAATTTAGAATGGTTTAGAATTAAAAAACAATATTATGGAACTGTAGAATGCTCTCAGAGTGAAGAGCTTGCCGGACGGATGGACGACATTGTTCAATCTTTACTGAAAATAATTTTAATTTTTACACTTAAAGGTGGATGCGGCCTACATCTAAGGCTAAGTAGAGTGTAAAAGAAAAAAATTAAGTGTTAAAAGCTGTAGAATATTCTCAAGATTTATAGAGATAGCTTACGGAAGGACAGGTGGACGGACTTTGTTAAATCGTTTATGAAAATTATTTTAATTAAAATGATACACTTAATGGTCGATGTAATCTGCATCTATGTTTATGTAGGGTATAAAGAAAAATAAGGGTACCGAAAAGAAATGGGACTTGAAACCTGTAGAATATTCTTAAGATTTTTATGGACTGAGTATCAGACAGACAGATGAACGGACATTATAAAATCGTTCCAGAAAATCATTTCAAATCGATTGGAAGGTGAAGCAATTAGGTGATGTAGGGAGTAAAAATTAAATTATAGCTCTTTTTCAGTCTCACTTCTCATTTGCACACTTTTTTATATTTTCTAGAAAAAATGGATCATTTCTCTTCTCTTGATTATAAAATCAAAAGCCCTTTTTTGTTGTTTTAATATCTAATTGAAAATATTGTTGTATTTTTTCCAAATAAATATTTTCATTTCATTAAACATTGATTTAAATAATTTATTTGTTAAATTGTTTCAATATTTTTGTTTGTAACTTTTTGCCCTTTTAATTTTGTTTTTTTTTTTATAGAATTTTAAACTGTTTTTATATGAATCGATAGTTTGTTATAGATATCGAATTATATCATGCATGCATGAATGAATGAAATGAATACATAATGCAAGGTTTTGCAAACAACTATATTCAACTATAGAGAGTATTTAAATAATATTTGTATTTAAATTCAAAATAAACGAAATACATTTTAAATTTTTTTCGAGGAAAAAAAGAAAATTCAGGGTTACTTTGTGTGTTTTTTTCAAGTGATCAAAGAATTATTTATTATATAATTTAAAAAAAAAAAATCATATAAATTAATAAACTTAGGAGAAACTTATAAAAAATAGTAATTTATAAAATTAACTTCAGATAGTGTTATTTATTTTTATCTATTTTTTCAATAATTTTAACTTATTGACAAACTTGTTGGTTTATGACGTAAATGTTGATTTTGCAACTATTTTTCACTTTACATATATTTTGAAAAATAATTAAAATCTGATAACATGTTGACAGAAATATACGTGTGTTAAATGAATTGGAAATCCACATAACCAATACCCCATGGAATTCACTTTAATTTATGAACAATGGAAAATGTTAAAATTTATTTATATTTAGAAACAATAACAAAATTTAGTTCAATTCCATAAAATTGATTATTATATTGAAGGTACATAAAGGTTCAAAAAGATCCTTAGCTATAACTATATCCAGTATTATTTAAATATCTCAAATGGTTCAAAAGTTATCGAATAATTTCCAAAAAGTATAATATTTATATAATATTATAATATTTCAAAAAAATCATGATTACTTAGAGTAAGTATACGCTCAGTAGTTTTACTTTAAGTCAAAAGATATTAATAAAATAGAAATTAAAAAATGAAACATACTTTAGGGCTTAAATTTCTATTAAGTTAAATTAAAAATTTGCAGAGGACGTATAAGTAATATTCAGTAAAAGTTATTATCATAATAAGTATTCGCTTTATTTCTCTACGTCATGTAAAAGAATTAAGTAAAAAATGAACATATTTTAAGGATTTATTTTATAAAATATTAAAACAAACATTTTATGGAAGACGTATAAGTAATATTAAGAAAATAAAAAGTTTAATGTGTATAAAAAGTATAAAGTGAAGCATATCTAAAGGCTCTAATTTGCAAAACATCACATCTATTGAAAATATGTCCATATATTCTAAATTTTTAGTCAGATCTTATTAAAATGTATGAGAACATTATTGAGGAAAAGTTCAGCTTTACGAAAAATTTTAATTCGATCAAATATTATATTATTATTATTATTATATTTATATTATTATAACACAAAAGTAACTACAGGGCTAAAAACTCTAGGTACCTTAAACATTATTTTTAACTTCAATATATTAATATATATATATCAATATATCAGATCTTTTTTCTAACTTCTTAAGACTGTAGCAAGAATCATAAACTTAAAAAAATATTCCGAAACTGGCACAGAACAAAACCTGAACTAGAAGTGAAATAAATATGAACTAGAACAAAAATAAAAATGAACAAAACTGCACTGATCTGTATACTGTACTGTAATATATATGTATACTATATACTGTAATAGAATTGAATTATATATAAACTAGAACTGAAGCCTGAAGTTGTATTGTACTTTAGGCAAAGTTACAAACTTTTTTTCCCAAGTATTAAGTATCTAAGCGAAACTTAGAACATGGAAATATGTAAAGATAAAGATATCTCAGGAAATTCATTTAATTATTAAGAACTTAAAATTTCGTAATTTTGAAATATTTTCAAAAATAAAATTCATATTGAAATTTTAATTCTTTATTTAATTCCCAGGGTGATCAATTTTTAAGGTATATTTCTTATCCCCTGGAATCACTAAGAATTTATAATTTTCCAAATTAATTCGAAAACATCTTTAGAATATTAAAAACAACCGATTTTTTAATCGCTTAAATATATTGGACAGACGAAAGGACAGACATTCTAAAATTTTCTGCAACAACAATTCCGAAGTCAAAAGTATTTCTCCATCTTTCCATATTTTGTGTACTTCCATTGTTTGCATTCAAATTATATTTTCTTTCTTAATTTTTTTAAAAAGAAGTTAAGTTTCTTCAAAGTTATTTTGTTGCAATTAAATTCTTACACACTTTCACAGTGACATAAAAAATCTTTAAATGTAGATGTTGGTATAATTCCCATATGTTGTTGTAAACAATATGTTTACAATTACATACACATACTCTAAAGGAATTGAAACAACAAAAAAAAAAGAGAAGCAGAGAGAAAATACAATCAAAAGAGAAAATGTTTGGCATTAAGGATGTGAAATCGTATGCGGATTTCCATTTCAAACAAGCAACGAACATGAGACTGCCTGCTTGTTAAACATACAAATACATACACGTATGTATGTATGCGTGTATGTGACTGTATTTTAAAGTATCATGTAGAAATGAAATTATGCCAATTGCTAATAAATAACGTCGTTAGGTGAAATGTAAGAAATTGTAAATTATTTAAAGATTTTAACAAAAAAACTGTTATAGAGATTCGTTAGGAGATAAATTTTTGAACTTAAAAGTTTGAGTTTCCACTGATGTTTGATACATACAGAAAGTATGGTGGTACATCTACTTTTAAGCATATTGATCAATTGAAAATGTTTAACTGTGCCGATTTTAAGATGTCCGTCCATCTGTCTGTCAATTCATTTGTAGTGTAAAACTTATGAACTTTCTTAAGTATGCAGTTTTAGAGATATCTTGATGAAATTTGGTTTGTAATATTATTTGGGACCAAGGACGAAGTGAATTGAAATTGATCATATTCGGTCCAATATTTCAGGTGTAGGGAATTATATCGTCGATTTTAACCGATTATTTCACTCTTACTTGAATTGTTTTATTTTCAAACTTTATTTACTCCCTTTTTGGCATTTAAACTCTAATTGTTGGGCAAAACATATTTTCGTTTTGATTTGAAACTTTTCAAAATTGAAAACAATTTCATCTATAAAACCATTTAAACCAAACAAAACATAAAAAAAAATCCCAACAAAATTTCCAAAGTAAACAAAAACGTTTGTTAACATAACTGAATAAATTGTTGACCGACCATAACAACAAATATTTTTGGTTTTTTCTTTAGTTAAATATTAATTTACATATTCCAACATAAACAATTTTATAGAAACCTCAATGGAAAGGAGGGAGTTTCCATTCAGCTGAGATGACTTTCAAATACTCTACAACTCACAGTTATTGCAAAACGAATTTTTGGATATAATTCTATAACTTCTGAACCATGGAACATGTCTTAATAAAATTAACAACAATTATAGCAGAGATGTTTTCGAGTTGGTTTGCAGAATTACAGGTTCCTAACTAGTTAGAAACACAGTGTGTGGCCTGCCAAATTTGACCATATTGACATGAACAAATAGCTTAATTTGGCTTGAGAAAGCCTAATTTAGATTGGATTTCAAGCCAAAACATGAATCTCTTCTCCAAGTATTTGGTATCAAAAGAAAAAGTAAGAATATGCAGCTTAAAAATTTCTAAAGAAAAATTTAATTGAATATCATTTCTTGATAAAATTACATGAAAAACTTAAATCTCCATAATTTTGCAAAATTTTTAAAAAATAAATTTAATATTTCAAATTAAATAATATTCAAACAAATAACTGTATTTAATTGAAATTTCTCAAAAATGTCTATAAATTTGTGCTAATATCAGGGAATTAAAAAAAACTCCCAAATTTCCCTATAAAAATACCCAAAAATATTTCAAATTAAATAATATTCAAACAAATAACTGTATTTAATTGAAATTTCTCAAAAATGTCTATAAATTTGTGCTTAAATCAGGGAATTAAAAAAAACTCCCAAATTTCCCTATAAAAATACCCAAAATTCCCATGCATATAAAAGATGTTTAAAAATTCGATTATTTAGATTCAAATAATCACCCTGTCACTATTAGGACTGTCCGGAAAAAAACACTTCTTTGGGTGTTCACCTGTCATAGACAGCAAAATAATTACAGAATTTCAGGTACTTAGCTGGTCACGGGCGTAGGGGGTGGCCTTCCAAAGTTGAACACCTGAGATAAGTAAGTTAATGTTTGACATGCAAATTAGCTAAATTTTCATGTCAAACATTAACTAAAATAAATATTTGGCATCTTTGAAAACGTTAAATTATGGAGATTAACAATTTCTGAGAAAAATATGGTACAACACTATTGAAGAGCAAAATTTGATGGAAAACTTAAAATTCCATAATTTTCTAAAATAATTGAAAATTAAATTAAATATTTAAACTTTAATAAAATTCAAACAAATTACAATATTAAATTGAAATTTCACCATAATGTCTATAAATTAATGCTTAAATCAAGTAATTAAACAAATTCCCACTTTTCTATAAGAAAATACCCAAAATTCCAATCTTTTTAAAATGTATGAAAAATGTTACTTTTTTATTAAAATAATCACCCTGTCATTATTAGGGTGGTTCAGTAAAAAATCGTTTGCCCTACATATATCCTACATAAACAACTATATAATTAAAATTATTTAATTTTGATTCCTTAATTTGAGATTTAAAAATTTAACAAATGAATTAAATTTTTTTCTTTTCAAAATTATAAAATTTCAAAAAGGCCAGATCTTGGCCCTTAACCCTATAGGTTTAATACACATCTCCAGAAAGATTTCTTTGAAAACTATAACAACAATTTTAGGTTGAAAATAAAGAAATACCTTTTTCGGTTAATAAATATTGCCTTCTTTTAGGGGCCATTAACCAAAAAAATTAATTTCAAAATTTCAGATTAATATAACTTTTCAACGGATCCATATATTTAAATGATTCTTTTAACTTTATTGTTTAGAATTTTATAAAGAATCTTAAACATATTTTTTTAAAATTTTGAGGGACTTCATTTAGTATTAAAATTGAAAAAAGTAGATAAAAACAAGGCATAAAATTTGTTAATTTTTTTCTCATTTTGAATATCTCAGAAACTTTAAGAGATAAACTAAATATGTAACAGTATTTTTTGTAGAGATTTTTAAAGTCTATCTGTATATAAAATATCTTTTATCTCATATCGTAAATGAAATTTTAACGAATTAAAGAAAATAAATACATTTATAAATAAATAAGCGTTATGGCCCATTTCGAAAAGCCACCAAGTGGTCCCCTGTTAAGTTAGGGACCTGTATTGCTCCAGCTCAACTCTACAATATCTCAGCTTTAACCATGTATAATTTTTTCGAACAAATAACAAATACTTATTTTAATAGTTAATAAAAATCTGTTTTATTGATCCGAAAATAAACATTTTTCTTAAATTCCAACTTCAGATTAATATAACTTTTGAAAGGATTCAAATATTTATATTATTATTCCAGCGACATTTTTTTCGAATTTTATCAAGAACATTAAATATATTTTTAAAAAAATTTTGGAACTTTTTTAAGCCCATTAAATTGTAAAAGTCAAAAAGAAACCAAATAGACAAAAATGTGTTCAAATTTTGTTTCAACTTGAATATCTCGGTAACTATAAGAGATAATCAACTATATTTTTGGAGAGATTTTCAAGGTCTACCTGTATACAAAATTTCATTAATTTCACTGCATAAATGACGTTTTGATGAATTTTCAAAAAAAAAAATGTTAATAAAAAAATTAATTAATAAATTAATTAATTAAGTAAAAAAGTAACCGCCTGATCTATCGAATAACGCCTTAGCTTTAACCATGTTAAATTTTATTCAGATATCTGTAATGATTTAAAAGTTATAGAATTATTTCTAAAAAGAAAATCGTTTTAAAACAACTGTTTTCCCTTAAGGGCGATTCGAAAGGCCACCCACCATGCCACTGTTCAGCTAGGGGCCAGTAATTCTCCAACTCAACTTCCTCAGCTTTATTCTTATTCAATATTATTCAGATGTTTTTATTAGATGTTTTCATAGAATTATTTCCATAAAATTCGTTTTAAAACCACTGTTTTTTTCTTTATTGGCTTAAAGCTGATTTACAGTTGATTAACAGATGATTTTTATATAATTCAGAATTTTATTATATATATATATATATATATATATATATATATATATATATATATATATATATATATATATATATATATATATATATATATATATATATATATATATATATATATATATATATATATATATATATATATATATATATATATATTCAAATATTTATATTATTATTCCAGCGACATTTTTTCGAATTTTATCAAGAACATTAAATATATTTTTAAAAAAATTTTGGAACTTTTTTAAGCCCATTAAATTGTAAAAGTCAAAAAGAAACCAAATAGACAAAAATGTGTTCAAATTTTGTTTCAACTTGAATATCTCGGTAACTATAAGAGATAATCAACTATATTTTTGGAGAGATTTTCAAGGTCTACCTGTATACAAAATTTCATTAATTTCACTGCATAAATGACGTTTTGATGAATTTTCAAAAAAAAAATGTTAATAAAAAAATTAATTAATAAATTAATTAATTAAGTAAAAAAGTAACCGCCTGATCTATCGAATAACGCCTTAGCTTTAACCATGTTAAATTTTATTCAGATATCTGTAATGATTTAAAAGTTATAGAATTATTTCTAAAAAGAAAATCGTTTTAAAACAACTGTTTTCCCTTAAGGGCGATTCGAAAGGCCACCCACCATGCCACTGTTCAGCTAGGGGCCAGTAATTCTCCAACTCAACTTCCTCAGCTTTATTCTTATTCAATATTATTCAGATGTTTTTATTAGATGTTTTCATAGAATTATTTCCATAAAATTCGTTTTAAAACCACTGTTTTTTTCTTTATTGGCTTAAAGCTGATTTAAAGCAGATATTATATTATATCATATCATATTTTTCGATTTCATTCTGTCTATAAATATATGTGCTTTTTAATATAAATCAACTTTATTTAAATTCTCTTTTTTTATTTTCTGCTCTAATTATTGCAACAACTGTGTGGAAAAAAAACTAAACTGCAAACTACATAAAATTGCAGTACGTACCTGAAGTACGCGCAAACTATTGTAAATAAATTGTTTTTGTATTTATAAAAGACGGAAAGACTAACAACAACAGCAACAAAAAAATCGAGGAGAGAAAAGTGTAACTGTCATGTGTGTGTTTAATAAAACGGAAATGAAACTGCCATAAAGGATTTGTTAAAGTTTCAGTGTGTGTGTGTGTGTATGTGAGTGTGTGGAAAACTCTATTAAGGGTTAATAAATAAAGATATTTAATTTAAATTCATTTAAAGAAATATTAATAAGATTTAAATTAATAAAAATTATTGTTTTAATAAAATTAATTAATTCACATAAAACAGAAAAATGGATAAAAAGGAAGCGACACTTTAAAGCGGAAATTAAAGATTTAATTAGCTTAAATATGTAACTACAAGTGTTGATTAAATATAACAAAAATATCTAATGAAACAAGTCTCTTATAACGTCTCTCTGACCCATTTATTAAAAAAAGTCTATTTTTGAAACAAATTTTCCCCAAATGGAAATTTTGGATATTCCTGAATTAAAAGGTGGGAATCTCTATATCCTTTTGTATTAAGGACAATTTTATTTATATTATAGTAAAAGTTTATTTAAATGGTTTAATTTTTAATAGGTTTTATTTGAGATCAAATAATAATTACTTTTCTTTTAAATGTTAGCAAACACGAAAATTTCAGATTTTTTATGAAATTATTAAAAGAATTTAATTTTAATAATTTTTTATTTATACATTATTGTTTTTAAGTCATAAGCTTTCCAAGGTTACCAAATACCTGTATAAAATCTTTTCCCAAACTCTTAAAAATTAATAGAAACTTTGACTTCTCCCACAAAAATTCTGCAATTTTTCCTTGAACATGTATTTTTCATACAGGAGATGATCAATTTTGAGGAACTATTCTTTCCTCCCTAGACGCACGAAGAAACTGTAATTCACCATATTTATTGAAAAATACTTCAAGATTGTTTATGTGAAACTTCAAACTGATTTCAAAAAGCAGTTTCAAAATTACAGAATAATTTCCAAAGAATTCTGTTTTTGCGCCATTATGCATCATTAAGTTTTTATAATTTCGCTTAAATTCCAGATAGCGCTGTTGCATATCTTATGCAAATATCTTAAGTTAATTCCATTGTTCAAGTGTCCTTTTTTTGTTACTTTTATAAATTGTAAAAGATAACAAGATAAGAATCCTAGAATTTGGCAAAACAAACAAGACAAACAGAAAATGTTCTTCATATTTCATTTGAAAACTTATAATTTGTACCTACAAATATTTAAATTTTTCTTCTTATGTTCCATGTTCTTGCAATTGTTGTAACAAAAAAAGTTCTTTTTTCTATAATTCTTGTAAAATAAGAGAGAAAAAGAAATGTTGAACAAAACGTTGTTCAGATTTTGTGAGTAAAAGTTTTTTTTCTGTTATTTCAATTGTTGAATTAGTTTGAATTAGTTATTTACATAGTTTAAATTGAAGTAAAATAAGGATCATAACGAATATTAAATACCCTTCAAATAATATATTTAGATGGGAAAAAAGCTATATTTAAGAAAATGTGGATCGATCCTCGTAGAATTTTTTTTATCAGATTATCTATAGAATAATAACATAAAATAAGAAAAATTAAGGTACTTTCATTCAAATGGAAAAAGTGTTCAGTAGATGGATCCAAATAGTTCCAAAAGCATATATCGTTTAAATATGTACACTTAAAGCTTTATTTTGGTAGCAAAATTTGTTCCATCTCTTAAGAACTTTAAAAGTTTTATGCCACTAAAGTTGACACACAAAAAAATCAAAAATATTATAGACAAATTTTGGGAATATTTTCATTTAAAGAGAAAAAGTATTCAACAGATGAGTCCAAATAGGTTTAAAACTATATATGGTTTAAAGTGTACACTTAAACCTTTATTTTGATAGTAATATTTGTTTAATCCCGTTTGACTCTTAACAGTTCTATCTCACTAAACTTTACATTTATAAAACCAAACAAATTGGAAAAAATTGGAAGTGTTTCCATTCAAATCGAAAAAATATTCAGCAAATTGGTCCAAATAGGTCTAATTATGTATAGAATAAAAGTGTACACCTATAGCTTTCGTGTGGTGGTAAAATGTTTTAAATCCCACTTAACCCTTAAAAGTAACACACCATTGGAATTTACTTAAAAAAATAAAATGGAAAAAGTGTTCAACAGATGGGCCTTAACTGCTATAAAATTATATATGGTTTAAAAGTATACATTTATAGCTTTCTTTTAGTAAAAAATTTTAATCCCTTTTGTGTCTTATGTACTTAAAACACCAAATTTTGTCTCTACTTTTTATCACAAAAATTTTATAAACAAAAAAACGGACAAATTTTTCTGGAGGGGACCAAATTTTAGTTTATATTTCCTTGATCGTGCAAATCATTTATATAATTATTTGATATCATTGAAAAGATAATCACTTGAAATATAACATAATGTGCATAATAAAGTTTTTATGTCAGAATTCTTTAACAAATATAACAAAAAAAAAAACGAAAATTGTTATTTTTTCCAAAATTTTATGAAAATTTTGTTAATATTTGATCTTAAATAAGATTAAGTTGAATAAAGCTATTATTATGAAATTTAAGTATAATATAGAAAAAATTATGCTAAATACAGAACTATAAAGAAATTCCTATTTTTCGCTTCCAAAATACCCAAAATTCCAAATAAAGGGAAAACTTATTTAAAAATTTTGTTTTTTCAGTTAATTAGTCACTTTGTGTCTGTAAGAGGTTGGATTCATTGATGATTTTTGGAATAAGTAGCAAACATATGTAGGCATATAATTTAGGTACATTTTCTTTATTTTTGATTTTTGCTTTGCATTTTTTTGAAGTTTTGGCAATTATTTTTATTTTTTTTTTTTTTGCAATATTCGAGGTGACTAACTTTTGTGCTCTACCTCTCGTTTACTGGTCTCACTTATAAGTTGTGCTTTTGAGAATCAAAAAGAAAATACCTCAATAATGTTCATGTGAAATTTCATTAAAAAATATTCAATAGTTCCATAATTATAGAATTATAGTAGTTTTCTAATCATTATCAATAATTATTAACAAGAGCCTTGAATTTAAATTTTCGCTTTTTTAATATTATTCCTACATTAATTTTCCAATAAAAAATGATGTTGACAAATAAATTATTTATTTGTTCGAAATTTGCCATAAATCAAAAAAGTTATTGATTTACTCTTTAAATAAACTTTATTTTTTATTTCTATGTTCAAAAAACTTCCAATGAAAAATTTATGGTTTTTGAACACGATTTTTATCACTCAATGTATAATAAATTTTTATTTTTGGTTTAAAACTTTTTTTCACAAATTTTAGTTTATTTTCATTCTTTTGTCTCGAAAACTGCGTAATAATCAAGATAACATTTTTTTATTGTATAAAAATAAATAAAATTTATTTTAATTGTAAATTTTTCGAAAACAACAAAAACGATATAAATAATATTGTATTTTTGTTGTTGTTGTTGCTGCTATTTGTTCTCTTGTAATTCAGATAATCGAATGAATTTGTAAATAGATTTGTATCCAGTTACTTTTACGATAAAATAGAGCAAAAATGAATAAAATAAAAAATGAACAAAAAGAGTTTTGTAAATAAATGTTAAATAAATTTTGCAAAAACACACTTAATTTAGGAAATTTGAAAGAATGAGATCGAAATAATCTTAAATTGTTTTTTTTTAAGGCATTATTTTGGGATTTAATACAACTTTTTGTAAAACATTTTTACTTTTAAAGTTTTTAAATAGTGATCACAAATTAAGCTTATTTGTGTAAAAAAGGCAGTATTTACTGTGTTATGGACTTCTTTATTTTTTATATTGAGAAAAAATGCAACACATATTTACTAAGTTATAGTCAACTTTAGTTTTGAAAATCGATTTTTAAATCACAAATTAAGGTTTTTTTGGAGCAAACGCTTTATTTACTGAGGATTTTAGTTTTGAAAATCGATTTTTTTCAAATTTGTGATCACTTTTTACATATTTTTGTGAAAAATGCTCTATTTACTGAACTATAAACGATATTATTTTCAAAATTCGATTTTTGATTTTTTGTTAAAAAAATAATTTTTTATTTTTCTTTTTAATTATGGCCAAAAACGCAGTATATACTGAATTATAGACGATTTTACTATTAAGAATCAATTTTTCCTTTTTTTCAAAATTATCACAAATTAGTTTTCTGAATTATAAACGTTTTGGCGAAAAAAAAAGAAATTTAGAATTAAAAAAAAATATTTCACAAATTAATGTTATTTTGGCCCACAACTTGTATTCATTGAGTTATAGACGTTTTTCGTCTTTAATTTCAGTTTTTGAATTTTTCCCAAAAGTTTTATAATTATTTTTGTATTTACTGTTTTTACCTCAAAAAAATTCATTCCAATTTTTTTTGTCCCAAATTATCCTTATTTTACAATTATAATACTTACAGTTTAAAACATGTTCTTTTTCCCGTGTTTCGATTTTACAGATCTCAAATAAAATTATTTTTCTACCCTCTACCACTACAAGGGGTGGAAAGGGTATATTAATTTTGTTATTTCGTGTGTAACTCTAAGATGGAATCATCTCAGAATCTATAATGTATATATACTCTTGCATTAAATAAAAATCTGAGTCGATTTAGCTATATCCGTCTGCCTTTTTTGGCACATTCACATCTACAATAATTAACAGAGCTCAATGAAATTTGTCCTGAGTATTTGTTTTAGTCCTGAAAAGTTTCCTATTTAAAATCAGCAAAATCAGTTCACTTTATTAAAAGATATAGACCGATTTCTGAGACAACCCCTAAGTTTCAATGAAGATTTTTTGTAAAATTCTTAATTACAGATCTACAAATTAAAATGAAACTTTTTCCATAAAATTAAGTTATGTGAGCGATTATGCCATTATAACAGTTCTGGCCCAAAATATAACTAATTTTATGACTCATTAAGTGTTCCTGTGTTACATTTAAGAAAAGTGTTTCTATATTATACACGTCTATGAAAGTGTATGTAAAAGTGTGTATGAACGAACATAACGTATTTACTTCATATGCCAATTTTTTTCTTTTTAATTTTCTTCTCTTTTTTATAGTTTGATGTAAATTATTTTAATAACAAACAGTTCTAGAATAATATTTGCAAAAGTTTTCTTCTTTTGCTCCTCTTTTTGTCTCTATTAATATTTCAAGAAATGATTTGCACTTAAACAAAATCCACAAACAAAATCACGTTTTCTTTATTTACAGCGAATATTAATGAAATGTGCTTTTGTTTTTGTATTTTTTTCTTTGTAATAAAAAAACAAACTCATCTACACACAAACAGGTGCATATTAAACAGCAAATGTAAACAAAAAAAATCCAAAGAGTGTTATAGATATGAAGAGAGAATTCATCTCCAAAAACACTTATGCATTAATGCTCTTTACATTCAGAAGAAAAAACATGCACAAATAACTGTATTTATTACAACAAATACAAAAGTAATAATATTGAAATGAAGCAGAAAAAATGAAAAAAAAAGAAAAACAAAAACCCACAAACAAATGAACAATTTGTAGAGAAATTAAAAATATTTTATTATGCACAATGGTCCTAAATCGATGTTTTGGTAATAATTCTATAATATTGGAACTTTTAAACTATTGTTACGTAGAATATTGCAGCACATTTTTACATGAGAAAAAAACCGAATTTCGAGTTATTCGAAAAATAAGCTTCTCAAAAAACCGGTTTCGAATACGGTTTTATGTCAAAAGATCATTAACCGCTTTTTATTTGTTTAATATAAATTTATAGAAAAAAATTATAATTTAATAGAATTCTTGAGTTTAACCAATAAAATGGCCTTTATGGTTCCATATTAAAATAACCATTTGTAATAAGTTTCATCAAATTATCCTTACACTGTATAATGCCCCAAAATGAGTGGAATAAAAAAGTTGTTTTGTTAGTGTTTTTCGATATCGTATTTAAAATAATTTGTCGAGATACCATGGTTTTATTTAGATCCATTATTTTCGCTATAAAGAAATTTTTTCTTTAATTTCTGAATATGTTTGAAATATAGATCTATATCACTGTACCTAAAAATTTTATGTAACTTGATATAAAAAAAAACTTGCAGAATCTTATTTAATTATTATTTTGACGTGATTATGTCTAAAATAAACGGACATAGCAAAATCGATTTAAAATATAATGTCTACGAATGCATACAATACTTTGCTCGTGTAATACACGAAATAAAAATTTCATATATATTCTCTGTCATGGCGGAATATATATAAACATGAAATGGAATATAATAGTGAAAAGTGACTTCCATGAAAAAGCGAGTTAACCGACTGAAAAAATTAACCGGCATGTAGAATAATGCAAAATAGAAATTATTTGAAAACGGTCGATTTTCTAAAATGCAAAAAACAATTCACCGGTTTCCGTTTTATGTGTTGAATATACTAGGACCGAGTTTCAAACTTGTTTTAAAGAATTAACTTTTTTCAGTTAATTACTTACCCTGCCATTATAACAGGTCTGACCCATTATAGGTTTCTTAAGTGGGTATATTCTAGGTAACTTTTTGACGACTTTAGCTTTGACATTATTATCCTCCTCAAAAAAAATGTAAAAATTAATGAAAATCCGATAGGGGTAGAGGGGTAATTACTTCCCCCAATGTTCACGGCTTTGCTTTAAATGTATAACCGTTAGAAATGCTATGAGAGTTAAGAGAAACATTTTATAGTCCAGAAGAAAATAGTTGATTTTAAAGTGAAAATAAGTTACCACCTTTTTGAAAAAATTCTGAAATTTTTTTTCTAAATTTCTATTTCAAAATAATATAAATCCTTTTATTGAATCCACATGGGTATATGATTCTCGCACAAAAATTATTTAAAATTTTGTACAGTATTAAGACAATATTTTAGCAATTTGTTTGGGCCCGAATATAGCTCACCAAGTTGAAAAAAACTAAAAAAAAAACCTGTCCAAAAATGGGTCAACATTTTATTTTGGTCAAAATAACTCTTAAAATAAAGGAGTTATTTAAGACATGTAAGCGTATTTTTGTAGAGAATTATTAGGGCTATATGTATGTTAAATATTCTTCAATCACATCATAAACAAAATTTTGGCGATTTTTTGTTTTAAAATCGTCATAACCGAGGTGATCAATTTTGGAGATCCACTACACGAATCTAGGACCCAATAGAAACCATATACTTCTCCAAATCAATAGGAAAACACCTTAAGAATGTCCATGAGAAAATTCTTTAAAAAATATTTAATAATTTCAAAATTACAGTATTATTTCGAACAAAAAAATCACCATTTGATGTTTACATTATTTTACATTTTGTGAGTGTAATTTTATTTATACTCCCTCTTCAACACTCATACACTCTCTCTCTCTCCCTCTCACACTGTATCTTTTACACTCTATTACTCTTGTTGATTTGTAAGGGGGGTGTTTGTTTGCACTTTTATGTGTATGAAAATGAAAATATTTATTTAAAGAATTAAATAAATAAATAAATGAGCAAAATAATACAAATAAAGAATGAAAGAAAAATTGGAGGAGGATAAAAGCTCATTAAAAGGATTTGTTGGGAGTTGTTTTGTTTGTTTGTTTATTTAAATGGGTGAAATAAAAAAATCATAATAAAGAAAATTTTGGAAAAGAAGTAAGAATACGGCTTTGCCGAATCTTTAATACCCTCCACCACAAGTGAATACATTATGTTCGTTTATACACACTTACACATACTCTCATCGACATGTACAATATATTAACGTTTTTCTTTAATGTAACACCGAAACACTTAATGAGTCATAAAATTAGTTATATTTTTGATTATAACTTTTTTTCTACTGAACCGATTTTGATAGTTTTTGGAATGGTAATAAAGCTTAATATTACGGCAAAATTCCATTCAAATTTGTCGATTTATACTTAACAGTTTTACGAAAATTCTTCGCTTAAACTTAGAAGTTGTCTCAGACATCGGTTTATATCCGATTTTGCTGGTTTTTAATTGGAAAATTCTTAGAACTAAAACAGCTCTGTCAATTATTGTGGATGAGAGCAGGCCAACAACAGACAGACAAACGAACATAGTAAATAGAGTAAGAATATATATACATTAGAGACATCTGAGATGATTCCTTCTAAGCGTTACACACGGAATGACAAAGTTAATACACCCTCTTCACCACTTGTGGTGGAGGGTATAAAAATAATAATTCAAAATCTATTAATAGAATTTTAAAAGTAAATCATTTTATAAAGAGGATAAAATACTTCAATAACAGAAAGAGAGAGGGAGAGAGAGAGGACGACAGTTTAAATTATTGTTGTATTTATTCTTTATCATTATTTTATTTACATTTGTGTTTATTTGTAGTTTTTTTTTCTTCCTCAAAACACCAAAAGTCATAAATTATGGATTTTTATGGTTGTTAATAGAAAAAAAGCAAATATTAAATTAAAAAAAAATCCCATAAAAACATTTTAGTTATTTTTACGATATTATATCCGCAATCGAATAAAATATTTATAAAATTTTAAATGAAATCAATTTAATATTTGTGGTTAAATATAAATTTAATTAAAATTTAATTGTTTTTCGAAAAAATTAATTAAATAAAACATTTTGATAAAATGTATAAAAAATAACCTTAATTTGTGATTACATTTTTTATTAAAAAATTTAATTTTTATAACTTAGAAAAATTAAGAACTCAATAATAAATACAATGATTTTAACAAAAATAAACTTCTTTTAATCAAAATAACCTGATTTTGTGATCATTTTTTAAAAATGTTCAAAGACTTATTATTTTTAAGTTCGAAATGTTAAAAACTCAGTAAATAAAGCATTTTTGGCCAATATAATTTTATAACTAAGTAAATATTCTTATTTTAGCTAAGACGACCTTAATTTGGGTTGAAATTTTTAAATCCAAAAATAGATTTATTTTAACTTTAAAACATTAAAAACTAAGTAAATACACAGATTATGGCCAAAATGAGGTTATAACTCTAATTTTAGCAAAAATAATCTTAATATGTGATCACTGGATAAAAGTTAAAAAAAAAATCAATTTTTAAGTTAAAAATGCTTAAATACAAAATTTCTGCTTCTATTTGGAAAAACTTCAAAAATCGATTTTTTAATATAAGAATGTTTAAACTTGGCAAAATATAACTTAATATGTGATCCCTTTTAAAAATATCCAAATATTAAATTTTCTACGAAAATTGGTGATCATAAAAAAGCAAACAAAAATTAAAAAATTAATTCTTAAATAAAAAAATTTAAATCTTGGTAAATACAGCTAAAATAAACCTTAATTTGTGATTAATTTTTCATAATATTTCAAAAATGATTTCAAGAGCTAAAAAAGTCTACAATTCAATTCCTTAAAATTTAAAAACCTTTATAAATAAGAAAATACAGTCAAAATAAGCTTAATTTGTGATCACTTTTGTAAAAAAAAAATCAAAAATTGTAATTTAAAGCTTAAACCCTTTATTAGTCGGCAAATTATATGATTTGGGTTATTTTAATTAATTTGTTTTGAAAAGGTCTACAATCCGATAAACATAATGTTGTATGTGCAAAATAAGCCTAATTTGTGAACACATTTTTAAAAATTTCAAAATAGATTATTTAATCATAAGATCGTGTGATTTTGGCCAAAATAATTTTTAGAATAATTCCAAAACGATTTTTTAAGCTAAATGCCTTATATAAGCCATTTTTAGCCAAAATAAGTTCAATTTGTGATCACTTTTAAAAATTTTAATAATAAGCTTTATTTGTGTTTATTTTTAGAAAATTTTAAAAAATTAAATTTTAATTTAAAGTTTTTTTTTTAAATCCCTAAAGAGTACTTATTTGCCCCAAAATAAGTTTAATTTGTGAGGGCTAAAGTTGGATTATTTATACTTAAATAGAGTTCATTTGAATATAAATAGAGTTCATTGAAGACAACACAAGCATTATTTTTAACATTTTTTAAGAAAAAATTCAAAAATGACGATTTAAGTTTAAAATGACGTTAAACCCGAAAATACTGAGTTTTAGGACAAATTAAGCTTAATAATGTTTGAAAGAAAGCAAATATTGATTTTTTTCGTTAAGAAACCTAAAAACTCTGTTAAACTAACTTGTAGGGTTAAAATGACCTTAATTTGTGATGACTTTGGAAATGGTCAAACATTTAAATTTAGTAATGAAAACATCTCTTAATTAGTTAATTATGCGTTTTTAGCCAAAATAAGTCTAATTTGTAATCAATTTCGAAAAAAAAAGAAAAAAACTCTTATTTGTGATTATTTTTTGGAAAAAAAATAGAAATTTAATACGAGCATTTTGATAAAAACTCTAGATAATTTTAAATTTTAGTTTGTTATACTTAAATGCCATTAATTCCCCAATTGCATTATCTTAATCTATTTTTTCTCTATTTTTCATATCATCTATTATTAACATCATTTTCATTTTATTATTTAAAAATGTATATTATTTTTTATTAAATTAAAAGCAAAAAACCTAAAAAATCAAAAAATAATAAATTTTCTCACAAAATAACGAAAATTCTATTTATAATCACGATTTTCTTCTTTCTATTGTCTCCTTTACTTTTCTTAGTCCAAGTTTTTCAGAATAAAAAAGGAAACATAATTTAAATAAAGCAACGCAAAAAATCATGGCATTGTAGTCCTGAGTTAAAGTTGAAAACCTAGAAAAGACTTTAAAAAGAAAAAAAAACTTAGGAAGCGGATGAGAAACAGGAAGAAAAGCAAGAATTCTTACAAAAGAAATAAATGACACTTTATTAAAATGCCATAATAAGGAAATTTCATTCCCTTTTGTTGTTGTTTTGCATTTTTTGTTCAGTTTTCAGTTCTTTTTTAATGGAAAAACAAAAACTTTTCTAAACAAGAAAACTTGAAAAATAAAGAAATAATGCAGCAACAACCATCATAAACAACCGCAATAAAGAGTCTTTAACGTAAAAAAACTGTAATATAAAATCATGAGAACTAAACAATAACAAATTTAGTTGATTTCAATAAAAAGTGCAAAGAAATGCGATTTTTGTTACAAAAGAGATTTTTGAAATTTTTCAAAAAACAATCACAAATTAACATCATTTTAGCAAAAAAAAAACAATATTTATTTGTTTTAATAAAAAAATATAAATTTTCGAAATTTTCCAAATCTGATCACAAATTAAGCTTATTTTTAGCTTAATTTGAATTTAGCTTAATTTGAATTCTTCAAATTAATCGTATTTTTAAATTTTTATATATACAAAAGCTATAAAAGTTACTTTACCACAAAATATATGAAAATCACTTAAATAAATTTTTTGTTTTCGGTTTCACCAAAAACAAAAAAACATAAAAATCCAAAATAAAAAGAAATTTAGGTGAAGGACTTTAAATGTTGTTTTAATAAGAAAGAAGGTCGTTAAGGGAAAAAAGAATATATTTTAATTGTAATAATGAACTTAGTGCATAAACAAAATAAATAACTACAATTTTACTTGAGAAATTGTAAAAACAACAATAATTTTAACAAAAGTTGCAAACAGAAAACTGAACCTGAACTAGAAAAAAAAACTAGAAGTTAAGTAAAACTGGACTAGAACCGAAACAGAACTCAAATAGAACTACATTCGAACTGAACCGGAACTGAATCGGAACTGAACTAGAACTGAATTAGAACTGAACTTGAACTGAACTAGAACTCAACTTGAACTGAATCGGAACTGAACTGAACTGAATTAGAACTGAACTTGAACTGAACTACAAATGAATTAGAACTGAACTAGAACTGGAATTAGAACTGGACTAGAACTGAACTACAACTGAACTTGAACTGAACTGATTAAACTGAACTTGAACTGAACTACAAATGAATTACAACTGAACTAGAACTTGAATTAGAACTGAACTAAAATAGTATTGAACCAGAAATGGAACCTCAAGTAGAATTAGAATCAAAATCTGAATATAATCTGAACCAGAGTCTGAACTATAACTGAAGTCCAATCTGAACTAGAATGTGAAATTTGAAACTGATGAAATAGAATCCGTTCTAGAAAATGATCTGGAGCCTTAACTTAAATAAAAATCAAATCTGATCTAGAAAATGATCTAGAACCAGCGTAAGAATTGAAACTGATATATAAAATTGAATCTGAAATAAAATCTGAACTTAATCTCTAGTGAAAATTTTACTCTAAAATTAAAAACATTGAAATCTTGGTAAATACAGCTAAAATAAACCTTAATTTGTGAATAATTTTTTAAAAATTCAACAAATGATTTCAAAATTAAAAACATCTACAATTCAATTCCTTAAAATTTGAAAACCTTTATAAATTAGAAAATACAGTCAAAATAAGCTTAATTTGTGATCACTTTTATAAAAAAAATAAAAAATTGTAATTTAAAGCTTAAATTGTATTGGATCCCTTTTCTATTTCTGTTAACTATATGTGTATAAAGCTATTTATGTCTGTATGTGTAAATTGATAAACTAGATAAATAGCAAGAAATATAAATTATGGAGGTTGAATTGGAGTATAAAATATTAAAGGGGGAGGGGACTGGCGTATTCTATGAAATTATATTTTATTTTAAAAAAGAAAGTTTAAGGTTTTCAATTACACACTTGTACACGATTTATGTTGATTAAAAGACACTCACACAAACACACATACACACATATGAATTCAGCAAAATGAAGGGAGAACGTATTAAATTTATTTGGCCTCTTAACAAGGGAAAACTCCTTTTGTTCAAATTGTTGGTAAATTTTATGTAAATACACATAAATTTATCCTCTTATACTCCCTCATACGAAACATGAGGGCAACTCTAAAAAGTTCTTTAAATAAATTCCATTCAAATTGTTCAAGTTCTCAGTTTCTAAAACTTTTTCAACTGCCTCCGCTCATTTCAATTGTAAAATTATTTTTTGTATAAATTTGGTTCCTTTTGGTTCCAACAAAAGTACTTGACAATCGAAAAACATCAGCGTAAATTTCATTTTCATTTTCTAGTCCACCAGATGGTTGTTTTGATTAAATATTGCACTTTTGCCCATTTCTCCTATTTTCTTATCCTGACAGACAAAATGGTTGTAAACTAAATATTTATGTTTACGTTTATGTTTATGTGTGTGTATTTATGTATGTCTGTATGTATGTCTGTATGTATGTATGTATGTATGTATGTATGTATGTATGTATGTATGTATGTATGTATGTATTTATGTATATGTGTGTGTATTTTTATGGATGTGTAAGTGATTGTAAATGTTTTGTGGGCATTATCAAGTTAAGTGTAAAATATATGTGTGTGTGAATGTCTGTTTATGTGTGTATGTGTGTTTGCATGAATTGTGAATTATTGTTGTTGTTGTGTGCAATTGTATGAAACATTTTTGGTGAAAATGTATTAAGATTTATTACCTTCATTGGCAACACATTTCTACGCCATTTTGTTGTAAAATTTATTTGTTGAAATTTGTTTAGTTCCAAGTGGAGTTTTGTTGTTGTTTAAGGTCACAGTGGTCAGTTGTTGAGGTTAAAATTATTTAAAATTAATTAATATGTAAACAATATGTTGATTATAGTTCTGCTACCAGTTTAAGTTCAGTTTTAGTCCAGTTTTAGTTCAGTTCAAGTTCAGTTTTAGTTAAGTTTTACTTCAGTTTTATTTCAGCTTTATTTCAGTTCTAGTTCAGTTTTAATTCAGTTTAAGTTCAAATTTAGTTCAGTTCTTGTTCAGTTTTAGTTCATTTCTAATTCAGTTTTAGTTCAGTTCTAGTTCTGTTCTAGTTCAGTTTTAATTCAGTTTAAGTTCAAATTTAGTTCAGTTCTAGTTCAGTTTTAGTTCATTTCTAGTTCAGTTTTATTTCAGTTTTATTTCAGCTTTATTTCAGCTTTATTTCAGTTCTAGTTCAGTTCTAGTTCAGTATTAGTTCAGTTTTATTTCAGTTCTAGTTCTGTTCTAGTTCAGTTCTAGTTCAGTTCTAGTTCAGTTTAAGTTCAGTTTTAGTTCAGTTTTAGTTGCGTTTTAGTTCATTTCTAGTTCAGTTTTATTTCAGCTTTATTTCAGTTCTAGTTCAGTTCTAGTCCAGTATTAGTTCAGTTTTATTTCAGTTCTAGTTCTGTTCTAGTTCAGTTCTAGTTCAGTTCTAGTTCAGTTTAAGTTCAGTTTTAGTTCAGTTTTAGTTGCGTTTTAGTTCATTTCTAGTTCAGTTTTATTTCAGCTTTATTTCAGTTCTAGTTCAGTTCTAGTTCAGTATTAGTTCAGTTTTATTTCAGTTCTAGTTCTGTTCTAGTTCAGTTCTAGTTCAGTTCTAGTTCAGTTTTAGTTCAGTTTTAGTTGCGTTTTAGTTCAGTTCTAGTTCAGTTCTTGTTCAGTTTTAGTTCAGTTTTAGTTAAATTCTAGTTCAGTTTTAGTTCAGTTCTAGTTCAGAGTTCAGTTTAGATTTTAATACAGATACTAGATTTCTAGAACAATTTCTATAACAATTTCTTGATGAGTATCTGATCAGATTCTAATTCAGATTGTAGTTTCCATATCAGTGTTCAGATCAGTTTCTAGATCTGTTCTTAGTTCTGTTTCTAATTCAGATCCTGTTTCAGTTTATATTCAATATTTGAGATCGAGATAAGTTTCTATATAAATTTATAGATCATCATCTAGTTCAGATTCTAACTCAGTTTCTTGATCAGTTTTTAGTTTAGTTCCAAATCAGTTTCCAGATGTTTCTAGATCTGTATCTAGTTGAGTAACTAATTTAGATTTAAGTGCAGTTTCTAGTTCATTTTCTAGACCCGTGTCCCGATCAGTCCTAAATAAATTTCCCGTTCATATTTTACTTCAGATTCTTTATCAATTTATAGGTCCGTTTCAATATCAACTCATTTTCTAGTTCAGTAACTAATTCAGTTTTTATTTAATTTTATTTTCTTCTGTGTATCTGCACCAATTGGTCCATTGTGCCCACTTAAGCTTCACCGAGTATGAATGTCTGTATGAATGATACTTTTTTGTGGTTTATTGTATTTTGGTTGTTGTTATAGTTTTTGTCTGCCATTTATGGTTGCAATACTCCTTTCCTCTCCCCATCTCTCTCTCTCTGTCTAAACCAAATCAATGGGGTTTTTAACAATTTTTCTCTTTAACAAAATTCAATAGAGAATAATAAGCTTTTGATTGTGATTTATGACGTTTGAAATATTTTAGAAAATAATTAACTCAAATAAATTCTTTTCTACGCGTTTCAATGAGTAAATGATTTTATTTATTTGATAATTGATGACATTTTTTCTTTGATATCGAGATCAATTAAATATTTAATACGAACAAAAAAAATAACTCAATGAAAATTTTAATTTTTCAAATCGCAATTTAGAATTTAAAAAATATATTTATTTTTTCAAAGCTTGAAATGTTCTAAAAATTTTTTGAAGTAGAAATTTTGCTCGCCGATATCAGTTGGATAATGTTATTTTTTTTTTAGTTTTGAAAGCTTCTTGGATCTACACTGGCAAAGTCCAGTTTAAAAAAAAATGTGAAATGAGTTCAGATATAAGGAATCTTTTTTGGCCCGATGTGACCAACTTTAAGACCCTGTGGACCGACCTCCGTTAGACTTTTACTATGACTATGTGAAATTTCTTTGAAATCAGAAGTTACAGATTTATTCGCATTTTTCATTTGAAACGCTCTGCGCTGTAGATATATCTACTATATCTATCTATCTATCTATCTATCTATCTATCTATCTATCTATCTATCTATCTATCTATCTATCTATCTATCTATCTATCTATCTATCTATCTATCTCTCTGTCTATCTATCAATCTCTCTGTCTATCTATCTTCTATCTATCTATCTATCTTTCTATCTATCTATCTATCTATCTATCTATCTATCTATCTATCTATCTATCTATCTATCTATCCATCTATCTATCTATCTATCTATCTATCTATCTATCTATCTATCTATCTCTCTGTCTATCTATCAATCTCTCTGTCTATCTATCTTTCTATCTATCTATCTATCTATCTATCTATCTATCTATCTATCTATCTATCTATCTATCTATCTATCTATCTATCTATCTATCTTATCTATCTATCTATCTATCTATCTATCTATCTAGTCTTATCTATCTATCTATCTCTCTGTCTATCTATCATCTCTCTGTCTATCTATCTTTCTATCTATCTATCTATCTATCTTTCTATCTATCTATCTATCTATCTATCTATCATCTATCTATCTCTATCTATCTATCTATCTATCTATCTATCTATCTATCTATCTATCTATCTATTCTATCTATCTATCTATCTATCTATCTATCTATCTATCTATCTATCTATCTATCTATCTATCTATCTATCTATATTTCTATCGATTTATGTATCTATCGATTTATATATCTATCGATTTATATATCATTCTATTTAAAAACCAACATCAAATAAACATGAAAATGTAGCACAATGAATAAATGAGGGAATGAATGAAGAAATGAATGAATGAATGAATATGTCATAACATAATGTAACAAATGTCATACAATCATTTCAAATTTAAATGTTACATTACGTGGGTGATTTGAAAATTCTTTAATTAAAAAGTGTATATTTTTATCTAAAATAATCTACATTTTTTATCCGGCCCTCGTTTGAAATTGTATTCGTATTTGTTTTATCCCATATTTACATGTGTTTCCAAAGTTTTTGTGATAAACAACAATAACAACAACAAATACTAAACAAGTGTCACGTATCATTATTTCGCTTTTTTTGCTCATCTTTTCATGTTTTTGTTGTTTTGTAACTGATTTTTTCTTTTATTCTCTCTCTTTTGTATTCTATTCATTCTCCACAGACAGAAATCATCATGTTTAATAATTTATTTGTCTTTTTTTTCGCTTTTTGAAGAGTGTTTGAATGAATATGTTTCACTTTTTTTTGCTCTGAATAAATACGAAGTGACATTTCATCACTTCATTAGCGGTTGAATAAAACATCATAATTGAAGAACTTTTATTCAAATATTTTGAATTTGTTTTTTTTTTTGTTATTTTTTGAAACAGACATAAATTAATATGGAAATTGGGAAATTTAAATTCACAAGCTACAAAAGAGAGGGAATTTAATGAAAAATTTATTAAACGAAAACTAATTTAATTTTTACTTTATTTTTAATCCAGTTCCAGTCCAAATTCTAGTTCAGATTCTTATTTGGATTCCAGTTCAGATTCAAGTTCAGATTCTAGTTCACATTTCAGTTCTGATTCCAGTTCAGATTCTAGTTCACATTTCAGTTCTGATTCCAGTTCAGATTCTAGTTCACATTTCAGTTCAGATTCAAGTTCAGATTTTAGTGAGGATTTTAATGCAAATTCCAGTCCAGACTCTAGTTCAGAGTCTATTTCAAAATTTATTTTAGATTCGAGTTTAGATTTTAATTCAGATTCTAATTCTGATTATATTTAAGATTCAAGTGCAAAGTTTATATTCGTGTCCATTTGAGATTACAATTTATATTCCTGTTCATTTTCCAGTTCAGACTAAAATTCAGATTCTACTTCAAATTTCAATTCAAATTTTACTTCTAATTACAGTTCAGATTCCACTCGAAATTTCACTTCATATAACAGTTAAAATTATACTTCAAATTTCAGTTCAGGTTGTAATTCAGATTCCAATTCAGATCTTAGTTCACATTCTATTTTAAATTCAAGTTCAGTTTCCAGTTCAGATTTTAGTTCAAATTTTTATCCAGATTCTGCTAGAAATTCTAGTTCAGAATCTTATTCAGATTCTAATTCCCACTCTAGTTCAGTTCTTCACTCTCATATTTCTAATTTAATAATGAAAAAAATGAAATTTTTACTAAATTTAAATTTCAAATTATTAAATTAAAAATAAAAAATGTTTAGAGAGATAAAATGAACTAAATTTTGCTTTTAACTTTAATCGACAAAAATATACCTTTTTTTTAATTGAGTTATAATTTGATGAATTTTCTCTTTTACACTTTAAATAACTTACCTGAAAAGAAAATAACAGAAATAATGGATTCATAATTAGAGTTTAATTTAATTTAAAATAATAAAATTATTTATGAAAAATGTTTGAATACAAATTAAAAATTCAATTTTTTTAATTCAGTTTAAGTTCAGAATTTGATTTAGTTCTGGTTAATGTTGCAGTTTAGTTTCCAGTTCATATTCTAATTCACTCTGATTCAGTATTCCTGTTCAGTTTGAAGTACCCCATTATGGTTCGTCAGTCAGAGGGAGAGTAGAAGGAAGTCTCCGCGGGCATTCGTGTCATGGTTTCGTTCGATTCGCAGTTACGATCTGTTATCAGTTTTATAACATTTTTGATTGAAACTCCATTTAGATCTGATGGCTTTTCTATATAATTCTTTGTATTTATGGGTCTCAGTTGACCTTTCCTTCAGTTGTGTTCACCGCATTTGTTTTTTTTTTTTTTTTGAGGTTTCTAGTTAAGTTCTCGTTCAGTTCTTGTTCCTTTTTAATTCAGTTCTAGTTCGATCCAGTTCTAGTTCAGTTCTACTTAATTTTTAGTTCAGTTTTATTTCAATTTCAGTTCAGTTCTAGTTCAGTTTTAGTTCAGATCTCAAGTTCAGTTGTACTTAATTTTTAGTTGTTGTTGTGTTTCAATTTTAGTCCAGATTTTAGTGCAGTTCTGGTTCAGTTCTAATTATTTTTTTTGTCCAGTTTTTTAGTTCAGTTGTAATTCAATTTCAACTTCAATTTCTAGTTCAATTTTTAGATCCGATTTCAATTCATTTCCAGTCCAGATTTTAGTCCAGATCCAGTTCACTTATAGAAGCAGTTTAATCCTTCATCTTAAAATATATTTCATATTTCAATGATTTTAATTAAAAATACATCAATCCAATGAAATGTTTTCTTCATATAAAAAAAATTGTTTATTTCCTTTCCTGAATAACAGTTTTTTTCTCACAAATGTCCATGATTTTTTACAATAATAATTTGTGCTTTTTTTGTTTAATTAATATATTTTATGCATCAATAAATACAACTTTTATTGTTGTGAAAAAAATGAAATAAAACAAAACAAATTGAAAAAGGGGGGAAATAAAAAAGGACAATAAACAACAGTAATATTAATTAAAGGCTGCAGGAGGTCATTATATGATTAATATAAAAAAGGAATGAAATAAATAAAAGTGAATGAATAAATGAGTGAATAAATGAATTAATAATAAATAAAAATAAAGATAAATAAATATAAAAGGAGGATAACTTCTAATTTATGTTGTTTTGAAGGTCTAAGATCTGTTTTAGTTTTATGACCAAGAAAATTCTTTGTGTTTCCTTTTATTTCCTATTTGTATTTAATTTCAGCCATATTGTGATGAGTTACTCATCATTATTATAAAATTAGCTTTTACCCGGTACGCTTTGTTGCACAAAAATTCTCCTCAGGCCCAGAACTCGAAAGCAATTTCAACAAATCATGATGTGTAAACAAAAAAAAAAACAGGGACTTTTACAAATCCCCCTGATCTTGACGGTTCTAAAATTTTCCAAATGGTTCGGTTAATGATTGGTCACATCTGCCAACCATTTTCTCACTTAAAACTATTTTACAGGGACTAAATTTATGAAGTCCTGCTTTAAAAGTATCAGTGTCCTATTTGAGATATATTTTTTCGAGATAAAATCGTAATACTTTCACTTCAATTATATTAATATTTGCTTTGTATGGGGGCTACCTCTACCTATGATCCTATCCATGCTACGTTTTGTCCATTAAAACTGTTCCTTGAGAAAGTGATTGGGAGCAAATTTGAAAATTCTCACTGTAGTAGTTCTTTAGATATTCGACAATCACTTTTTGCTTTGTACGTGCCTAGCTCTGCCTTTGGTCCTATCCATCCTACATTTTAACCAGTGAAACATGTCATTGAGAAAATGATTGGGACTAAATTTGAGAACTCTCGCTGTTATAGTTCCTCAAATATTCCATAATCAATATATGCTTTGTATGGGGGAACACTTCCCCCTGGTCCTATCCGTCCTATATTTTGTCTAGTAAAAAATAGCGCTGATAAAGTGAATGAGACCAAATTTGAGAACTCTCGTTGTTACAGTTCTTTAGATATTCGATAATCAATATTTGTTTTGTTTGGGGGGAGTACCCGTCTCCCTGGTCCTATAAGTCCTACATTATGTGCAGTAAAACAGACCCTTGAGAAAGTGATGGGGATCAAATTTAAGAACTCTCACTCGTCCTTTCGGAAATTTTTATAACCAATATTTTATAGCTTTTAGGGTATATCGGATCAATAACTGTCTATAACTCCCAAACAAACTAACAAACAAAAACAAATTCATTTTTATATATAATATCAATGTATTTGTATTTATTTATGTTGTTGTATATGATTTTATTAAATTAAGTTGTTTTCTCGATATTTATCAATGTGTTTATGTATTTTTTTTTTTGCCCACAAGAAAATTGTCGCCAGATTTTTCATCTTTCAATTTTTTTCTTTGTTCATTTTGTTTTCCAAGTGAATGAGAAAGAGTCCTAAAGGCGTCAAATCATGCAGAGATGGTTTTCATTTCACAAAAATAAGGAAAAACTACAAAACTAAATGTGATAAAATGAAAATAGAAATAAATACAAAAAATCCTTTTATTTACATCTAAAAGAACAAATAAATAAAAATCTGGCAGATTTTTCTACTTTGAATAGAGAAATAAAATGTAACTAATACATAGACAAACACATAGACACACACACACCAACATATACGGGCAAAAATAAGGAAATACTCTTATAATGGTGTGAGTGTAAAATGGGCTTATTGCCAGATTATTTAGTTAAAATTTACATTTTCTCAAAATATTTTTCAATTTTATTCTTTTTGATGGAAATTTCACATAAAATTTTATTTCTTTTAAGTCTTTTTCTCCCCATAACGAATGGGGGGGTGAATTGGTAATTGAAGGTGATCAGAGATTATTTAAAATTATGTCTATATATGAAAAATAATGGACCGACCCTCAAATATTTTAGCACATTGTTTTAGAATATAATAAGACTTACTTGTGCCAAATTTCGTTTAAATCGCTTTTAAATAACGCGGTACAGCTGACCCAAAACGTTTTTTTTTATAATTTTGTAACTTTGCAACTATTGCAGATTTTTTAATGAAATTTTATATTTATGTTCTTGAGATATATTTCTATTGACTTGGAGAAACACAAATTCTTAACTGGTCCAGGAAAAGAGTTATTGGCCCTCAAATATGGTAAACTTAAAAATGAACTTTTATCATCATAAACATAAAAATCGATTATGATTTGATCAAAAAACATATCTCTATCCTTTTATAAGACAAAATTTTCATTTAACGCTATGAGAATTAACGCATATAACAAGGCTCTGCCTTTCCATAACGCCGTACAGCTGCCCAAAAAAAGGGTTTTCTTTGAAAATAATACCATGACTTATGGACTTCTAAAAACTTTTCAGTGAAATTTCACATTTACATTCTTGAGGTATTTACCAATCAATTTGAAAAAGCACATATACTCAGAGGTACCAGGGGACCGACCCCCTCAAAATTAGTCACGTCGGGTACTAGAAATTTTTTTTTTTCTAAAATCGACAAAATTATATTTTTCCATTTTAAATCAAAACAAATTCTGCTTATAGAAAGTCTTTTAAAATAATTTTAATTTTAGTTTAAGAGATATTTTAACTAAAAAAACCTAATTCCTTTGGAGTATAATTTTTCCTATCAATAATACACATTTGGCGAATTTTATAAATTTCATTACAATAGGTCAATTTAAGAGTGTCATCGATTACACCCCAGACCACTTAGGGGCTTGTACTTTCCCAAAACAACTTCAAAATATCCGAACTCCAAACCTGTGAAATTTCTTTAAAATATTTTTAAAAGTTCCCGAATTACGGTGTTTTTTACAAAAAAATCAAATTGAACATACTCTGCCGCGATTGTCAACATTAGAAGTTTCCTTACTGGCTCCCTGAATAGCTGGAGGTGTACAATCCTTAAAATAATCTCGAATACATCTCAGCTCTTATGAGGTGAAATTTCATAAAGATATTTTAATGAGTTCAAAAATTACAGAATTGTTAAACAAAAAATTCAATTTGAACACACTGTGCAAGATGGTCAATTTTGGAAGGTCCCTCTCGACCTTCCAGCACAGTTAGGGTTTTGAAATCCTTAAAATAAATTCGAAAACATCTTAGCTATTATAATGCAAGATATCACTTCGATATCGTTAACGGTTCAATAGTAACAGAATTATTTCAAACAAATTTAATACCAGTTATAGTATGACAATTTTTCTCTGTCTGTTTCTTTCTCATTATCTTTCTCTATCTCTTTCTCTTCTTATTAAATAATTGTTTCATAAATTGAATGCAATTTAGTTATGGTTTGTACATTATAGGGTTTATAAAATTTCCTACATCCGATTGTAGGGCCTTGACTTCTTATAATTTAAATTCAACTTTAATTATCCTCAATTATGCATAAATATCCACATCTCTTATAAACTCTTATATTTTAAACGTGACTATGACACTATACAAAAAAAAATTCCTTCCTCTATACCCCCCTTCTTCCCCTCAATATCACTTACAATAGGAAACAACTGTCTGCCAAGTCAGCCAACATGAGTATAATAATAATAATGCTACAACCTGTAATCATTATTATGATGATAATTATTATAATATTGTTGTGATATTATTACTTTTGATTTTCTTTGTTTCTCCACATTTGATATTTTAATTTTTTCTCCTCGCAGCTGTAAAAATCCCAAAGAATCATGATATGCTGAGACACATAACCTCAAAATGTGTTAATTTTTTGTGACACATTTTACATATTCATTCATACATTCATTTTAAGTCATAAACAGCTTTTGAGGCAATTCAAGCATTATATATGTATATAAAATATTATCATTATTATACATTAAAAATAATATTTATGTAGGATTTTTTAATACCCTACACTGAGACAAAAAAGTTTATCATTTATTATAGAAATATAAGGAAAATGAATAAAATTTTCTAGAGTGAACCATGTTTGAGATAAGTTTTAATGGACTATTTAAAGTTGTTATATAAGTATTGGGTATCATTGGAAATGTAATTACTTGAAAAATAATAATATATACAAAATAAATTCTTAATTCCAAATTTCTTTAACGAATATTTCAAAAACTTAAAAATTTTATTTTTTTGCAAAATAAATAAAGCTATTTTTTAGAAATTTCAGTATAATATAGACAAAATGATCCTTAATACAGGACCATAAACAGATTCCCACTTTTTGATACCAAAATACCCAAAACTCCTGTGCAGGGAAAGCTTGTTTCAAAATTTTCACTTTATCCACTAAAATGGTCATCCTGCCGTTATAAAAGATTTAATTTATTCCAGATTTTTTGTCAATTTAGCAGACATATATAGGTAACTTATTAAGGTATTTCTTCTGTAATTTTAACTTAAAACTTTTATTACTTCTCCAAATAAAAACTAAAAAAAATAATTTAAAAAATTATAGCAATTCAGATAGGGCTAGCGCGGACACTATTTCCCCTAATGCCCTCGGATCACCATAGAATGCATGTCTGTTAAGTATTCTTTCAGAATTATAAGAAAACAATTATACTTCAGAGTACAACGAGGAAAATGTTACCACCTTTTCAGAACAAAGAAAAAACAAAATAAAAATAATTTAATTTAACAAAATTCGAATAAGGCTAGCGGGGAACTATTTCCCTTAATGCCCTCCAATTTCTTTACAATGTATCTGTGTTAAGTATTCTTTCAGAATTATGAAGAAAAAATATAAATCCAGAGGAAAATAATGAATTCTAAAGAGAAAATATATGTTACCACTTTTAAACTACAGAACATATTTTAAAATTAACGAAATTTCGAATAGGGCTAAGGGGAGAAGTATATTCCTCTAATGCTCTGAAATTTAGTTAGAATAAATCTGTGTTAAGAATTCTTTTAGTATAAAAAATAAAAAATTAAAGTCCAGTGCAAAAAAATGGATTTTAAAGTGAAATAATGTTAACAACTTTTTTTGGAAAAAATCACATAATTTTTTTTTCAAATTACGAATTCAAAACTAAATAACTCTTAATCGGATCCACTTAGGTATATGATTCTTGGAAAAATTGTTGAAAATCTTGTACAGAATCGTGAAAATATTTTAACAATTAGTTTGGGACCAAATTAAGCTAAAAAAGTTTGATAAAAAGTGAAAGAATCAAGTCCGAAAATGAGACAAAATTTTACTTGGGGTCAAAATATTTCAGAAACTAAGATATTCCACATATGAAAACTTGTTTTTGTAGAGAATTATAGGGACAACAACATGCAAACTTTCTTTTCATTAAAATCATAAAAAATATAAGACATTCAAAAAAAATAATACCCGATAGGAGATTCCACCTCTCATCTTCTAGACCCACTATGAGGTTATGTCGATCCTAAGTAATTTTCTATGAGAAATTTCATTAAAAAATATTTAGTAGTTCCAAAATTTACAGAATTATTTCCACAAAAGTGTAATAATCCTTGTAAGGTATTTAAAATTCCTTCATTGCCGATTAAAGTTTTTAGATTTGCTACTTTTTGGTTATATTTAGCTCGTTGTCTGGGATTTTTTTATTCCGGTTAACCATCTCAAAGATGATATGTTTATTTAACACCATTTTCAGTTAAAGAGCATAATATGCAAAACCCTAATAATGATAAGGTCCATACGGTCGTAGGTAAACGTTAAAGGAGAACTATTATGAAAATTTAAAATGAAGGCATAAAGTCTTTTAAATAAGTTTTATAGGAAATTAAATATTTAAACTTTATATATGAATTTAATTTAAATTTTAAATTTATTTCAATAAAATTTTAAATAAATTTGCATGCGGGAATTATTAACTTCTAAAAGATTTTTGGAAATAATACTATATCTTTTGAAGGGTTAAAGATATCGTCAGAAAATTTAACATGGTTATAGCTAAGGTATATTCCTGTAGATTTATAAGACTAAAGACCCCAAGCGGGTCAGGGGTTTAGTGGGTGGCCTCCTAAATTTTACCATCTTACTTATGTAGATTTTTTTTTATTTCTTAAAAATTCATTTATGATATGATACAGAGGACATGTTCTATATAGAAAGTCCTTGAAAATCCTTTCAAAAAACTACATAGACATGTATAAATTATTTCTAATAGTTTTCCAAATATTTATTTCAAAATAAATTTTTAACCCATTTTTAGCTTAATTCTTTTCTTATTTCTAATGTAACGGTCTTAATAGGGTCCCTTAAATTTTTTAAAAATATGTTCCAAATTCTTCATAAAATTCTTAATAATATGGCTTAAAGAATCTAATAAATATATGAATTCTTTATAAAGTTATATTAATCTGAAGTTGGAAATTTGAGAAAATTTTTTGGAATTTTTTTTCTCCAAAAAGGTTGCCACATGTTTTTATGAATATTTTTTTTTTATTTTTTTTTAATTGTTTTATAAAGAAATTCACATAGAAATAGCAAATCCAGAGGAAAAGCTAATAGTAAAGATCTGTCCAAAGACCCTAAACAAATTTGGCCGATATAAAAAAATATTTTCTTAAGTTCTCTAATCACAAAAAAGAACTTGATGGTGGCAATTTGGATCAAAAAAATTTTCTAAAAAATTTTCAGCATTCTGTACATTTACCTATATGGATCCAATAAAATCTTATATCGTTTATAATGAAATAGAATTTTTTTTTCAAAATTTTTTAATTTTTTCTAATTATTTTAAAAAGGTGGTAACATTTTTCACTTTCAAATCGACTATTTTGCTCTGAACATAAATTATTTTATTTTTAATTCTAAAGAAAATCTTATCGTAAATCCATATAATGTAAAACCAAACGAGCCCGGGGACAAAGATCTACCCACAAGCCCTATGTAAATTAGGTCAACTTTGGAAAAGGAATTTAATAATTTTTATTTGTTAAAAAAAATTCAAATTATTAAATCATCTCTGAATTATCCTTGTTATATAGTTACATATGTAAGGTAACCACATAAAAATTATTTTCCCTCTAGTGTCAACTATAGCGACAGGATGCGCCTTTTAACGAAAAAAGTCAATTTTTTAAACATATTTTATTGGAATGGAAATTTTGGGTATTTTCGTTTGAAAAAATGGGAGTTTTATTAATTTTCTGATTTAAGCACAAATTTATATCGATTAAAGTGAAATTTTTATTTGAAAATCTTCTTTTGTTCTAATTTTATTAATTTCAAAATATTATTATAATTTTTGAAAATGCAGTAAAAATGCGAGAATTTAAGTTCTTCCTGAAATTTTGTCATCAAATAACATTTCACTAACGTTTTTCTTTAGAAATTCTTAATCACAAAATTCTAGCCTTTTTCCTTCAGCAATTTTTTTTATTTTTTGTTATTTTCAAATTTGTATAACTTTTTACCGGTTTAATATATTTATATGGTGCCTTTAGCAATATAATTAAAAAAAAAAAAATTGGGACCATACTAAGCCCACAAAGTTAAAGAAACTACGAAAACTAAACTAAAAATGGATTAAACATGTGTTTCTTCCGGAATATCTCCGAATCTTTAAGAGATATCTTATACATAAGCTTATCCTGGGAGAGATTTTGAAGGACTTTCTATATAAAAAAATTAACTTGTTCCATATCATAAATTAATTTTTGGTGAATTTTAAAAAAGTCAACAAATACGAGATGGCCAAATTTAGGTGGCCATTCTTTAATCCTCTGAACAGCTGGGGACCTATAACACTTAAATTCTACTCAAAAACACCTCAGCTATAATTCTGTTAAATTTTATTGAGATATCTCTAATGGTTCAAAAATTACAAAATTATATCAAAAAAAATTGGCTTGGAACTACTGTGCATACTAGAGATGGTAAACTTTAGAAAGTCACTCACAGCCTTCCTAACCATCGAGTTACTTGTAATCTTACAAATCAATTTGAAAATATCTCAGCTATAAGTATGTAAAGTTTCATTAAGAAATCTACAACCATTCAAAAGTTATAGAATTATTTCCAAAAAATCGCCTTAGAAATATTTTGCATATAAAAGATGGCCAAATTTGGAAACTCAACCACTTCCTCTCTAACCAGCAAGAGTTCTGTAATCCGGCATATCAACGCAGAAACATCTCAGCTAAAACTGTATTAAATTTATTGATTTTTTTTTTGCAAAGTTTCAAAAGTTATTGAATTAATTCCGAAATATAATTTCAAAATCGCTATACTTATTTTTTTCGCCAAAAGTGTTCAATGAATTTCGATATTATAAACTAATTTTTATAATTTTGAAAAGTAGATAAAATTTCTAATCATTTCATAAAATTCCGTTTAGCCGTTGGGAGGTTAAAGATTTATTTCCCTTTCACTTTAACTCGAGTCACTAAAATATATACTTTTTTCCACAAAAAGTGACAATTAGCTGTCAGTTAATTAACTTAACAGTTAATTTTAGAAATTGTTTATGTAACATTTAAATCACGTCCCTCGTTAAGACACTAATTTTCCTAACTATTTCCACCAACATAAAATGAACTAAAAAGTAATTCACACTTTTGCGTGACAAAAAGGAAAGAAAAAACGCTATAAAATCTTTATTTTCCTCATTTTCCTATTTTTTTTGTATTCCTGAGAATTTAAAATGTTTTAATGTGTCATTTTATTAAGATTTCAACAGAACAAAATATTCCTGAGATTTGAAATGGGATGAGAGGATATTTGACTTTATCTTAAGATTCACTAGTGATGACAGTGTTGACATGTTTACACATCTACATATACACATTTATTTAATTAAAAGGAAATAGGAGATTGTTTATAACTAAAGGGAAATCGAAAGAATAAGCACTCAATCTAAAATGCTTTTATGGGCCCACTTTTTGACTGGTCTCTTGGGGGTAAAGGAACATTTGAAGTTAATTATTTCGGATATTAATAATTTGATAGCTCTATGTTTTGAGGGCTCAAATATTGTCCCGAGACCAGCCATGGACTTGTATTTCTCCAGAATACTTAAAAAATATCTTATCAATAATTATGGTGACTTTCATGGAAACACATTTAACGGTTTAAAAATTATATCGATTATTTTCCATCAAAATATAAAAAAAATATAAAATTTTTCTGGAGGGGACCAGGTTTCAGTTAAGTTTCAATTAACACCTTAAAGTAATTATATAAGTGTTTGGTATCATTGGAAAGGTAATTACTTAAAAATAGTAATATATAAATAATAATCTATAAAATTAAAATTTGTTTAATAAATTTACAAAAAAACGAAAATGTTTATTTTTGGGCTAAAATTTTGTGAGCGTTTTTTAAAGATTCGCCTTAAATAAAATCCACATGTTTTAAGCTATTATATGAAATTAAAGTATAATATAGACTAAACTGTGCTAAATACGAAACCATAAATAGATTCCCATTTCCTTATTTCGAAATACCCAAAATTCCAAATCACAGAAAATTTTTCCAAAAATTTACTTTTTTCAGTATATAAGTCACTCTCAATGTTATAAGAGCTTTAGCTCATTTCAAACTTCTAGAGTAGATAGGCCAACATATGTGGGTATGTAATGAAGGCATTTGATCTTTAAGCTAAGCTTTCAGTTTTTATTTATCCTCAAAAAAACTAAAGTGAAAACTTTTCAAATTAACGAAATCCTGATAGGGCTAGTGGGAAGACTATTTCCCCTAATACTTTCGGATTTAATTAGAAAGCATCTGCGTTAAATATTCTTTCAGAATTATAAAGAAATAATTAAAGTCCAGAGGAAAATGATGAGTTTTACAGAGTAAAAATGTTATCATCTTTTTAGAAAAACCAAATAAAATATTTTTAAAATTAACCAAATTTTAATAGAACTAATGGGGAAAGTCGTTCCACTAATACCCTCGGACTATCTTAAAATACATCTGGGCTTGGTATTCTTTCAGAAATATAATCTGGAGGAAAATAATGGATGTTAAAGAAAAAAATATTACCACTTTCTTATATAAATTTTTCGAAGAGAACATTTAAAAAATTAACGAGATTCTGATAGGGCTAGCGAGGAGAGTGTTTTCCCTAATTCCCTCTAATGAACATAGAACTCATCACTGTTATGTATACTTTCACAGTTATAAAGAAAATAATATGATCCAGAGGAAAATAGTGGATTTAGGGTGAAAAAATAATTATGGAAAATATAACGAAAGACATTTCCTTTTTCAAAATCTTTATTTCTTAATAATATAACTTTTTATCGGATCCTCGTAGGCATGTGATTTTTAACCTAATATTTTTAGAATTTTGTACACATTCCAAACACAATATTACAAAAAATTTTGGACCCAAATTAAGCCCACCAAATTCAAAAAATTGAATAAAATAACAAAATTTTAACTGTTTATTTTAAAAATTAAATAACCGAGGTGATCAATTTGACAGTCCATTCCTCGTCCCCTGGACTCACTAAGAACTTGTGCTTCTCCAAAACAATTGGATAACACCTCAAGAATGTTCATATGAAATTTCGTTGAAAAATATTGAGAAGTTCCAAAGTTACAGAATTATTTCCACAAAATCATAAACAAAATTTTAACGATTTATTACAAAATTGTAATACCAATTTTGAAGGTCCACCACCATCAGCTCCTGGACTCACTAAGAACTTGTGCTTCTCCAAATCAATTGGAAAACACTTCCAGAATGTTCAAATACAATTTCATTAAAAAATATTTAATAGCTCCAAAATTACAGAATTATTTCCACAAAAGATTTTTTCAAATGTGTTTAAAAGATAAATCCAGCTGCTTCCAAAAGGGCCTTTTTAATTAAAGTGCTTTTCTAAATTCCCCTCTAACTAAATTAAAGCTGTTAAATGTGATATGGATTTGTGTGCGTGTGTTTGTGTGTGAATTTTAGAGTACTTTATAAATAATTGTTCGATTGGTTGAATGGTGGTTTAAATGCCTCTTTCGCTACAAAATGGATACAATTTATGGATGAAATCAATAATAAAGTGAATATTGCTGTTGTTGTTATACTATGGGAGGGAAATTAATAAAATATAAATTTGTGTATTATCGCTTTGGCATCTAAAGAATACTGAATTTAGAGCGTAATAAAAGGCAAAACGGGCAATAATTATGAAAACAACTATAATTTTTGATTATTAATAAAAACTAATTTTTTAGTGAATAAACTTTATAAAACTTTATTTAACTTGATTTTCTAAAAAATAGTGTCACAAAAAAGGCTCATAATTTGTGATCATTTTTTCATACTTTACTTTAGAAAATGTCCTTGATTCGTGATCATTTTAATTTAAGAAATTAATTTTATAAAATAATTGTAATAAATTAAAACTTGGATGTAATTCTTGGAAAATAAGCTATAATTGAAGAGAATCATGGAAAATAAGCCATAATTGAAGAGGACCTTAATTAAAAAATCCATAAATTGTGATCAAATTAGGAATGTTCTTTTATTTTTTATTCTAATGATATAAAAATGATCAAAATCTTTGATCATATAAAACAATTGGTCTCAATTTTAATTAAAAAGCTGTAATCGTGGTAATGATTATAATTTGCGATCATCTACAATTTGTAAACAAATTCAAAATTTCTGGCATAAATTAAAAAAAATCTACAAAAAAACTTGGTATATTTTCTTCATATATAGATTATAATTCGGAAAATGACAATAATTTGTGATTGCAAATACTTTTCATAAGACTCCAATTTCTAATTGGTAAATATTTTTTTAATTTTTATTAAAAAATTAAAAAGAACTAAAATTTATTGTTTTAACTTAAAATACACTAAAATTGAAGAAAACAACCATAATTTGTGATCGCTTTAAATTTGTATATAAATAAAATTTTTATACAAAAATATCATTAAAAGTGTGAAATTAACATATCTTGAAATTTGCTATATTTTGAAAAATAACTTTAATTTGTGATCAATTAAATTTTTGGAAAATCTTTTCCATGAAAAAGTCACATAAAATGTGTTATTAACACGATTTCTTAAAGTGGGCAATAATTGGAAAAATGACTATTATTTGTGATCATTTCAAATGTTTATATTAATTTAATTTTCATTAAATCAATAAAATTTTGTTTCAAAATATAATTTCTGTATGGGAAATTCAAAAAGAATGTGAAATTAATGTATTTCCTTAAAATATGTTATAATTTCGAAGATGACTACAATTTGTGATCATTAAAATTTGTTAGAAAAATTTAATTTTTGTATGAAAATATTAAAAAAACTGAAATTAAAAGTTGCTTCTGAAAATTTGGAATTTTATCATAAATAACCATAATATTAAGAAAATGGTCATAATTTGTGATCATTTAAAATTTGTGTAAAAATGATTATTTTATATAAAAATTGTATAAAAATGTGAAACTAAAATATTTTCATAAAATAAGTTATAATTTGGAAAATGACTATAATTTGTGATTTCTATAGTCATTAATTTTTTATATGAAAAAGTCATACAAAATACAATATTTTTAAGGTTAATTGAAGTTTTGACGATCATAAAATTAAGAAAGTAATCATAATTTGTGATCACTTATTTTTTTATAAAAATTTACATTTTTGTATGAAAAATTCGTTTAAAAGCTGAAATTAAATTATATGTACAAGAAATTAACAGATTTCCTTGAAATAAGCTAAAATTTAAAAAATGACTATAATTGGTGATCACATGAAATTGGTTCAAAAATTTAGTTTTTATATGAAAAAATCATATAAAAACCAAAATGAACGCTGTTTTTCTCAAAAGAGGCTATCTTTTGGAAAATGACCTTAATTTGTGATTCATTACGAACTACGGCCAAAATATGTAGAATTATAAATCACACATTCAGATAATTATAATTTTGTTTTTTCTTCAAAATTCCTTGAACTTAACTGATTTGATCACCCTCTAAACTACCAAATCATCCATTATTAATTTGTATACCCAATAGTTTCTTACTTTTACTGCAAATTTTTACTATTATGTGAGTTATTTAATTATATATTTAAATTTGTTCCATTTTACAGTATTACCTTCCTTGTTTCTCATTTTATGTGAATATTTCATTCACTTGGTTTATTTTTATACTCTTATTACCACCATTTTATGCTTAAGTTGCTTATAATTAAAATAATAAAAAACTGTTTTTTTTTCTCGTTACCTACAGAAACTTAAACTTAAAGTGGATAAAATAGCATTCACAAATTAATGCCATAAAGTACTTTTAACACAACACGGCTGTAATAATATAACTTGATGATGATTAACACTCCCTTTCTCCCTTCCCTTACTCTCGCTCTCTTATCTCTCTATAGAGATTAAGTTAATTTATTTTGCACTTTATTTTAAACCTGGTAAGATTAACAGAATTTAATGAGAAAAAAACAAAAATAATAAATGACGCCAATATGTGACTTAAAGTAGCAAAGTGCAATTTAATTAATGCGCCCTTTACAATCAATCACAACATATGGTCATATCTCAAATTGTAGCATATTCTAAGAAGTTGCATATTTTTATATAATTAATGAAGCTAAAAATAAAATTTGAACAGACAATTTAAGTAATCACAAATTAAAGTGTTTTTCTTAGTTTCAGCATATATTTAAGAAATGTCGCTCACAATAAGTTTTATATGATTTATTATTATAAAAATGGAATGTATATGAAAATTTAAAGTGATCACAAATTAAAGTCGTTTCCTTAATTTGAACGTATTTTAAAAAATACAGTAAATTTTCAGGTTTTAAAATTTCATTTTATAAAAAAGTTACGTTTCCATAAAAATAAAATTTTTGTGAAAAATATATAATCAATCACAAATTATAGTCATTTTCTTAATTTTAATGTATTTCAATTTAAAACAATTTCATATATTTTTAGAAAATTTGTTAAGTCTATAAAAGAATATTAGAAGATTTATAACAATTATATAAAATCACAGATTATGATTATTTTTACAATTATAGCCGTTAAAGGAAAACTAAAAGCAATACTAGAAATCCGACTTCTTTAATGTTTAGACAAATAAAAGTTTTTATGAAAATAATAACAAAATCAAAGCGATCACAAATAAGGGTTATTTTCTTAACAGAAAATTTAGCATATTTTTAGAAACATTTGAAGTTTTCTTTAGATTTTTTACAAAATAAAAAAATAGTAATTAATCACAAATTAGGGTAATTTTCTTATTTTTAGTGTATTTGAAGAAAATTTCTTCAGAAAATTTTTATTTTAAAAATTTTTTTATTAAAAAAATATAACTGATCACTAATTAAAGTATTTTTCTTAATTATAACCCTTTTTTAGGAATACTGTATATTAGTTTTTTTATGGAAAATGTAATTTTACCTAAAAATATGAAAGATTACAAATTAAGGTCATTTTCATATATCAAGTGATATAGTGATCACAAATTGTAGTAATTTTCTTTTATCTTTATTTAACAAAATATTGTCTACCGGCAAAAATTTTATAATTATACACTTTTCCTTTATTAAATTCTTTTTTTGTTAATTTATCTAATTAAAGCTTTTTTACGATTTTTGAAGAAAAAATTTAATGTTAAATGAAGTTCAAATTTTTTACATGAAATACCTTTAAGTAGTATATTTCGTGATTCGTTCATTATTTCACTTACCTAAAGTCAATAATTTATTTTAATACAATTTATGTAAAATGTGCATAAATTAAGGATTATAAATAAAATCTCATTATATGACAAAGTAAACATGACCTTTATTCAATTAATTACTTGACACACATAATATAATCATTTTTAAATATTCATACATTTTCTGCAATATTATATCAATAAATAATATCACTTAATTGGAAAATGTGTGATAATGTAAGAACAACTAAATTTCCTAAAACCTTATGACTTCATGATGGAAGAATTAAGAGACTCTAGTGAAATTTACTTTATAAATTATTTAAGTCATTTCAAAATAAAAGTCATGAAAATTAACTTTAACCTTAGATTTCTTCAAATATACTCCTTTTTCCATTATTTTCGTTTTTTTTAAGAAAAAATCTTAAATTTTATAAACTTTAATCTGTAGTTGACATTTTGGTTTTTTGATTTATAAAGTTAAAACTATAAAAGTAAAATAATTGTGGTCATAAAAGGAATAAGTTTGTTTTGTAGTTGAAAACACATAAAATAAGTATAATTTGGGATGCGAATAAAAAGGGGGTTTCTTGGTTTGTTAGTAATAAAATTGTGGTTTTTTAACGTTAACCGAAGAACACATTTTATGGTTATGATGAAAAATTTATAAACACCTTTAAAATGAAATGAAATTAATGTTATTTGAATAAAAGCTTTCTTTAATTAAAGTTATTTTCCAAAAATTTTATAATATTAAACAAATTTTGAATTTTGTAATAAATTTTTTTGTCAATTAAACTCGATATTAATTTTAAAAACCTAATTTTATTATAAATTAAAAATGATCACAAATTAAAGTCATTTTATTATTAAAAGTTTTTTTTAAGAAATTTTAAATCAACTATAATTTTATAGAGTTTTGTAGAGTTTAATTGGAAAATAATAGATTTTTACTGAAATTATTTATAATCACAAATTAAAGTAATTTTCTGATCAACACCTTTCTGTACGAAAATTAAGTGCATTTACCATTTTTTAGTTTTATAAAGTTAAGACAAGATAAATTATATTAAAAAATAATGATCACAGATTATAGTCATTTTGGTAATACGATCTTTTTAATAAAATTAATGGCTTCTTTTTAAGTTTTGTGAGTTCTATTAAGTTAACCAAGAAAAATATTTTTTAAGAAATATAGTTTCATTAAAATGATCACAAATTAAAGACATTTTCTTATTAAAAGCTTTTTATAAAAAATTAAAATCAATTACAATTTTATAGAGTTTTGTTGTTTTGACTTTAACTGAGAAAAACATACATTTTTACGTTTATTATTAACAACCACAAATTAAAGTCATTTTCTTATTTACAGCTTTTTCTAAGAAAACTAATAGCAATCACCGTTTTGTTAAGTTTTGTTAATTTAAAGCTAGAGAATTCGAATTTTTTAAAATTTTTTTAAGATCACAGATTAAAGTCATTTTCCTAATATGACATTTTTTCAAAAAACTAAAAGCACTTTTTTTAATTTTATGAGTTTATTAAGTTTGGAAAAGAAATAGTGAGTGAATTTGTTAAAGAAATATAATTTTAACAAAAAATCTATATAATCAAAAATTAAAGTCATTGTCTAATTATAAGATTTTTGTAAGTTAACTGAAATAAATTATATTTTTCTAGTTTTATGAAAATTGACGGAAGAAAAGTTGTTTTTTACTAAATTATTAATAATCACAAATTATAGTCGTTTTCTCAATATGCATATTATTTTTAAAAATTAAAATTTTTTAAATGTTTACAACTTATAATGACGAAATTTTATATAAATATAAAATATTTCTTTATAAAAATAAAATCACAAATTGGAATCCTTTTCTAGAAATCAAGATTTGAGTGTTATTTAAAATAAAAACATTGAACTTTAATTTTCTTATGAAAATTTAAATTAAAATTTAATTGAATTAATATTGTTCTTGAAATTTTAAGTGATCACAAATTAAAGTCATTTTCTCAATATGCGCTTTATTTAAGAAATTAAACCTAATTTTAATTTTCTATAGCTTTTTATGTTAAATTTTTTTTTTTTTTTTTGTATAAATACAAAAGAAATATTTATCATAAAAAATAATCACAAATTTCAATCCTTTTTAAGATATTAATTAAGAGATTAAGGGGGAAAATCGAATTTTTACTTTCTTATGAATTTAAATGAACAATTTAATCTTCGTTGAAAGTAGGTACTTAAAAAAACTCTTAGTGGGAAAAGGACTTTAATTCGTGATCATTTATATTTTTAATAAAAATTAAATATATTTTTGAAAAGAAACATAGAATTCAAATTTGATGAGATTTAAAAAATATCTCTTTTTAAGGAAAAGATCATATATTATTATTTTTTTCTAAATAAGAGTACTATTTAACGAATTTCTTACAATATAAGTCATCTTATATTATAGTCCTTTTTATAATTGAGCAATACATTTTGAAATATTAATTTTTCTTCTGACATTACAATGAAATGAAATTTAATTCCTTTTAAGCAATTTTTAATAGTAATTTGTGATATTTAAGAAAAATTACTCATATGAGAGAATTTTTACTTTTAATTGCTTAAATTTATCATTTTTTTTCCTTGACCATTTATTTTTGCCATTTGGAAGCTTTAGTTAGACAAATATTTCAGACCAGAGTAGAAGAAAAAAATAAAAGAAGAAGAGCTCATAATGACTTTTAAAACAAAATGAGAAAAAGAGAAAAATATTTGAAATGAAGAATAGAAAGACAGATGTAGAGATGGTTGGATGGACAGATGGATGGATGAATGAATGAATAGTTGTTTGGCTGGTTGATTGAATGGTTGCATGTATGGATGGATGGATGACTGACTGTCTTTCCAAGTGACTGTTTATTACAAACGATTGTTTTGTAATTGTTCTCTTTCTAAAAACGAAAAGGAGTCAGTTTGAAAAAAACTCTAAAAAAATCTCAAACAGTTATTTTCATCATTTTTTTTCCTTTTTTGTATGAAATCAAATGAAAGAAATGTTTTCAACATATTAGAATCATTTTTGCAATATCAGACATAAGGATGAGACTTTTATTGACTCACGCTCATACACATACACATGCAAACATAAACATTCACAGAGACATATGAAAATACTTATAACTTTCTCTAATGGCTATATTTTATGTCACATACACTTAGGCGCCTTTTGCTTCTTGAACATAAAACGAGGGATAAACTTAAAAGTCTCTTATCATGTTCATTAACGAAGTTTATTTATATCTAAACAAAATTGTAACTTTTTACTAAAAAATTTAATCTTTTTACTAAAAATTTTCATTTTTATACCAAATTAAAAAGATCACAAATTATACTCCTTTTCTTATTATGAGCTTTTTTATCAATAAACTTGAGAAAGATTAAAGTTTAATCAGTTTTTTTATAAACACATTATTTTTATAAAAAAATGTGATCACGAATTTAAGTCATTTCTCCTTTTCTTAGTATAAGTATTTTTAAACAAATTTGAGGTTAATTTAAATTTTTAATTTTTGTAAAAAATTAATTATTTTATTATTTTTCTAAGAATTTTTTGTTTTAAAGTTAAAATTCTAAATATAAAAGATCACAAATTATAATCTTTTTGCTAATATGAGTTTTTTTCTAAGAAACTTTAGAATATAAACAAATTTCAATTAAAAATTTTTATAAAAAAATTTAAAGGGTCACAAATTATACTCCTTTTTTAACATTCGATTTCTCAAATATTTTAAAAAAAAAATTTATAAAAATTAAAGTCTTGTTTTCATGAAAATTTCAATTTTTGTTAAATAAAATATGTGATCACAAATTAGTCTTTTTCTTTATATGAATTAAAAAATCTTTATTAACTTAACCTAATTAAAATTCGATATTTTATGAAAAAAATTATAAAAATATAAAAGATCACAAATTAAAGCTATTTCCTTATTATGAGCTTTTGTAAAAAATTTAAGGAAATGTTATTATTATTTGGGATTTTAATCGAAAAAATATTATTTTTTTTTTCAAAAATATATATATGTTCACAAATTTAAGTGATTTTCTCAAAATGTGTGATTTTCATTTTCTAAATTGAAGCTTTATTTAAGAAATTATAGAAAATTTAATGCAAATTTTATTTATTTTTTTTTAATATTGTCAGGTAAAACAAAATACGTAATCACAAATTAAGATTATTTTCTAATTTTGAGCTTTTTCCCAATTTAAAATTAAAAGTCTACAGGAACTTATATGTAAACATAAGTTTTTATGATTTTTTGTATAGAATTTAATTTTTTACTGATATACAAGTGATCACAAATTAAGGCTATTTTCTTAATTTAAGTTTTATTTAAGAAATTATAAGAAATTAAAGGAAATTAATTTTTTAATATATTTTCCCCTAGAATTTAAAGTTTGTTTATGAAAAATTAGTAATCACAAATTAATGTTATTTTATAAATTTAGGATTTATTTGTGAATTTATAGGAAATTTCTAGTAACTTTACTTCTTTTTAAGTTTTTGTCATATTAAACATAATTTCTTAAGGATATATATGTGATCCCAAAATAGAATTATTTTCTAAGTTAGTTTTTATTTAACAAGTAATTGAAATTTAATGCAAATTATTCTTATTATAGATTTTCTCAACTAGAATTTAAAAATTTTGAAGCAAAATAAGTGTTCGCAAATTAAAGTTTTTTTCTGAATTTATTTTTTTTAAAGAAATAATTGAAAATAAATGTTTCCTTTTATAGAAAATCTAATTTTGCAAAAAAATAATAAAAGATTTTTTTATTTAAGGTGTTAATTAATTAAAGTCCTTTTCAGTCGATCATCGTTTTTTTACTTATATGTTTTGAAAGTTTCTGCTGTAATTTGTTCCATTACCGTTGGCATGTTGTAGCCTATTTATCTGGGTTACAAACTGTATTTATATGCTAACACTCACACACACACACATACAAATCACATAAAAAGCCCTTCACTAACATAAGAGGAAAATAAGAGCAAAATTCAAATCCTTTAGGGGCCAAATACTATAAAAAGCAAACAGTAACTAACAAACAAACACATATGCACTAATACACAGTAACACACAGACACACACACATCATCAACATAAAAAGAATCATACAAACATGAAATCCAACAATTGTAACTTTATTTTCGGGGAACAATTAAACTTTTGGAAAAAATTCTTAACTGAAATTGAAAACTCAACTAAAAATATTTTTCTCCAAAAAAAAAAAAAAAAATTATAGACATAATCAAGTCCTTCAATTTGACTCTTTTTGCTCCTCTATTGTTTGAAAAGTGCCAAAAATACAAATAAACACACACACACACACACTCATAAATATTTTTATGTAGAAAATGTTTATGAGAAAAATAAAATATTAAAAACAAAAACAATCAAGTGCCATAATAGAGGAATCAGAAGAGAGAGAAAAAAAGAAGACACTTAAGGCCATAATAAAAATAAGTGTTTTGTAGCCTCGTAAATAAAATAAAATGAAAACAAAAGACCAACAAAACAAGAAGAAGAAAAGTAACCGAAAATATAAAAATCATATAATTAATTTGTATTTGTATTGAAAAAAAGAGGATAATTGAAATTATTCAGTAAAATGACAAAATTTTATATTTCCACGCTAAATGACAGTATTTATGGATTGTTTATGTTTTTTTTTTATTATATTTCTCACATTTTAGGTTTAAATTCTCATTAAAAATGCATTTAATTGTTTTCGCTCAAGAATGAGGAACCTAAATTTATAGCAGTTATTTAAATAAAGCTAAACATAAAAAAATGACTGTAATATGTGAACATTATGAATTTTAATCCAAAATCCTTTATTCCTCATTTCAAGGTTCAGGTTCTAGTTCAGGTTCTACTTCAAGTTTTAGTTCAGGTTCTAGTTCAGGTTCTAATTCAGGTCCTTGTTCTGGATCAAAATTTTAGTTTTAATTTAATTTAATTTAATTTCTAGTTCAGTTTTTAATTCAATTTTAGTTCAATTGCCAATTCAGCTTCTAATTCAGTTTCTAATTTCAGTTGTTAACTTAGTTTCTAGTTCAGTTTTTTCTTCAGTTTCTACTTCAGTTTTTAGTCCAGTTTTAAATTCGATTTCAAGTTCAATTTCTTCTTCAGATTTTAGTTCAATTTCTAGTTCAGTTTCCAGTTCAGTTTCTAATTTAGTTGTTAAATTAGTTTCTAGTTCAATTTCCAGTTCAGATTCTTCTTGAGATTCCAGTTCAATTTCTCGCTCAGTTTCTAACTTGTTTTAGTTCAGTTTCTAATTCAGTTACTGGTTGAGTTTTTAGTTTAATTTTTAATTCTTCAATTAAAAATTTTATTGCAATTCAAATAAAATCTGACACCCTGCGTATGATTAATATTTTTAATATTAAAAATTGAATTAATATCACTCATACGTCTAAGTTGGCAAATAAAAAGAGAATTTTTTTTTAAATTCACTTACTTTTTTCATTTGTTAACTTAATTTCCGTCCTTTTTAATCCAATAAGATTTCAAAAATGTTGTGATGTTTTTAAATTCACTCATAAACATTTATTTCTCCGGAATTTTAAACTTTAATAATGATGATAACGTTAATTATCTCTCAATTTTTCTTGCTGCAAAAACATTTTCACAATAAATTTTTTCTCCTCAATTTTTAACTTTCACAAAATCCAACTTAAACACTTTTGGTGAAAGATAAGTTCCAACAACAACAACAAGAAATAATAAGTAATTTTTAAATTATTTTTATATTTTAATTATCTTTTATTTTATTTCGTTGTTGTAAATACGACGAATAACGTGAAAGTTGAAATGATGAACAGAACAGAACCGAACCGAAATGAAAAAAGGCGCTTAATACCATAAAGTGTTTATTCTCTTGACTTCACAAACCGATGGATAATTTCTGCTTTATGTTTTCCGAGCTTAAGTTTTAACTTAAATGCCTTGTTTGTTTGTTGTTGTTATTATTTTGGCTGTTGCTCTTGTTTTGCTGTTGCTCTACTTCAGCATCAACAACAACATAAATTTAAGTGTTGATGTCCGTTTAAAAAAACAAAAACAAAAACAAAAAACACAAATAAAAGAACAGCAGCAACAGCAACAACAACAACATCAGCTTAAACTCATACAAACAACAAAAAACAAATTCATTTTTTAGTAAAAGAAAAACACAAACAAATGAAATGACGGACAGACAGTCAACCAGCCAATCAGCCTGTTAGCGTTTCAGTCAGTCAGTCAGACCCATTGAGAACACAAAAGAAGAAACAAAAAAAACGGTTAAAACAAATTTACAAATAAACGCGCGCAATTTTAATTATACGAACATTCTCACATAAACTACGATAAAACACATACACACACATATACAAACATATACACACAGTCAACACCAACAACAATTCATTTATTCTCTATTGTACCAGCAAATACACTCACACTAACGCACAATCATCAATTGTAACGGTATTAAAAGAATGGCCAACAAATCCACCACACTTACATTTACACACATACTGACACTGACACGCACACAAATAAATGAACCAGAACGGAAACACTTGAAACTTTAATAAAATTCTTGTTTTAATGTTGTATTCAACGAACTAACGAACGAATGAACACACACACTAACTCATATTCCGCAAAATATTTACCGTTATTAATTTATATCTTTTTTATTTTCGATTTATTTTTTTTTATTGCGAAGTTGCTGCATCCCTGTTTGGAATGAAGATAAGAACTAAAATGTTGGGAAAAATGTTAAGTAGTTTCGGAACGAATAAAAAGTTGTGATAAAGAAGTTGTTGCTTAAACAATTCAATGCAACATGTTTGATACAACGTAAATTGGGTGGTTGGGAAATTAGGGTGCAACAAATGCTTAAGAGTTTCAATAATGCTCAGTTTTAGTTTAGTTTTTAGTTCAGTTTCTGTTTCATTTTTTAGTTCAGTTTCTGGTTCAGTTTCTAGTTCAATTTTAAGTTCCGTTTCTAGTTCAGTTTCTGGTTCAGTTTCTGTTTCAGTTTCAGTTTTTAGTTCAGTTTTTAGTTCCGTTTCTAGTCAATTTCTGGTTCAGTTTCTGTTACAGTTTTTAGTTCAGTTTTTAGTTCAGTTTTATGTTCAGTTTCTGGTTCAGTTTCTGTTTCAGTTTCTGTTTCAGTTTCTAGTTCAGTTTCTGTTTCAGTTTTTTGTTCAGTTTTTTGTTCAGTTTCTGGTTCAGTTTCTGTTTCAGTTTCTAGTTCAGTTTCTGTTACAGTTTTTAGTTCAGTTTTTAGTTCAGTTTTTAGTTCAGTTTTTTGTTCAGTTTCTGGTTCAGTTTCTGTTTCAGTTTCTAGTTCAGTTTCTAGTTCAGTTTCTGTTTCAGTTTTTAGTTCAGTTTTTAGTTCAATTTTTAGTTCAGTTTTTTGTTCAGTTTCTGTTTCAGTTTTAAGTTCAGATTTTAGTTCAGTTTTTAGTTCCGTTTCTAGTTCAGTTTTTTGTTCAGTTTCTGGTTCAGTTTCTGTTTCAGTTTCTCGTTCAGTTTTTAGTTCCGTTTCTGGTTCAGTTTCTGTTTCAGTTTTTAGTTCAGTTTTTAGTTCCGTTTCTAGTTCAGTTTTTTGTTCAGTTTCTGGTTTAGTTTCCGGTTCAGTTTTTAGTTCAGTTTTTAGTTCAGTTTCTGGTTCAGTTTCTGTTTCAGTTTTTAGTTCAGTTTCTGGTTCAGTTTTTAATTCAGTTTTTAATTCAGTTTTTTGTTCCGTTTTTAGTTCAGTTTCTAGTTCAGTTTCTGTTTCAGTTTTTAGTTTAGTTTTTTATTCATTTTCTAATTCATTTTTAGTTCAGTTTCTTCTTGTTTCTAATTATTTTTTCTACAGTTTCTAATTATGTTTAATTTCAGTTCTTTAAGTTCTTCTCTCCTCTAATGTTCGTTTCGAACTTCTTGTCCACATGAGTTGCATACCTTAACACTACAACACCTGTTTTTTACACTTTCAAACTTCTTCTTGATGCTGTTAACCAATCAACGTCCGTCCCTCCAGAGAGGAGTAAAGAAAAATTGTTAAACCACCTTCTTATGAATGTACACAAGCAAACACACTTTTATACTTATAAATGTTTGTGTGTATGTATGTGATGCTTAACTAAAGCATATGTTTACATGTTCGAGTATGATGAAAAGTACTTTATTTTACAAGACAAAAAAAAGCATCTTTTTTTTCTTTTTAACTCTTAGGTTTTCAGGGAAATTTAGTCTGGCGTTAAGTTTCCAAAAAAAAGGAAACAGAGAGGAAAAAGGAAGAAAACAAACACTTGATTGTAATTTTTCTTTGCCTTTTCTTTCCGTTCGAATTGTTGCTCATCTTAAAATCACGTGTTTGTTTAACGTTATTTTTTGGATTTTTTTTTCTTTAAGAAGATTAGTTTTTATAATTTATGTTTGACATGCACCTTTTCTTCTTCTTCTTCTTGTTCTATTCCCTTTGGTATTATAAAGAAGATGCAAACTAATCTAATTTAAGAAAACAAACTAAAGAATTTCGTTATCGTTTTCCCATGATGATGAAATTCAAGTGAAAATATTTAATTTTGTTTGGACATGAAATTGGAGGAAGGACTTGACTTAAATTAACTGTTTGTTTGTTTGTTTGTTTTCCTTCATCATCATCGCCATCATCATCTTTTGCTTATCGCTATGAAACCTTTCAAACGTGCTTAAATACCTGATTATGTTAAGCGTTGAGTGTTGTTGCATGCTCCAGTAGCAAGAACAATAACAACAAAACTAAAGAGATGAAAGAGAAGAAGTTATAATGAAACACCAGAGGGTGTTTACGTGTTGATTGTTGCAGTTTGTGAAAAGAAATCTGTGTTAAATGTTTTAGAGAATTACACACAAACATAAAAATGTGTATCTGCATGTGTGTGTGTATATATGTTACGTGTAACTTGCAACATCCAAAAAAACCATTTGAGCTGGAGTTGACGAAAAAAAAGGTCCTTTAAATATCATCAGAGGATTAAAAGAACTTTTGTCTCATATGTTAAATCTGCTGTTGCTGCTCTCTTGGACACACAAACAATGACACACACATACACACACACACTAATTTTCGGTAAAATAAAGAGGTTGTGAAACCCCAGGATTATTTTAGATTAACATGACAAAATCTGTCTTCTTTTTTTCAGAATATAATAGAACAAAATAAAATCTTTTATTTTTATGTTGCACAAACGCACACACACACGTACACAACTACGATTATAAACCACAATTATTTTACATGAAAATTATACTTTAATTTTTTTTTTGGTTTATGTAAATGTGTATGTATGCATGAAGCATGAGTGTGTATGAGAGTGAGTTTATATGCCACAAGGAAAGTGTATGTCAAAATGTAACAACTCTTGCAACGACTAATTATCCCACTTAAGTATAATTTACAACAAATTGCTATAATTAAAAAAATATGTGTACATAACTTGAAAAAGAATCCAGAGAATGAGCTGAAAACTGATATGGAAATAAATCAAGAAAAAGATACTAGAAACTATAAACTGAACTAGAAATTGAACTAGAAACTGAGCAAAAAACTCAACTAGAAACAGAACTATAAACTGAAGTAGAAATGGAAATATGAACTGAACTAGAAATTGAATCGCAAATTGAACTATAAATTAAATAAGAAACTAAACTAGAAACTGAGGTATCAAATGAAGTAGAAACTGACGTTTGAACTGAACTATAAACAGAACTAGAAAATACAAACTGAACTAGAAACTGAGCTTTCAACTGAAATATAAACTGAACCACAAACTAAACCACAAAACTGAACTAGAAACTGATCCACAAACTGTACTAAAAACTGAACTAGAAAATGAACTTAAGTTAAACTATAATTACAAATAAATTTAGCTAAAACTGAACCATTAGAAACTGAACTAGAAACTCTACCATAAACTGAACTATAAATTGAATTGAAACTGAACTAGAAACTGAGCAATCAACTAAACTATAAACTGAACTATAAACAGAACTAGAAACTGAACTGTAAACTAAAACAGAAACTGAACTAAAAATTGAACTATAAACTAAATCACAAACTAAACTCTTAACTAAAAAACTAGAATCTGAGCTACAAACTGAACTAGAAACTAAACAGTTAACTAAACAACAAACTGATTTATAATTAAAAATTGAACTATAAATTCTACTAAAACTGAACTAAACCTGAACATGAACTTTAAATGAAAAAAAAAGCCTAAAAAACTGAGCTAAATCGAAAATATAAACAAAACAGTATTAAATAGAATTAAAATAATACATAACTGAGGACCTGATTTAATCATTAAGTAGAATATTAACTAATACCTATACAAGAAGCTAACCAGGACCGTGGAAACTCCTAAAATTATTTTCTTTATCAATTCATTTTAATATTGATTTATTTAAGACAAATAATTATTTTGTATTTATACATTTAACAGTTAAATGCAACTCTGTCAAATAACCCTACTTTTCTACAGCATTCATAAAAATAAGAGAGCAATAGAGTGAGAGAATAAAAAAATAACTCTTTTACGGCCACTTCAAAAAATAACAGTTGCATAAATGTTCAAAAGGAAACCGTTACATATGGCAGGAATTTGGCAGCACTGAATAGAAAATTATAACAACAACAATTCCCATCAGCTAATAAAAAAACAAAAATGTAAACAAAAAAACACCAAACGAAATATGAAGAAAAAAGGACAAACAAAACAAATTTAACCAAAACTACTTCTGCACTTGGAACTAAGTTTTTTTTCTTTTAAAGTTCTTTAAATGAATTCGAAATTCCGGTAAAAATAAAATAAAAACTCACCTGCTTCTAAATATCAATATTTTATTATTATTTTTTATTGTTCCTTTTAATTTATTGCACCTTGTTTTTCCATTTATTTCATATTTTTTCACAACCCTAAAACCCGAAACACGAATAAAAGAAACTTCTGTTTGCAAATTTCAAAATACAACACTGATAATAAAGAAAATACGTAGCAAAGAGAGAAAAGAAAATTTTGCAAATTCTTTTCTTTTTGTCATCTCTTTTATCTAGTTGAATATAGAAGAAAACAATTAAATTGTGAAAAAAATGCCGGGAGACAAGCAAAACAACAACAAAAAATAATCAACAGCAAATATTTGTTGGAAAGGTGTTGTTGTGTAATAGAAAGAGACAACCATACGAGGGTCATTAACCAATAACCTGTTTATTACCGTAACGAATGCAAACAACAGAAATCAATATATTAGTCAAGTGATGAGAAATTAGATAAAAAAGAGAAAATGCAAAATGAAATTATTATTATTTTTTTATTAAGTGTGATGCCAGATTTTTTGCGTTTGTGGGTGTAATAAGACGAATTAATGAAAGAAAATAAAAGTTAACAATAAGAGATATCGTTTGAATGGTATTGAAGAGAGCATTTCAATGGCATATACAATTTGAAATTATTAATCCTTGTTGAGGCATAAAGCACATTTTCTTTAAATACTCAAATCAAGCGTTATATTATTTCAGTTTATAATTCATTATGTATATAAAATATAGATGTTTATGAAAAAAGCAGGAAATCAATGATTTATAATGCTTTCAAACGAAGTTATTTTTCAAGATGAAGATAATAAAGAATTGATTTAATGGTATAACACGGATATGAAATGGAAGCTTGTAATATTGGCAACAGGTTTAATATGAATGAAAATTCTAATTTATCGACTTAAGGACGGAGATCAACAATTTTCTAACAGAAGATTTTCATTAGAACACTAGATTATTTGAATTTTTCTTTTGACCAAGTTACCTTTGAATGGTCTCTTTAAGAACCTTTAAAAGATATATTGTTGAAATTTGGAAAAAGTTAAAAGAGAACCTTTCGAAACCACATGGATAAATGGCATCAAATATTTCAAAAATTTTCAGAGAATGAAAGAAAAGTTCTACTCTTAAATTTTTTAGGGGGAGATCTTGATTCAAGCTTTTAATTCATTTTTTTTCTGATTTGATAAAAATTATTGATTTTCATTTAACAACGATTTTAACCCATCTGGCAACATTTTTTTCAAATAAGAATAGGAAAACATAAAGTAAAGAAAAAAAACATAAACCCCAATTGGAATTTTAATAAAAATATTAAAAATGTCATTACTTTTTTTAAATTGTTAAAAAATGTTTTCTGTTTCTAGTTTTTTTATTAAATTTTTTATTCAATCAAAAACTTTTATTTGAATAGAATATTTTTATTAACATTTTTTCTAATAAATTTAAAAATCCTTTAATAATTTATAAAAATCTATTATTTATTATCTTGAGTTCCTTAAAAATTTCCAATTGCCTCTTTTTGTTGAATTAATAATCGTATGAGTGAAAGAGACAACTATATTCTTCGTTTAGTATGTAAATTACAATTTGTGAAACAAAATAAACACGAAAAAAGGTAAAACTAATTTTTTTCTCTCTGCTTTATACATACGTTTGCCTGTCGGTGTATTCTCGAATTGGCTGGTAATATTTGTTATCGGCGTCGCCAGATTGGGAAAATTTTATTTATTTATGAAAGAGAGAATATTTGAAAGAAAATGGACAAAAGATGTCTGATGAGCAGAAAAACATCAAGAATTAAAAAAATATTTATTACAAAATGATTTTCATAACTTCCACCACTTCAAGCGGTAAAGAAGATATATTAACATTGCCCGTCCGTATGTCACACGTCTGCAATAATTGACAGAGCTCAATGAAATTTTGCCTGTATACTTGCTATAGTCCTGGCAAACTTTTTTATATTGTATACATCTGTGAGTTTTAACCACGATATTTTTACAAAAGTTATTTAAATTAAAATCTTTTATGAAGTAGTACTTTTGTTTATTTGTTATTTAATTTTATTTATTTCATATGATACTCATATTACGACTTGTAAATACCAAAATTAAATGGTTTTTGTTTTGCCCACTTTTACTCTCTCAAACAATCTGGTTACTCTTTTGAGTAAATATACATCAGTATGAATGTGTGTGTGTATGTATGTGCAGTTTTTTGTTGAGTGTTGTCCTCCATACGCCATTTAACGCGAGACGCACTTGTAGCGAAAAAGTACCGATAAAAGAAGTTTTCTCGAATCGCAGAAATATTTTTTACACACACTAAAAGTGTTTACAGAGAGAAAAAAATTCTAATAAATAAATTTATTAAATTTAATTAATTTCAATAAAAAAATTGTTAAAAACCAATAATTAAAAAAAGAATTATAAACGAAATAACAGAGAAAGAAAGGTGAAAAAAATTATAACGTACAATGGAAATGTGTAAAAATGCAATTGTATCGTATAAAATGTATCGATGAAGAAAATTTCATATTGTTGAAGCAAAAAAAATTTATTAATGTGATTTGTCTTCGTCGTCGTCGTTGTCATCGTTGTTGTTGTCGTTGTCTTCGTGGTAGCAGCAGCCAACGTAGTAGTAGTAGAAGTGGACGAGTTAGAGAAGTCACGAATAACATAGTAAAGAAGAAACAAAAAAATAATAAAAAACAACAAATACAAACGAATAAAATAAAAATAACAACAAATTTAGTGACAGAAGTAGCGACAGAGAAAAAAACAGCAGCAGTTTTATTAAGTTTGACAACAATAAATCGAAGAAATCAACTCTGTGTTTTTTATTAAAAGCAGCAGCAGAGAAAAATAGCAGCAACTTAAGTTTGACAACAATAAATCGAAGAAATCAACTCTGTGTTGTTATTAACAGCAGCAGCAGCAATAACAACATTAAGAGCGAGTATAAATAAGAAGTAAAGAAAAGAAAGAAATATTGAATTATTTTGTGCGGAGTAAAAAGTGGGGTAAAACGTTATATAGTAGAGGTGTTTGTGTATATATTTTTTACAACGAGAGATGGAGAGCGAACAAAATTGAGAGTGGTTATTTAAAAAAGAGTATTAGAGTAATTAAACGAGAAAAAACAAGGCAAATTGAATGTGTAAAAAACATTAAAATTATTTTAAAACAGCAAAGAAAATAAGAAAGAAGTGTGTTTTTTTTTCTGCACGAAATAAAAAATATTAACAAAAATTAAAGAGGGAGGGAAACAACAAAACAGAAGAGCTCTCTACCACCAACTACAATAATAACAACAACAAAATAATAAAAAAAAATATAAAAAAGAAGCAGCATCAAATTGTATGTGTAATAACAACAACAATAACAGAAAATAATCATAATGAAATAAAACAAAAAAATAAAAAGTGCAAAAAATATTGAAATATTCAAATCAAGTAAAGAAATAACAAAAAATAATAAAAAAAGAAAGAAACGTAAAAATTTAAAAGATATTTCTACAAAAAAATAAGAGATAACAAAAAAAGTTCATTAAAAGAAATTAAATAAACCATACAAATTTTAAAATTTCTGTCTTTATCCACCAAAAAAGAAAAAATCGCGCCTTTTACAACACTCTAGAAAGATTTAAAAAAACAAGTAAAAATATCTAAAAGAAAAGAAATTAATTTATTTTAATATTTAGTGATTAATTTAATCTATTTGCCATTAATTAATTTGTGTTATTAATATTTTAGTTAAAAAATCCAAAATCAGCATCATCCAACAACGTCAACATTCAAACACAATTAAAGCAACTTGTTTATAAACACAATTTTGGCGTTTAACTGCATTCTCCATTAAAACAAGAGAAAAAAGAAAAAAACTCATCTTGGAAAGCAATAATTTGTGTATAAAAAATAAACGTTTCAACTTATTTTTATTGTTTCTATTATTTATCTATAAAAATAGATACCAAGGTTTGTAAACATTTTTATTCAATCAATAATAATCATTATTTTATCCATTGTTTTCTTCTTTCATTTTGAGTTGCCACCTGTTAATATTTGTTTTGTTATTAAGTTCGAAATAAATGTTTTAAATAATTAATATATAGATGGATCTTAATTAACTAGATTTTTATGAAAGCAAAAAAAATTAAACCTTTTTATAGAAAATAAAAGATTTTTAATCTAAAACATGTATTCAACAATTAACATGAAGTATTGAGATTGAAAAATTCTTAACACACGTTTTTCATTAAAACTTTGAAGCCAAGTATTATTTGATTTTCTTTTGAACAAGTTACCTTTGTTGTAAAACATGTCAGTTATTATATTCAATGTCAAAAAAGGAACATATTGTTAATCTGATGGAAATGGGTGACCAGAAAAAAATGCGCATCAAAATTATTAAATATTTTCAACAAAACCCAACTTGGTTCTTCAAAAAGTTGGTCAAGCATTCAAAGGTCTACCATTTAACAGTTTCCAATGGTCCACATGATGTTTTGAAAGCCAAAAAAATAGAAAACATTTTCACAAGAGCTCGCAACACATCTGTTAGGAAAGCAGATCGGCTAGCTTAGTGCTCGGACTATTTGGAACGAAAAAATTAAAAAGGGTTAAAAAGTTCCTGACAGGAGCACTGTTAATAAATTTAGAGCCCAAAAAGAGGGCACAGAAAATAAAGTCAAATATTCTAAATAAATATTCTTGCTGCATAATGGATGATGAAACGTTTCTTCTGGCAGAGTTTTCGCAACTTCCTAATCGAAAATTTATGTTGCTGATGCATGGGGGAATGTTGAAGAAAAGTTTAAATTCATAAGAAGTCAAAATTTTCCCAAAAATAATGTCGTAATTGAACTAAGAGAAACATACCTTCCGGGAATTTTCTGAGCCTCGTATGCTTTTAAACCTGCATTAATTTAAATTTTTGTGCCGAATAGTTTAAGCACTGAGGTGACATGGCTGCTTAACTAACGGATGGTGTTAGAAGCTCTTCTTAAAATGCTTTCTAGATACATGTGGACCATGCCCTTTACATTAATTAGGTCTTTTATCAATGGATAAATACTGTTTAATAACATTGGAGCAGTTTGATAGCTGACCTTTGACTTTTTGTAGGACCATTATGATACTAAAGCAAAAAAAAAAAAATAGAAAACAACAACATATCCGTTTGGAACGATAAACTCATATAAGGATGACAGGAACGCTGCTAACATTTCAGAGGCCAAAAACAGAGCACAGAAATTGAAAACAAGTTTCCCAAAAAAAATATTTTCTATGCACTATGGATGGCGAAACATATGTTCTGGAAGATTTTTTCCCAATTTCCTGATTATGATCATAAATTGTCTTTTAACATGAAACCAGTATCTCTCCACCGGTCTAAGCTCCGGACAGTTTGAAGTATTTGCCTCTCTTGGTACATCAGAAATGCATATGAAGTGAACACATTATGTTTCGTACATACACACTCTCAAACTCATACAATATATACGTTTTTCTGAAATATAACAAAGGAACACTCACTTAATAAGTCCATATATTAACTTATTTTTCTAATGAACCGATTTTTATGATTATTTGAAATGATCATGAAGTACATATTTCTTTATATTATGGCAAAGTTTGTTTTAATTTGTCCATTTTTTAGGGACAATTTTACAAAAGTTTTTCGTTTGAACTTAAAGTTTGTCTTAGATATCGGTCTATATCTTTTAAAATATTGAACAGATTTTTCTGGTCTTAAATTTGAAACTGTTGAGGACAATTACAAATACTCAAATTTCATTTTCATTAACGTTTTTACAGTGCTTTCTCTCACTTTTTTTTCGAACAGGTAGTCCATAACCGTTTTGGAAACTTTTTTCAAATAAAAATTGTGGACTTTTATTTGAACCAGGTTTTCTATCAACGGACAAGTTCTTCCGGTGGGAACAAGATGAGTTGTTGTTTCGCACTTTTGGCTTTAGAAACATCATGTGAATCATTCTCTCCACCTGATCGATCAATTGAAAGTTTTTTCTGTACTGAACATTGGAAACAATATGACGGCTGACCTTTGAATGTTTGGAGAACTTTTTGTGGGATAACGATTAATGATCTATTAATGTTTTCCAAAGGTAACTTGATCACAAACAAAGAGAAAAAATCAAAACTTTCATGGATTAAAAGTTTTAATGAAAATCGTGTCTTAAAAATTTTCAGTTTCACTCCTTGATTTCATAGGCCCTTCTTTTGAATTTTTGCCCATATTTGAACTTATAATTTATTTGTGCTATTTAGGTTGAGTAGAGAAGACTTTATAAGACCCAATCCCGTCTGCATTCACTTAATTCACTTTATCGCCACCATAAGTGACTAAAAACTTCTGTAAGGAGGGATTTCTCTCTCATAACATTTTTGGATCTCTGGGTTGTGAAGGCTGGATAGTGACATATGTTGTTTTCCACCTTGGAACTTTCATTTTTCCACTAAAGCATTTTTATAAGAACTAGGAAAAATAATGTACAGTCCGTTTGGCTGTGTGAAAACCATGTGAACAGAATGTATGTCACAATTTTTAAAGATATTTTGATAAAGTTTGACACGTGTCATAATTTGGATAATATGACAACTTAACCAAAAAAGTTCAGCAACTTTGAATTGGGCATATAGATAGACATTTGCCTTAAGAATGTCCGGGTATGATTAACATGTATTTCTGTTAGGATCTCATGGAAATAAAAAGAAACAACATTGTCAAAATAGCTAAAGTAGAAAGGAAATCCACTATCTCCCCTCATCGCTTGGAATCAACTCGAAATACTTCAATTAGAATCATATTATATTTTATTAAGATCTATTCAATGGTTCAAAAATATTTCAGGAATCACTTGAAGATGATAGAATTTCAATGCAGTTTGGACAATTTCTGTACTCTCGATTGTCACAGTTTGGTTCTAATATAGACTCATTAGTGGTCGTTTTTTTAATAAGAATGAATGCTAGATTTGGCTATGCCGAATCTTTGTACACATACACTCACTCATACTCTGACAAACGTATACAAAATATTAAAGTTTTTTTGAATTATAAAATTATAAAAAATAAAAATAAATTATAACTTTTTTTACAACAAACCAATTTGATAATTTGGAATGATGATGAGGTGCATAAAGCTTAATGTTATGGCAAAATGTCATTCTAATTTATAGATTTGTAATTGTCAATTTTATGAAAGTTTTTTGTTTAAATCTAGAGGTTGCTTCAGATATCGTTCCATATACTGATTTTGGTGGTTTTAAATAGGTAATTTCTTTATGATCGGCCTAGATTTGATGCAAGAATATATATACATTATGGGGCCTCATTAGCGTTGTATGCGGAATGTCAAATTAAAACGTTTTTAAATTTCAAAAATTTCATCACTTTAATATAATTTTTGCACTGTTTTGCCAACATTAAAATTTGTACACATTAAATACTTCAGTGGTGAAATTGTATATTCTAAATTTAAAGATAATTTGAATCACTCTACTGCACATAATTTCATTTTTGTTTTTGTATGCAATTTTGCACTTTTATTTTATTTTTTGTTTGTTTTTGTTAGAATATTGGCAACCCTAAAAAATCATTATTCTCTCTTAATTAAATTCTCTCATAAAACTTGTGTTAAATAAGTAATGCTAACATTTTACTAGATATTGAAATTTTTATTTAAAATTGAAATTTTATTAAAAATAAATTTTTACTTAAATTGAAAAAATTAATTAAATTAAATTTTCACTAAAAATTTAATTTTCACTAAAAATTTAAATTTTCACTAAAAATGTAAATTTTCACTAAAAATGTAAATTTTCATTAAAAATTTAAATTTTATTAAAATTTAAATTTTAATTAAAAATTTAAATTTTCATTAAAAATTTAAATTTTCATTAAAAATTTACATTTTCATTAAAAATTTAAATTTTCATTAAAAATTTAAATTTTCAATAAAAATTTAAATTTTCATTAAAAATTTAAATTTTCATTAAAAATTTAAATTTTCATTAAAAATTTAAATTTTCATTAAAAATTTAAATTTTCATTAAAAATTTAAATTTTCATTAAAAATTTAAATTTTCATTAAAAATTTAAATTTTCATTAAAAATTTAAATTTTCATTAAAAATTTAAATTAAAAATTTAAATTTCATTAAAAATTTAAATTAAAAATTTAAATTTTCATTAAAAATGTAAATTTTCACTAAAAATGTAAATTTTCATTAAAAATGTAAATTTTCACTAAAAATGTAAATTTTCATTAAAAATGTAAATTTTCATTAAAAATGTAAATTTTCATTAAAATGTAATTTCATAAAATTAATTTCATTAAAAATGTAAATTTTCATTAAAAATGTAAATTTTCATTAAAAATGTAAATTTTCATTAAAATTTAAATTTTCATTAAAAATGTAAATTTTCATTAAAAATTTAAATTTAAATTTTCACTAAAAATTTAAATATTCACTAAAAATTTTTAAAAATTAAAATTTTCTATTAAAAGTGAATTTGTCATTAAAAAATTTTCATTTAAATTGAAGTTTTCATTAAAAATTTTAATTTTCATTAAAAATTATAATTTCCACTAAGAATTAAAATTTTCACTAAAAATTTATTCATTATTTTTCCATTAATGATTTTATAGTACTTTTTATCGCATTGCTCGAAAAGAAAGTTCCTCTCCGTTCAAACTCTGTTTCTTTTGGATACTTTTTGAATTTTTTAATTCTCTTTTAACAAGATTCCAATACCTCTTCACAGGTCTTAGCTCCGGACAGTTTGGAGGATTTTTTGTAAACATTCCTCGATGTAAATTTGTAGAATCCTTTGTAAGAAATCATAGGCTTCTTTGGCGCTATTGCATATTGCTGGCATTATCAAGAAATTCTTGCTCTTGTTCTGTTTTTGACATTTAAATATTTACCAAGTACTAAATAGTCCGAGCACTGAGCTAACCGGGCGCATTACTAACGGATGAGTTGTGGGCTCTTTTTAAAATTATTCCAACTTTTGGCTTTAGAAAAAATGTAATGTATGTAAAATTTGTTTATATTTTAATATTTTAACAAAATAAATTTTCTTCCAATTTATGTACTTATTTTTGAATATTAACGCACTTTAAATATCGCTGTATCTTGCTAATAAAATACTTTGATTATCGCAAACGTAATTTTCAATCTTACAAATACAAAATGTTTCAAAATCCTCAAACGTGTAAATACCAATAATATTTTTAAATCTAGAAAACCCTGGGCTTCCGACCTCACCTCGTTAAATTTCCTTGATAGGTGTCATATGAAATTATTCATTATGAATGAGGATATCAATGTATAGAAACCTTGCTGAGAAATTGATGCTTTTTGTAAGAAGTAAAAAAATGGTTTTGTCTTTGTTTATTAATATATCCATAATATGATACCCTCTGTATATAGTTGAATAAGTCCCTTTGAGGCCTTTCACACGATATCACCCACATTGTAAATATATATTAACTTTCAAATGTGAAAAAATGGATTTGTAACTCAAAACTTTGGGATCCTATATTTAAGAAACTATTAGAGAGCGAAGGCTAATTTAGAGTTAATTGGGTGTTTGAAATCAATAGCTTAGAAACTTGATTTAAGTCAAAAATCAATTATTTTTTTCGATATCATAATTTCAAAGATATTTTCATTTTTTTTTGCTACAATACAAAGAATTATAATGCTCTATTATTCTGTATTTTTTATTTCTAGAATTAATACACGTTTCACATTTATCTTAAAAATGGAATTTCACAAAATTAACCTATTTTCCATTTACATTTAGTTAATCTTCGTATTTGATCTAATTAATCTATTATATAAAAACGCTATGTTAGCAACATTGCTCGCACTGTACATTTTTGGCAATTCTCTCATTGCACCATTATTCTCATCTTCAATTTTATTTTCATATTGAATTTTTGCCTTCTTTTTTTCTCTATATTTTCAGTTTGCGAAACACACATACATATGAAATATCATTAAAAAAACAGCCGAAGAAGAAAAAAACGTCAACGTTTAACAAAAAGGGGGAAATTGGTGTGAGTGAAAGAGTGAACAAATCAACACCACAACAAAAATAACAACAAAAACAAAAAAATAAAATAACACACATACAAATAAAAACATACGAGGTGGTTGTTCAACAAAATACAAAAAAAAAAGTAGCGAATACGAAAAAGAACAAGCAGCAAGAAGAGCAAAAGTAGTAATAAAAATAACAACAACAACGTTACATATAAAAGAAACGGTAAAACGAAGAAGCAGCAGCAGCTACAAGAAGACAAATATGAACTAAATTTTTTTTGTGTTTTTTGTTACTGAACGAAATTGACGAAAATTCATACAAAAAAAGAAAAGTAACTCTGAATAAACGGCAGAGACCGAGAAAGAGATACACAAAGAGAGAGAGAAAAAAAAACTGAAAAGAAACGAAACGATGGAATAATGAAATATAAAATCATTTTTATTGTAAAAAAATAAAGCAAAAGTAGATTTTTTTGAAGGTACGCAAATTTTAACAAAAAAAAAAAAAAACAAGAAAAAAGTATTAAGAAAGAAAACATAAAAATTATAAAATAAAGAACAAGAAAGAATTAAATTCTAATTAACAAAATAATAAAAAAAACAATAAAATTTTCGTGTAACAAAAATAAAAAATCGAAGAAGAAAAAATTTATTTGAAAAAGTTAATAAAAATTTCCTAAAAATGCTGGATGTTATAGAAACTAGGAGAACGGCTGCGTGAGCAGACACTCTCTACACACCATTCTCCTCTCCTACTTAAACGCTTACAACAATCGAACACACGGCTGCTATCCAAACAACCAAACCAAACATTCATCCACATCCATCCATCTATCCAGCAAACTAACCAGCAAATCAACCATCCATCCCCCCACAAAAACAATTTTTTTGTGTGAGTGTGTGTGTGTTTTTGTGCGAGTGTGTGTGCATGAATGACGGTGGAGCAGCACAATAGCACCAGTGAAAAAGAATTAGCGGCCAAGTAAGATTATCTCCTCTACATTTATTTGAAAGTATTTAAACAAAACAGAAAGAAAAAAAGTTAAGAAAACTACAGTAAAAAAGAAAAGCAAATTGAAAATTAAAAAAAAAAACACAAAACATAAGGAAAAAAGAAAATAAGAAAGAAATTAATAGGAGCTTACCAAGAAAACAAAATAGCACACAAAAGAAGAGTGAGCGCCAATTAATAATAAATATTTTGGAAGTCAATCTTCAAGACTTACAACAAACAACAACATTTGCAACATAACATCAGCTGGAAAGGAAAGCAGCAGCAAAAAGAAAACACAGAGGATTTGATTCCGAAGCAACATAAAAACAACAACAGTAGCAGCAACTTTAAGCAGCTCCTTAAATAACCAACAAAATCAACATACTAATTTTAGTAAACAAAAAAACAACAACACCAATTTAAAAAATAATTTAAAACACACAACTTGACATCACATTTTCCAAAAAAAACAAACAAACAAACAAAAATGTATGGCAAATCGAAAACATCATCGGTGCCTTCAGATGCTCAGGCCCGTGAAAAATTAGCTCTATACGTGTACGAATACCTGCTGCATGTGGGAGCCCAAAAAGCTGCACAAACATTTCTATCGGAGATACGATGGGAAAAGAACATAACACTGGGTGAGCCACCAGGTTTTCTACACACTTGGTGGTGTGTATTTTGGGACTTATATTGTGCTGCACCCGAAAGACGTGATCAATGCGATCATTCATCAGAGGCTAAGGCCTTTCACGATTATGGTTTTGTCTCATCAGGTTATGGTGTTAATGGTATTGGCCCAGGTGGTCCACACAGTGCCGGCGGACCAGCGCCCAGTCCATTGGGACAAATGCCACCCGGTGGTGATGGCCCAATGGGGCCGGGCGGACCGATGGGAGCGAATTTCTTTCCCAGCTCAACAATGAGACCTTCGCCACCGACACATGCATCAAGTCCGCAACCGCCACCATCACAAATGATGCCAGGACAGCCACCGTTTATGGGTGGTCCTCGATATCCAGGTGGCCCTAGGCCTGGTGTGCGTATGCAGGGTATGGGTAATGAATTTAATGGTCCTCCCGGCCAGCCCATGATGCCGAATAGTATGGATCCTACGCGGCCGGGTGGCATGGGTCCCATGAATCCTCGCATGAATCCGCCCCGTGGACCCGGAGGTATGGGTCCCATGGGCTATGGTGGTCCTGGTGGTATGAGAGGTCCTGCACCAGGTCCGGGAGGTATGCCGCCCATGGGTATGGGTGCTGGGGGAAGGCCACCGCAGTGGCAGCCAAATGCTACGGCACCCATGAACGCGTATTCATCATCATCTCCTGGAAATTATGGTCCCGGTCCCGGCTCGAATGGACCGCCTGGTCCTGGAACACCTATAATGCCCTCGCCGCAAGATAACACACAAGCGGGCCCTGGTGGTCCTGGCGACAATATGTACTCGCTAATGAAACCAGAATTTCCCATGGGTGGTGGTCCTGATGGAGGCGGTGGTGGTCCGGGCGGCATGGGTCCCATGGGAGGTGGTCCTAACTCTATGGGCCCTGTACTTAATGGTGGTGCCGGCGATGGCACTGGTCTCGATGGTATGAAAAATTCACCAGCCAATGGAGGACCCGGTACGCCCCGCGAAGATTCAGGCAGCGGTATGGGTGACTATAATTTAGGTGGTTTTGGTGGTCCGGGTGAAAATGATCAGACGGAATCAGCGGCTATACTCAAAATCAAAGAAAGTATGCACGAAGAAGCGAAAAGATTTGAAAAAGATTCAGAACATCCCGATTATTTTATGCAATAACCGCCAGGACAAAATATACAACACCAGCAACAACAACAACAAACAGTAACAACACCACCACCATCACTAACTACAACAACACCAGCATCAACAGTTAAAAATTTCTCCTCCATTAGCAACACAAACTCCTCCTCCTACACCACCACCTCAGTTTATGGAAATTATCAATCCAACGACAACACAAGAGCAGTTGGTATCAAATATGAACATCAACATGATCATCAACATAATAATGAGAACGATGTTGATGAAGATCATGATGCTCGTAATGATAACATTGAAAATGATGAAACAACTGCAGCCGCTGCTGCAGCTACAGCAGCAGCATTAGAAGCCGTCAATATGATGAAAGATCATTCAACAACGGCGACGGCTTCAACTCTTACCACGGCCATGCTTCAGCATTTATGGTCATCAATGGCAGCAGCTACAGCAGCGGCCGCCTCCAAACAACAAGAAAAATTCTTAAATACTTAAGATTTATCCTCCCAACTCTACTACAAATTCCAATCACACAATTTGCCGGGCAAAATAGTCTCCAAGAGAATCACAACCAACTCCAACATGATGATGGATGATAAAGGATCATGATGATAATGATGAGAAAATGCTACTGATTGATGATGATAATAATAATGATGAAATCTCTTCTCTCAAATATTTCACTGGAAAGAATTGAAGAAGTAAAACCAATTTAAACTTAAGCAGCAAAGATAGAAACAAAAATTTAATTAAAAAATTATTACTGGTAAATGGCATTAAATACAAGAAATTTAAATTAAATTAATTAATTTTTTTATTATTTTTATTTTATTTTTTATTATTATTTTTATTTTATTATTTTGTAAATTAATATTTTCTTTTTTTTCGATGAGAAACTAAACAAAAAAATAGAAGATAAAACAAAAGATTTAAGTAAAATCAACACAAAAACAATTATTAATTATTATATTATATAAAAAAAACAAAAACAACAAAAATTAAGCCTAAACAACATTATATATATATAAGTTTTATAAAACATAAAGAGAAAAAACAACAAAAAAATAAATAAAAATAAATAAATTATTTCAAAAAATATTAAAAAAAAATAATCCAAAAAAACTAATTACATCCATTTATATATAAAAAAAGAGAGAGAGAAAGAGAGCGAAAAAATAGAGAAAGGAATAATCCACACCAAAAAAATAAGGGAAAATTAAAAAAAAATAAAAAAACAGGGACTAAGTAAAAAAATAGAGAGAGAGAAAACTAGGAGGACTAGGTTTTTGGTTAATATGGAAAGAATTTAAAGAACTAAGAACGTTTTTCGGAACCTTTAGACTCAATTCTTTTTACTTCTATTTCCAACTTGATATAGTTGGAGGGAGGGTGTTCCTTATTAACATTAGATATCATAATTAGCATTTTCTTTTTGTGTTAAGTAGACATCTGAATCTAATCAGGCATCTAAAGACTTTGGAACTGTTTTTTTCTCCCCAGATTAAGCTTTTCCATATCAGACAAAAATTAATCATTTCATAACTTATGCGGATGATTGTACAATTGCGGCAACGATTTTACACACTTGGTCGTGTGTATTTTTGGATTTATAGTGTACTGCAGCCGAAGGGCGTGAACTATGCCGTCATTCATCAGAGGCAAAGAATTTTTACGATTATGGTTTGGTCTCATTAGGTTATGGTGGACGAAGACCCTATAGGTTAAGATATATAATGAAATGCTTAATTAACAGTTCATTCTTGGATGTTATTGTAACACAATTGGAGTTTCTCCCGTGACATGTCAGAAAAGATCTTTGAATATATGAACAGAGGATACCCAGAAATCAGCAAGATCTTTCTGATTGGGATTCGTAAATAGTAGTTTTGAGCGGCATTCATTGAGACGTCACAAATTTCCCGGTTTTCGTGAAATTTGTGACGTCTCTTCTCATTGCAGACTTGGAACAGGATCTGCTAAAAAACTACAAAAATAGTACAACTACAATTGAGATGGAACGACAGACTCAATATCTACTGGTCTTGTATTTATCGTGCAGTTTCTAATATATGTCCAGCATGTGGCCAAGGACCACATGACGAGCACCCTTAGTCCAGAAGATATATGTTCTCTTCTTATAGAAAGTGCACAGTCTGGAATTAAACTAGAACATGAATCAAACTTATAAATGAAGTAATAAAATATACATTAAACAGAATCTGTCGATGTTTTCAAAAGTGGATCTAAAATAATAAAGACCGGTAGCACAGATCTAGCACAATAGGCTGGTTTCGTATTGACCGTGCCGTCCCCAACATATACATGTGGTCAAGTACCACATGATATCTGCCAAGCCAATCCTAACGACTTTCGTCCAGAAGAGCTATGAAGTTAAACCATGACATGATTCACAACAAAAAATCAACTTGTTTTTATAGCTGTTGGAACACCAACATTAGGCGGTAATGAATCTTTTATACAATCCACTTCGTTGGAATTTTAAGGTTATTATCAGTCTATAGATTTTTTGTCTATAACTTTTTTTTGTAATAAATCTGATTTTACTGGTCTTAAGTAGCGATCTGCTTAGGAGAATAATAGACTTTTATAGCAAATTTCATTGAACTAAGATCATTAATGGTGTTAAACATGGAATATAATTAAAGTTTATATAACCTCTTTCACTAGCGAATGGTAAACGAAATGAACAACCGATTTACGATTTTCTCAGTCCATTAATATCAATAAACAAATTCGGAATCGACTTAAATAATCGAAAAAAAAACACATTGAGAATAATAAAAATGAATTCTTTCACATGTTTTGAGTCTGATAAAGCGAAAATTTTAAGGAATTCTACTTCTCGATTAATCGGCCACTTAGTATCGATTCAAATCTCCAATCACTTCTCTTCACCTCTGTGAGGTGTGTGTGGTTAATGAAAACGTGGAATTGGAAGTTATACGAAATATAATTTATGGCAAAAGACCATCCAATTTGACTTCGATTGTCGTATATAATCTCGAACCATCAATATAACATTTTAGAGAGAAGCTTCATCCAATTTCTGAGTAATAAGTCTAACTTGATGTTAAAATTTAGACAGAGAAGGTTAATGAAGGTATATCAGAATATAGATCCAAATCAATGTGTCAAGTGTAAAATATGTTTTCAATAATTGAAGTAATTAAAATTTGGAAATTAATTCCCAAAAACTAGTTGGTGCAGGAAAAATAATTTTGTTTATTACACCAGTTTCTTTAGTTTTTGTTGTTCCCTAGAGATATATACTTATGGGCTAAACATTGTTGGTTCTTTATTGATTAAAAAAAAATTTAGTCGAAATTGAAAAACAAATTTGGTTTTGGAAAATTTGTTTATTTATGATTTCGGAATTAATGTTTATTACATGATTTTAGATTTAATTAAGTGTCTAATAAATTGTTTACTAAATATTGTTTAATTAACCCATATTGAACCACTAACCGATCACGTTCATGATGTCTTTTTTTAGTAATTCTGTTTCGAGTGTTTTTCACCTAATTTTTTGGATTCAAATATTTTGATTTTTTAATTTAATTTTGACAAAGAGCAATTTTATTTCACCGATCTACAGAAGAGTAAATTTTCCGGAAATTTTGATTTTTTTTCAGCAATTTTCAATGTCGACACTTCAGGGTACATTTACCTATATAAAATATTGCGATTGGACTTATAATAATCTAGTTAGAGCTTGTTCAAAATGGGTTAATGAAAAATTCATAAAAAAATCGGAAATAATATTTTTTACTGAAAAAAGAAAAATTTTTGGATGTTTGGAATGATCTGACAATATTGATGAGTCAATAGGATGCTTGACTAACTACCTTGTGGCAAGTCCTGCTTACCAATAAGCACTTTAATTGGGATTCAAATTATAGTGAAATGTAACATCAAGTCTTAACAATGTTCTTAGAAAATGGAGTTGGGAAAAATTTTCATTCTTTGATTTTTTTTAAGTATCTGGACTTAAGGGTTTAGTTTAATAAATCTGCTTAATATGTTCTCGGAGGCATAAATTTTTAGGCGAATAGTTATTTTTTTAAACCTATAGAGATATCCGAAATCTGGTTAGACCAGAGGAAACCCCTCACATACACACACACTACTCGTTACCACGATAATTGGATCATTGCCGTTCCAGAACGACCCGAGTCACACTTGTCTAAAGAACGTCTTTTCCTCAAGAAAGTCGAACTGTTACAACAACATTTATAACGACAATTTGATCTCTCCATTCTGGAACAACAAGAGTTAGACTCGACCAAAGATTGATAGCTCTGATGTATTAACAGAAAGTTTTCTCCTCAAAAAAACTGTACTGAAACAAGGAAACAGTTGCAACAACAACTTATACTTCTAGATATTGTCATTTGTGTAAATGAAAATTACATTGAATCAATGTTCTCTCTGTTCCGAATGATAAAGTCGTTATTAGAATCGTATTTTTTCTATAGCATCCAGATCAATATAAATTATGTTTTTTTAGATTTAGTTCGGTCGGAAATAGAAATGAAATATTAAATTTCAAAAATTTTCGATTTTTTTTTACATTTTAAAAGAAGAAAATTAAAAAAAAATTTCAAATTAAAAAAAATTTAAAATTAAAAAAATAAAATAAAAAAATTATCATAAAAAATTAAAATTCAGACAGTTGAATTTTTTCGAATATATCCAAATACTTATAATTCATTCAGTTTTTTTATTTCGAAATAAAATTTCGAAGTTTAAAATTCAGCTTGATTTTAAATTAAAAAAAATCGTAAATTTGATTTTTTCTATATTTGAAATTTGTTATTCAATTTAAATAAATTCGAATTAAACTAAATCCCTTTTCGAAGCATGAAATTTTTTATTTTGCATTTTTTAAAATAATTTTTAATTTTAAAATATTATTTAATTTGAAAATATTCGAAAATTTATAATTCAATATAATTTTATTGGATTTTTAATAATTGAAGGAAACAATTTTGAAAACCAAATAAAATTTTGAAATTTTTTTTCAATTTTTTATTGAAATTTTTGGAAACTTTTTAAATTTTAATTAATTTTCTTTGCGCCTCGAAATAAAATTTAAAAATTTTTATATTATCACAAATCGGGTGATTTGTAGTTCATTTGAGAATCTAATTTGATGCTGGTGTCTTTTCAAATTTGTTGTTTGTTTTTTTTTTTTAATGGTGGATTAGACGATTTTTTTTAACTTAGTCCTTGATTAACAGAAATATTAGAACATTTTTACACTAAAGGACCATTTCTAAAAAATAAAATAAAAAAAAAAAATAAAATGAAAAAATAAATTAAAATAAAATAATAAAATAATTTAAAAAAAATCTTAAAAAAGGAGTATTAAAAAAATTAAATCTTGTACAGTTTCCTTAATTAAAATGAAAAAAATAATAATTAAAAAAAATAAATGTTTCTACACATGAGAGGAAATAAAATAAATTTATATTAATAAAAATTGTATTATAAAAAATTACAAAAAAAAATAAAACAATTTATTTAAACCTAAAAAAAACTTCACTCTTAAAACTTGTAAAAAAATCGAATTAAAAAAATACTAAAAAATCTTAAAGTTTAGGTACTTATTGAAAAAAATTAAAAATATATAAAAAAAAATTAAAAATTAAAAAAAATAAAAATTTAAAAAATCCCTTTCTTGGCTTTCATATTTCATAAGATTTATATAGAAAAAAATATAAAAATAACCTAAAAATATTGTAAAATAATTATTAAAAAATTTACTTTGTTTTATATAAAACAAAAAAAAAATAAATATAATTTTATATAACATTCTTTTTTTAGTCTGAAATATATCTGAAATTTTTACTTCTATTTGTTTGCTATTTATATAAGGAGTGAGATCGAAAAATTGTTAACATACATATACACTTCAAATCCGATTTGTGTCGCTTTTTAAAGAACTGAAAAAACTAATAACAATTTCAAGTTTCATTGGTCCAATTTGCTTCGCTAGAAACGGGCGGCATTGTGGATTATCATTTTTAGCATCACTGACAACACTTATCGTCACCTGTACGTTAAGTTTCCAGATTGCATGAAATAGGGGAAAATTCTCTTTTATTTTGTTATATAATTAGTGGTGCTAAGAACAAGTGTCTGGTTATGGTTAGAATATACTGTATGATTTGCTAAAGTAATTTCAATCACTAGCGATGGAATCTTCCATTAACGTATTTTTATAGTGCTTTCTATCACATAAAGGTTTTGGACACCATTTTGGCACTTTTCAATCCAATTTTAACAAAAGCCCTATATCTTATCACTGGCCTTAGCTCCCATTAGTTTGGAGGATTTGCCTCTCTTGTTAAATATGCCACAATATTGTTCTTGTACCACTCAAGGTCTTGTTTACCATACCGGCAGAATGCCAAGTCAGGCCAAAAATAAGTGAACACATTACGAAATCTTATGAATGAAAGCAGCCTTTTTATGTAAACATTCCTTGATGTAAATTTCGGTATTTATAGAATTCATTGCTTCTTTTGCCGTATCAAGAACTTTTTTGGGAAATTTTGATTGGTTGTGGATCTTAAAATTTTCCTTAACGAGCATCTGTTTTATAAAATTGTTGTCCAGAAAGTTGTGAAAAATTTGCCAAAACATATGTTTTGACTTCAAATTTTGTGCTCTTTTTTGGGCCTCTACATTTAAAGCAGCGTTCCTGTCAGGAACATTTTGAGTTTTAGAGCTTTAACATTTCGTACCAAATATTCCGAGCACTTTTTTTGTTTTGGCAGCTCTTTCAAAAATGCATAATATGGACCATTCTTCTACCTGTACCAGGTTTTCTATCAATGGACACGTTTCCCCGCTGAAACATGTAACAAATAATGCTAAAGTTAAAATTTCCAATGAGAAACGTGTGTTAAGAATTGTTCGATCTCAGCTCTTATAATTAATTTTCGTTTTTTAGTCTGAAATTTTGAAATTTACTTTTGTTTCTTCTTCTTATTTATTTGTGAAAAAAACTCTGCTAAAGAAAATATATTGAAAATATTTGTACAGTTTGTCAAAATGTGATTGGTATTTTGTGTTTATTTGCTTATGATTTTGAATATAAATATGTTTTATATATATTTAAAAATAAATAAATAAAAATAATAAATAATTATTGTATAGAATGTAAGGGAGAGGTTAGTTTTATATTTAAAAATTTATATTTGAGTTTTTTTTTGTTTAATTTTATATAAAAAAGAAAAAATAATAATTAAGAACAAAAATCTCCTTTTAAACCTAAAAAGAAAAATATATGTCAAAAAAATTGACAGCTGTCAGTTTATATTAAATTGTTTATATTAAGCTTAATATATTTTTGATTTAAAAAATTATTATATTTAAACATAATTTTAGTTTTTTATTTTAATGAAAAAAAAATAATAATAAATAAATTTCCATCATAAAAAAACAAAATTTGACAGCTAACAATTCATACTTGTCAAAAATTGAATTTTGGTTTATTATTTAAATTTTTAATTTTTTAATATTAAAATTAAAAAAATATATTTTATTTTAATAAAAAAATTTTGAAATTTAAATGATTTTGAAATTAAAGATTTTCGAAATTTGATAAAATGTAATTTTTAATTTACTTATTTCAAGAATTTTCGCAATTTAGTATTTAGTTTTTTTAAAGAATTTTTTTTGTTTGATTTTTTATATTTTCCACCACCACAAGCAGAGAAGAACTTTATCATTTCGTGTGCACTAAGAAGGAATCATCTCATAATCCCATAATCATATCAAAATATGATTCCATTTAGCTATGACCAGCTGTCTGTTGTTGGCACGCTCACATTCATAATAATTGACAGAGCTTAATGAAATTTGGTCTGAGTATTTATTATACTCCTGAGAAGTTGCCTAGTGAAAACCAATAAAATCGATTTAGTAGATTTAAAGATATAGACCGATATTTAGGGCAAACTCTGAGAGACGTATTAACTTCACACAAATTTTTAACAAGTAGGCAGGGTATGTGGCACAGAATACCCTCCATCACAAATGCATGTGAAGTATATACGTTATGTTTCGTACATACACACTCACACATACACTCACAAACTTATACAATACATAACAGATTTTCTTAAATAAAACACAGAAACACATAATGTGTCATAAAATTAGTTATATTTTTGTCTTTAACTTTTTTTCTACTGAACCGATTTTGATAATTTTTTGGAATGGTAATGAAGTACATATAGTTTAATGTTATGCCAATCATTTTAAAATGAAGATTTATAATTGACAATTTTAAGAAATTTTTTCGCTTGAACGTAGAGGATAAGATATATGGAGAGATATCTAAGACAAGATATCGGTGTATAACATTTAGTATACTGATTTTAAATAGGAAACTTCTCAGGAGTATAAGAGATTAAATTTCATTAAGCCCTGTCAATTATTATGGATGTGAGCGTGCCAACAGCTAAATCGAAACAGATTTCTATTTGATGAAATAATATATACATTATGGGCGTTCCTGGCATTACACACGTAATGACAAACTTAATATAAACTTTTCAGTGGTGGTGTAGTGTATAAAAAAGATTTCCGTTTTTTTATTAATTTTTATTTTCGGTTTAAAACAAAAAAGAATTCAATTCAATTTTCGAACTTATTTAAATCTTCGAAAATGTTCGAAATCATTTGATTTATTTTTTTTTTATTATTTTAATACTTCCTTTTAAAAATTTTTATTTTTTAAAATTTTGATTTGAGTTTTATTTAAAAAAGTTTTTAAAAATTTATAAAAAAAGTATAAAAAAATAAAGAAAATAAAAAAAATTAATATTTTTATTTAAAAAATCTATTTAAAAAAAGTAGAAAAGTTTTTCTAGAAAATTAAAAAATAATTAAAAAATAAAATAAAAAAATAAAATTTAAAAAAAAAATAAAAAATTAATAAAAAATATAAAAAAAAACTCCAATGTTAAAAAATAATACAGCAAATTTGAAATAAATATCTTTAATTTTTTTAAAGAATTTTAAAAAATAAAATTTTTAGGTTATGTTTAAATAAAATATTTATTTCATTTAGGCTGTTTGAAAAAAAAAATAAATAAATAAAAATTTTATTAATTAAGCTTAATAATAATAAAAATAATAATAAAAAATCTTTATATAAGTTAAACTATTATAATAATTGTACAAAGATTAAATAAATATATATTTTAAATTAAAACTAAAAAATATATGAATATAATAATCCTCCAAAAAAATGTAATATTAGTTTTTTAACTTTTTATTTTTGTAAAATAAAATTTAAAATACTTTTAAAAATAATTATAAAAAATATTAAAATATAAAAATATATAAATAACGTTTAAGGGTTAATTATTAGTTTAAGTAAATAATTAATTATTTTTTTAATTGTTTTATTAGTTTGTATTCTAGCCAAGCAAAAGTTTATGAATTTTTTGTGAATGTGTGTGTGTGTTTATTTTTAAATAATTTCCTTTTTTCGTTAAATAAGAATTTTGGAAAAATTTAGATTCCTGAATTATTGATTGAAAATTTCACTTGTATAGATTTGTATTCATTTAATATGAACTATATGGAAATCCTTAGAAAGGTCTCCAAGAGACCTCTCGAATGATATACAAAATTATCATTTATTAACCCATTAAGAACCCATTTAGCGATAAAAATCATATGTTTTGTATAAGAATGCCGTTACATTTAGATATTTTCGAAATATAACTGCAAACATTTTTTGGTTAATGGTTGAACACATCTTAATAACATTATTCTTTTAAAAATCAATTCTTGTAGACAACACTTCACGCTATACCATTAACCCATTAAATAATAAAAATATGGGACTAAAAAGCTTTTCGAATTATTTGTAATAGAAACTATTTTATTTTCATTATTAGTATTTAAAGTGCCATATTTTTGGTTTAATGTAGATCAAGGCTTTAATGTAGGTATCATATGATATCTTGAAATGTTATCTATAAGTTTTGTTATGTTTAGAAAACCGTTATATCGAGACATTTTCAAAATATAAACACTTTTGTTAAAAAAACTCAAGATAAAAATACACAAAATTACTGTTTGCCTTCTCCAGAGTTAATGGTTTAACATGTTGCTTATATCATTGGTAAGATCTTTTCAAATGCTTTTCAATGATATACATATTGATCGATCAAATACCATACCAGATAAATTAATTTGTATATCAAAACTTTTAGCACCTATAACCCGAAAACTAACGGGAAAGATTGAAAATATCTACTTGATTAAATTCTATGCGTGAAAAGATTTCATAATATTGAAACAATTTGTTTAAATTCGATAACAAAGGGATCTAGATTAAAGCCAGATTTTTTTAGGTTATAAAAAATCAAAATAAAAATTATATATAAAAATATTATTTAAAAAATTATATACACATAAACTTAATAACACTTTATATATATACAACAACAAAAATATACATTTAATAAATAATTATTGAATTAATTAATAAATTAAATAAATAATTAAAGAAAAGAGTAATGGGAATTTTGCTAAAAGTAAATTATTATTTATAAATAAAACAAAAAATATTAACAATTACAAAAAATCTAATAAAAAAATTGAAAAACAAATTTTGAAAAATTCTTTAAACCCCGAAAATTTAAACAAAAAAAACTGCAAAAAACAAAAAAAGCAACTTAATTAGAGTTTAAGTAAAAAATAAATTAAATAAAAAATATAAATATAATTTAAATTAATTATAATTATTAATTTAAATGAAAAAAAATAAAAAATGTTTAAATAAGTATTTTAGTGTTAATTATACAATTAAAATTAAAATGAGAAAAACCCATAAACAAAACACTCTCTCGCTTTATGAGAATGAAGAAATAACAACAAAACATAAACATTACACGTTCATCTAACAAACCACAATATGCAGCAATCAACCAACCAATAACAAATAAATCATTATGTAAACAAATAAATAATAGAGAAAATGCATTATTAACATAATTATTATCATCATCATTATGATGATGAATAAATGTTAATAAACAAATTTTTACATACATTACTATACATATACACATACATTTAAACATACACATGCATCATACATACATTTTATTTTACACATACAAATCATATAAATATTCAGCTAGCACAACAACAACATAATAAAATGATAATGAAAATATTAAAAACAAAACAAAATGATGATAATGATAACCATGATAATGATGATAAAGATAAAATGAATGATCATGCAAAAAAAAAGTAAACAAAAAATGAATAAAGTTTTAAAACAACAATATTTGTAAAAAGTAAAGAAAAAAACGTATTAGTGTTTTATTTACAATATGGCGGGAGCAAAAAAAAATAATAATAATGTGAAAATATTTAACTTCATTAAAAGGTAAAGCGTAAATAATAAATACAATTTTCTGTTGGTAAAGTGTGAGACCCTTAACACCCTTCTTTAATACTCTTAACCCAAGTATTATTTGATTTTTTTAAACAAGTAACCTTTTGTAAAACATGTCAGTTATAATGTTTTATGTCAAACAATTTAATATATATTGTTAATCTGATTAAAATGAGAGACTAGAAAAAGAGCGTACTATAATTATTAAATATTTGAAACAAAACCCAACTTGGTCCTACTAAAAGTTGTCGAAGCATTCAAGGTCTGCCCTTCAATATTCTTATACAGTACTGGGAAAACTTGTCGATAGAAAACCTAATTCAAGTAGAAGAAATGGGCCACAAGATATTTATTAAGCCAAAAAAAGAGCTCCCAACACATCCGATTTAAAACCAGCCTGGTTAACTCAGTGCTCGGACTATTTGGTACGAAAAGTTAAAGCAAATCTTATGTTAAAAGACATACAAGTCTCCAAAAGTTCCTGACAAGAATGCTGCTAATAAAAATAGAGGCCAAAAAGCAGAGTACGGAAATTGAAGTCAAATTTTCTAAAAAATATTCTTGCTGCATAATGAAAAATGTTATGCTGCTGATGTTCGAGAGAAAACTTCTTAAAAAGCTCTTGGCATCATTTGTTACATCAGGATCTATAAGTACCGAAATAAATAAATGTTTAAAAAACTGCTTCCGTTAATAAGACTTCATAATGTCTCCACTTATTTTTGTCCTAATTTAGCATTCTGTCACTATGATAAACAAGCCCTTGAGTGGTGCAAAAACATGTTATCTGCACCAGAAGAGGTACACTAAACTGCCAAAAAAGGCAGTGGAGAAATATTTGAATTTTGTTAAAAGAGAATTGAATAACACAAAAAGGTGTCCAAAAATTTGTTTTCAATCAAACAAAGAAGAATTAAAATTTCGTAAAGAATTTTTCGATGTCACTTCTTAAATGAAAAAAGTAGCACGATTATTGGCCATGAAGAATGAGGATTTTAAAAATGTTTAATTTTTATAGTGCCATTTAATGGGTATAATGGGATATAAATTGCGTATCAAATGAAAGCCCGAAGTATTGTCTACAAATTTCATTATGTATGATTATATCGTTAAGTGATGCCATTTTGAAAAATTGGTACTCTTGTAAAAAACCCATGGTAAAAATTTTAAAAATTTATTTTGTCTTTATATGGTTTAATATTATGATAACTTTTATATATAATTATAAATCTCCAAGACCTCTCAAATGACACATTGTTAATATATATTTACTATTAAACAAGAAAAATGGAACTGTAACTTTAAACTTTAAGACCTTATACATTAAAATTTTTCAGAGAGCGAATAAAAATATGTTTCATATTTTTAGACCAAAAAGTAAAAAAATAGAAAACCAGTAAGAATGCTGTATTCGACTATGCCGAATCTTCAAAACCCTCCATACGTAAATACGTTATGTTTAGCACATACAAACTCACAAACGTATATAATATATAAAATTTTTCTGATATATAACACGAGTTATATTTTTGGCTATAACATTTTTTCTAAACCGATTTTAATAATTTTTGGAGTGGTAATGAAGTACATATAATGTTATGACAAAAGTTTTTGATTTATAATTGACAATTTTACGAAAGTTCTTTACTTTAAATTACAGGTTGCCTCAGTTATCGGTTTACATTTTTTAATATACTGAACCGATTTTGTTGGTTTTAAATAGGAAACTTCTCAGGTGGTGGTGGAGGGTTATAGAAAACTATAGTTCAGGGATCTTGATTTTTACCATTTTAATTAATTTGAATTATAAATTTTTCATTATTATTTAATTTTCTTAACAACAACAAAAATTGACAATTTTAAAATTTTTCAAATAAAAAAGAATTAAATAAAATATTCATAATTTTTATTGTTCCCTAACTAGTCATATGATTAAATTTAATTATTTAATAAAACAATGAAAACTAACCATCTAAAATCATTACCATTAATTACCACACTCCTTACATGTACATATGTGAGTGTGTATGTGTATTAACCTTAAAATGAAGTTTAATCACACATTTGTCATGGGTTGGCAATGATTGAATGTCAGTGAATACAACAACATTTGTATTTGATTTCTTTACAGTTAATTTCGTTTCTATTTTGGTCAATTTGATTAAAAGAATGAAAAACAAGGACAATACAAAAACAAAACCACCCTTAAAATAGCAACACACAATAAACAAACAAATAAAAACAGTAAAATACACTCTCAAGAAAAAAGAAATGTATAAAAATAGCGGTATTATTAAAAAGCAATTAAAAGAGAGTCTTACAAAAATATTACTCCTACAAGAGTAAGAATGTTCAGTTATTAAAGTTTTTTTCAGAAAAATAAAACTTTAAAAAATGAAATTTTAATTTAAAGCAATTTTAAAGAAATCATAATAACAATAAATGTGAATAATTTATTAATAGTGTTGTGTTCTCAAAAATTTAAACCCACAAAAGGAATTCAACAAAAAATCAATATAAGAAAAAAATAAACCTTAACCAAACCTCCAAAAAAAGCGACAAAAAAGCCCTTATTTTTTGGAAATGTTAAAAAATTGTTAAAAATTATTTAAAACAATTTAAAAAAATGTCTGTTAGGAGTGGGAATATTTCAAATTCTAGCCTTAATAGAACAGCAGCAACAACAAGCACTATGCACCATCATACTAGACGTAGTTTTCAGGTAAACGAAACTATAGAGGAGGAAGTAGAAACACCTAAAGTGGAAAATGTTACAACAACCAAACCTTTAAAACGTCATACACCCATACTATTTTCCACAAATCGTGGTTTACATTTAAGAACTACTAATACCAGCAACAACAACAACAATACAGCAAGAACAACTCCTCACACTAATAACTCGTCTGCCTCTGCGTCCTCTGCTCTTCAGCATTCCTCTTTAAGAAATAGTAATAGCTCAACATTAATAAATTCCCTGTATAATATAACATTTTGTGATTTAGAAAGATGGGTAAGTTGTTTTTGTTTTTTCATTGTTTAATTTTAAATTTTATATTAAAATATTTTATTTCATTTTTTTAGAGCACTAATCGCGCTAATACCATAAGTCTGGAAGATACTTTTACTATACCCAAACCCGCAGTTGTGCCATCTCCAGCAGCTTCTGGTTCTTTGGCTTCGACTAGTTTAAGATTTTTACCTCATAAGGCAACGACATCGGTACGTTTTAATGGTTACTCAAGATTTGATGTGGAATGAATTTAGATTTTTTAATTTAAAATAAGAATGGATAAATACTTAAAGGGGACTTTAAGCAAATAGTTGATGAAATTTTGTGGATATCGGTATAATTATTTTCCTAAAATGATCCAAATTATATTAAAATTACTATGCCTATTAAGGGAATCACTTCTGTAACGTATTTACTAGTAAGCAACGTTTTCCGCTCCGGAATGACTAAATTATACACGGCCCAAGCTTGTCAACTCATTGACAGCAATACCAATTGGACGTTTTCCCCCAGAAAGAACTACTCGATACAACCGGGTTGTTGCAACAAAATCACTTATTGATTCGATTTAATGATGTCGGTACATGTTGGTATTGTGATTAATTGCCAATATATTTCCAAAAAATACCAAACACCAAGAATATTTTCTTTCTTAAAACTTCTTGCGTTCTTGTCAGGAACTTTTTGAACCTCGTATGTTTTTAAAACTACATAAGCTTTAACTTTTCAGACCTAACAGTACGAGTGCGTTGGAGCTTTCTTGATAATGATTTTTTTTTGCCTGAAGCAGGTTTTTTATTAACAGACAAGTTCTTCCAGTACTGTTTAACGTCATTGGAAAAAATAAAACTTAACATTTTTATTGAAATTTCATATTTGTACTAAAATTTCAAATTCTTAATGAAACTTTAAATTTCAGTGGATTTTCAATTTTTGGTGAAAATTTTCAATTTCTAGTTAATTTAAGTTTAAGTAAATTTGAATTTAACTTAAATTTAAATTAAATTTAAGTAAAATTGAAAATGTTTAGTGAGATTTAATTTTTTTGTGAAATTTTAAATTTCTAGTGAAATTTTAAATTTCTAGTGAAATTTTAAATTTCTAGTGAAATTTTAAATTTCTAGTGAAATTTTAAATTTCTAGTGAAATTTTAAATTTCTAGTAAAATTTTAAATTTCTAGTGAAATTTTAAATTTCTAGTGAAATTTTAAATTTCTAGTTAAATTTAAAATTTTAAGGAAAATTTAAAATTTTTAGTGAGATTTATTTTTTTTTTTTGTGAAATTTTAAATTTTTGGTGAAATTTTAAATTTTTAGTGAAATTTTAAATTTTTAGTGAAATTTTAAATTTCTAGCGAAATTTTAAATTTCTAGTTAAATTTAAAATTTTAAGGAAAATTTAAAATTTTTAATGAGATTTATTTTTTTTTTTGTGAAATTTTAAATTTTTGGTGAAATTTTAAATTTTTAGTGAAATTTTAAATTTTTAGTGAAATTTTAAATTTCTAGTGAAATTTTAAATTTCTAGTTAAATTTAAAATTTTAAGGAAAATTTAAAATTTTTAGTGAGATTTATTTTTTTTTTGTGAAATTTTAAATTTTTAGTGAAATTTTAAATTCTTAGTGAAACTTTAAATTTCAGTGAATTTTCAATTTTTCGTGAAATTATCGATTTCTAGTTAAATTTAAAATTTTAAGGAAAATTTAAAATTTTTAGTGAGATTTATTTTTTTTTTTTGTGAAATTTTAAATTTTTGGTGAAATTTTAAATTTTTAGTGAAATTTTAAATTTCTAGTGAAATTTTAAATTTCTAGTTAAATTTAAAATTTTAAGGAAAATTTAAAATTTTTAGTGAGATTTATTTTTTTTTTTGTGAAATTTTAAATTTTTAGTGAAATTTTAAATTCTTAGTGAAACTTTAAATTTCAGTGAATTTTCAATTTTTCGTGAAATTATCGATTTCTAGTTAAATTTAAAACTTTAAGGAAAATTTAAAATTTTTAGTGAGATTTATTTTTTTTTTTGTGAAATTTTAAATTTTTGGTGAAATTTTAAATTTTTAGTGAAATTTTAAATTTCTAGTGAAATTTTAAATTTCTAGTTAAATTTAAAATTTTAAGGAAAATTTAAAATTTTTAGTGAGATTTATTTTTTTTTTTTTGTGAAATTTTAAATTTTTGGTGAAATTTTAAATTTTTAGTGAAATTTTAAATTTTTGTGAAATTTTAAATTTCTAGTGAAATTTTAAATTTCTAGTTAAATTTAAAATTTTAAGGAAAATTTAAAATTTTAGTGAGATTTATTTTTTTTTTTGTGAAATTTTAAATTTTTGGTGAAATTTTAAATTCTTAGTGAAACTTTAAATTTCAGTGAATTTTCAATTTTCGTGAAATTTTCAATTTCTAGTTAAATTTAAAATTTTAAGGAAAATTTAAAATTTTTAGTGAGATTTATTTTTTTTTTTGTGAAATTTTAAATTTTTGGTGAAATTTTAAATTTTTAGTGAAATTTTAAATTTTTAGTGAAATTTTAAATTTCTAGTGAAATTTTAAATTCTAGTTAAATTTAAAATTTTAAGGAAAATTTAAAATTTTTAGTGAGATTTATTTTTTTTTTGGTGAAATTTTAAATTTTTGGTGAAATTTTTAAATTTTAGTGAAATTTTCAATTTCTAGTGAAATTTCAAATTTCTAGTGAATTTCAAATTTCTAGGAAATTTCAAATTTCTAGTGAAATTTCAATTTCTAGTGAAATTTCAATTTCTAGTGAAATTTCAAATTTCTAGTGAAATTTCAAATTTCTAGTGAAATTTCAAATTTCTAGTGAAATTTCAAATTTCTAGTGAAATTTCAAATTTCTAGTGAAATTTCAAATTTCTAGTGAAATTTCAAATTATGAATTCAATTAGTGAAATTTCAAATTTCTAGTGAAATTTCAAATTTCTAGTGAAATTCAAATTTCTAGTGAAATTTCAAATTTCTAGTGAAATTTCAAATTTCTAGTGAAATTTCAAATTTCTAGTGAAATTTCAAATTCTAGTGAATTCAAATTTCTAGTGAAATTTCAAATTTCTAGTGAAATTTCAAATTTCTAGTGAAATTTCAAATTTCTAGTGAAATTTCAAATTTCTAGTGAAATTTCAAATTTCTAGTGAAATTTCAAATTTCTAGTGAAATTTCAAATTTCTAGTGAAATTTCAAATTTCTAGTGAAATTTCAAATTTCTAGTGAAATTTCAAATTTCTAGTGAAATTTCAAATTTCTAGTGAAATTTCAAATTTCTAGTGAAATTTCAAATTTCTAGTGAATTAATTTCAGAAATTATTCTAGTGAAATTTCAAATTTCTAGTGAAATTTCAAATTTCTAGTGAAATTTCAAATTTCTAGTTTTATTTCAAAATTCTAGTAAAATTTTGAAAAAAAAATTTAGTGAAATTTCAAATTTCTATCGAAATTTCACTATAAACTTGCGAAAGGAATTTTCAGGCGTTAATGTCTGTTTGCATACACAAATTCTATAAGGGTCGGTTTAAAATTTGGAATATGGATATGGACCCTAAAACATTCTGAAAAGGTTGTTGTTGAACAGTTTGGCAGTATTTTGATGTTCTTTTGAAACAAATTTCTTTATACAGCTGTCACTAGGTTGACAATCTTTGGCCGAGTATGACTCAGGTCGTTCCGAAACGAAGATTTTTTTTCAAATTTTATTAATTCGAGTCGCCTGTTTTCAAATATCGATATTTCTTTTAATGAATTTTGAATTTGCTTAAAGAGCGACCCCTCTAAAACATGTAGAATATCTTCCAAAATTAAATGCAAAATGTTATTAATTATAAGAATCGATTAAGAAAATTTATAAGTTGTAATATAAAAAACATTTTTCTTGAGTCATTGTAAATATGTAATTTTTAGATTTAAAAATTCAATTAATAAATTATTTAAAACATTTTATAAACCGAAAATAAATCATAAAAATACATACCATATTTAATAAAATCTTTATTTTATTTATAAGGACTTAAAAATTCTATTAAAAGTCGAAATTTTTTAATTTTTTTATTTGGTCCATATTTGTTTGAACCACCCCTGTAACATAAAATTTCAAAATCGAGAAAAATACCAGGCGATCAGAATTTAATAGCAGGGATAATTTTTTTCACAAATAATTTTTCAAACGGCCTAAAAGTATGCTTTGCAAAAAAGTTAAACTATTTGACAAGGTGATTCATAAACAGTAAATTTAATTAAATAATCAATTAACAAATAGAAACATTTTTTCAATATATATTTTGCTTTTTTTATTAATCATAATAACTAAACTTAAGATGAATTACTATTTAGAGAAGCCATTAAAAATTCCATTTTATTGAGAAAACTTTTGCCTTCGATTTTATCGAAACGCACCTAAAACAAAATGAACACAAACACAAATGAAAAGTTATTATTATAAATATAATTTCATATTTATTCCTTTACTTACCTCCTTAAAATGTCCTCCTAAATTTTCCCAAAACTTTTCGGGTACTAAAGGATTTGGAAAGAAATCTTGTCTGGGACTTTTTGCTATATAAACTTTAACATCCATTTGTGATTGTGTACAACGTATTTGCACCGCTATCATACGATCACTATTTGGTGAGGCCAATAGACATGAGCTCGCATTTCCCAATGGTTCCACTTTACCAATACCCAAGTGATTACTATTCGATAGCACTTGCCATGCCATGCAGCGCGCTAAATTCAATAGACATGATATTTGATGAGAGTTAATTTGACAGAGTATTAAATCACGTAATTCTTGTGGTTCATAAGAAAGATGCATAACACGACCATCACGACAAATCGCCTTAAGGGAACGTTCACGTACATGAATGACAAGAGATGTGCGATTGATGGTGTCATAACTGGAAATAAAAAGTGAAAATTTTTATCTTTAGCCAAAATGACTTTATGCAAAAATATTGAATTTTAATTAAAATGTGATGTTTTTTTAGTGAAAATGCGATTTTTATGATGAAAAAAAAACGAATTTTCAGTGATATTTATTGAAAACGTGAATTTTCAATATAAAAGTAAATTTTAGTGAAAATGTGAATTTTCAGTGAAAATATGAATTTTCATCGAAAAATATGATTTTTTTGTGAAATTTAAAATTTTAAATGATAATTTTGCAAAATTAATATTTCACTCACTCACCCATGTGTAACAATATTTATTTTGACACATGACATTGTTGGACTAGTCATAGCATTCCAATGTGATACAATCTGTGGATCCTTAACATCTCTGGCCAGAGTGTCTAAAACGTATTGAGTCCGTTTGCGCATAAAAATATGTTGAGCTTGAGCAATTATTTGTTCCAAAATCGTCTGATACTTAGTCATTTCCACCAAACTCTGACGATCGGCTGCCATGGGGCCAGCCAGCATACGTTTTTTGCTAGGACCCAATGGACCACTGGCCGGATGGGGAAAAGGATGATGGGAATTCTTATGATGTACCTCTCGCAGCAATTGATGTAGAGAATGTTCTAAAACATGATCGTGATCATGATCATTTATGGGCGTAGGTTGATTACTATCCACGGTGGTGGAATGACACAAAGAAATGATAAGTTGTATGCCGGGTAAGAGAGTGGCACGAATTTGATTGCCTATTACCACATGTGGAATGGGTGCTTGTAGTTGTATGGCTTCTCTAGCCAATTGACTGAAGAGCTCCTTGCAGAATAAAACATTTTGGGCATCTTCTATAGTCTTTTGCCAAACACCACCTTGTTGGGTTATATTAGGACCGTGACCCATTAAATTTACCGTTGCCGTACACAAATCCTCTTGATCCTTTTGTGTTATAACTTTGAAATAAGCTACTCCCTGTAGTTCTGCTGGTACTATAACTCTTAAAGCGGAATTATTTTTGGGCGACGGATTTGGCAAACCATTATTGGTTCCCGAGGAAGTAGATAAGCCTGCTGTCTCATCGTCGGTTACATCTTCGGCTTTAGTAACTTCAAAAGTTCCACTCATGCCAAATTTAGAACCAGCTGTGCGATAACTTAAGTCACCTATAATAGCATTAGAAACCTTTTTTAAACGCCAATTTTGCCTTAAACGCAACAACTCAATGTGGAAATCGGAAACATTACGATTACGCTGTTCCGTGTGAGTATTTTTAAGACGTTCTGCTCCGCTTAGCAATATTTGGGCAGCTTGATTGAGGGCTTTTTTGCGACTGTATACTTGGACTATAGCATTATTTTTTTCGGTTTCTGTATCTGGTACAGGATCCAATACCAAATACCGTTTATCTTTAGCTATTGATATAACATCGGCCAATACACATACTTCAGTTAAGGCATCATTTAGTTTGTTACGTACTGAATCCCAAGGCCATAAACTTGGCTGAAATTGGGCATCTTTATCAGATTCATCAGCTTGAGCTTTTTCCTCCTTTTTTAGATCTTCCAAAGAAGTTTTACTAAAATCTATTTTAGCAGCACATTTTTTCAGAGTTTCGGATAGAGTTGGAGGTCTATTTTTTTTGGAAAATACAGTAAAGAATTTTATGAATTTAAGAGGGACCTCGTTATATTTTTTCCTTCAGACTTACGGTTCATAAATTTCAGTGCCATCATAACCAATTTCTAATATTTTACTTTCACATGTTGTTTCGACCGAAACATTTACAGAATTTGTAAAATTCATAATATTAATTCTCAATTACACATAAATTTATAAAGAAACTAATAATATTATTAATATTCTTAAAACCGGCAAGGCAAAATAAAAAATTATTTGCAAAACTTTTATTGATGTAAATAAAAATTTGACAGCGACAATTGTTTCTTCTTATCTTTCGTGTTATCATTCCTCTTTTTAAAAGAACTCAAAAAATCGCTTAATATCATAAAAAAGTTGATAGACACAACTTTTTTTCTTATTCAAGGCATCCTTCGTGTTATCATTCCTCTGTTAATCGCTTAACAACATAAAAATCGTTCAATTGTCATTACCTAACACAATTGATAACTTTGGCAAACATTTACAAACACTCCAGCTGGTAATTTTCTTTAGAAATTATATTTATTTTCGAAAAAGATTAATGTAAATATTATTTCGCTTAATAATAATGGGAACAAAAAGAAAAAACATTGAGGATGAATTATCTAGATTTGAGGCAGAAATATCCAAACCTGCCTCAGTGGCTGCAGCACCCACACGAAATCTTTTCGTACCCAATCAGGTGAGACCTATTATAGCCGCCAATACCTACAATCAAGTACAGCAAAAGCTCCAGCAACAACCGGCAGCAACAATTAGTGCAGTGCCAGCAGTAGCACCTCCCCTTATACCGTCTAGAATAACAGTACCAAATCCTCCCATACCACCACCAGCGTTTATGCCCACGTTTGTACCTACTCAAGCTGTAAAGACTGCGACACCCGTTACCACTACTCCTGTGGTTTTAAGCAGTGCACCGAAATTATATCAAAGTCGCCAATCGGTTAATGTTCCTTCGGTGCCTGCGGCAGTACCCATTGATGTCAATGCCATACAATTTGATGTTACCCAAAAACTGAAGAAATTGAAAGCGGAAAAATCTGGTCCAAATCCCATAGCTGAGGAGGCTATTAAGGCTGCAAAAGCCTCATCAGCATTGCAGTCATTCCAGTCAACCGAAAAGAAAAAGAAAGACCGTAAAACTGTGCGTATAGCCGGTGGGCAAGTTTGGGAAGATGCTTCGCTAGCTGATTGGCCAGATGATGATTTTCGTATATTTTGTGGTGATTTGGGTAATGATGTAAATGATGAAGTTTTAACACGCACTTTTAATAAATATCCTTCATTTCAAAAAGCCCGTGTTATACGAGACAAACGTACGGGCAAAAGTAAAGGTTTTGGTTTTGTGAGCTTTCGTGAACCGGCTGATTTTATTAAGGCTATGAAAGAAATGGACGGCCGTTATGTGGGAAGTCGACCAATCAAGCTGCGCAAAAGTACTTGGCGTCAACGTAGCTTAGATGTTGTTAAGAAAAAGGAACGTGAGAAACAATTATTGCTACAATCATTTAATGCTTAAATGATGAAAAGAAAAGCAAAAGATTTTTAGGGATATTTTTTGGCTTAAATGTAGAAAACAATTTCAGGCTCATAATATTTTTTCGAATAAGTAAAATAGAAAAATGTACCTCCTCCTTTAGTATTTAAAAATAAAATTCATGAATTTGTAATAAAATTGAGATCAAATACCATTTCTATAAAATATGTTTTTCTTTTTATTTCCCTACATGAAATTAAATCTTACACACTAATAAATATAAAAAAATTATAGAGTAGTTAGTTTCAAATCAATATTTCTTAATAGTTTTTCGTATTAAAGCCAAACGCTGTTTGTGAGCTTCTGTTATGGCAGCACGTTTATAGGGTCTTAGTTCATCGGTACCAAAACCAGGAATCCACATATTCCATTTGCGCTCCAAATGTAGTTGCACATCTCGCACCTCCACCTTAGAAACTTTACGATGTTTGGCAAACGCACAAGTGGCCTTCACGGCATCTTCTACAAAATCATCAGCAATTTGCAATAATAACTCCTCAACATCTTCATCCAATTGAGCGGTAGTATCCACTTCACGTACCAATTCCAAAAGACGAGCTTTTGTTAGAATCTATAATTTTTCAATTGATAAATTAAAAATACATTTTTTGGCAATTTTATTCTATTTTTAAACAGTTACCGGTTGACTTTCTGCAGCCGATAAAGGTTTCGCATTTGTATTTGCAGAATTCCCAGAAGTAGATGATGTTGAACCTGTATTATTTGTCATGGCATTATTGGTTCCTGTAGCTCCTCCCACCGGGGCATTTGAATTGGAGTTACTGTTTGCCATGGGACTACTTTGTGATGGTGATGCCATTATAATATCCTGAGAATCGTCACCACCAGCACCGTTACTATCGAAATTATTAAAAATATCCGACATTTTGTATTTAGTTTTTTTACAACATTAATTTATTTGACCCAAAACCGTTATATTTTCTTTTTTAGGGATTTTGTTTTCAAAAGGGTTTATAACAAAATTAGAAAAAAAAACCAAAACTCACTGCTCCATACAGGAGTAGTCAGAATACACGTACATTAATATAAAAATAATGAAAATTTATCAAAATAATAAATAGTGCACAAAAATTATAAAAATCCAAAATAAAAGAAAATTGTATGTATAAAGTGGTGGGAAAAGTTAAGTGTTTGGAGTATTTATATAGATAGAAATTTTGATAGGTTGTGGTTGGTGGTAAGGTAGTTGGTGTTCAGGTGATTTCTGGTAAAGAGAACAAGGGACCAGATGAAGTGGACAGCGTTTATTTTTGGTATTTTTTCTTATAAAACAATAAATAGCTGAAAATTTGGTTTTTGTCATAAAGAAAAAAGCATAAGTTAAAATAAATGTTTAAAATAATTACAATGCTTTATATAAAATAAAAAGAATTTTGGTAAAAAATAAAAGATGATGAGGAAAGGCATTATAATTATGATTATTTAAATACCTCTATGTTTAAAAATTGTATTTAATAAAAAAGCTTTGAAAAGTGATTTTTTAAATTTTCGTTTACTTTATATTTTAATTTTTATTAAAAAAAATAGCAGAGCATCTAAATGATGCTACACTTTTTCACTAAAAAAATAATAAACTGACAACTGTTTTCTGCTTCATGTTTATGCTGACACTCACTGTAAATGAATAACAAAGAAAAAACAGCTAATGTTGGACAGTAATGACAACTATGTTGAAAAAATTAGTTTGTTAAAAAGATTTTCCAATTTAAAAAAATTAGCAAGAATGTTATAGTCGGTCAAGCCGCTACATAAAACCTTACACCAGAAGGTTAGGTAAAAAAATGGTAGTTATAAATAATTTAATTTTCTAATATCAAGTGTGCAGTACACCACCACAAGTGGTGAAGATGGTACATAAATATAGTCACTTCGTGTGTAACGCTAAGGAACAGTCTCAGACCCTAATGTAGAATTCATAGTTGTTTAATTCAAAATTTCAGGGATCTATAGTTATATATCAAGAGTAGATATATACTTAGAGTTATATATCAACAATTAGATCATCCAATATCTTTTTTTAATAAAATTAAAAGCTATTTATTTAAATTGTGCTAACAATGTTTATTTGCTGCATAAATGATCAGTATTTTTAAATATATATATTTTTTAATTAAATCATTCCTTTGTTTGGTATTATTTCAAATCTTTTCTGTTTATAAAACAATTCAACGTCTTGCCAATTTAATAGCAAAATAAACACCAACAACAAACACAAGAACAATGGCCAATTTACGTAAATTAGCACGATTAACACCCTTGATCGAACGTACAACTTCACTATTAAAGTGAAAAACATTTTTACTCTCCTCTATAAAATCTGCTTTCAATTGTTCATCAAATTTTCCATAATTATTATTTAAAATTGTACGTAATTTATCCTTTAAAAGGGAAATCTTTTCCGGAAAATATGTAGCAGCACAACCATCAGGACATATAAGAATTTGTTTAGGCATAGGACGTGTTGTTAAATCATCGGGATCTGTGGGCTTATCATCAATTTCTTCCTCAACATTACCGCCATCATTACTGCCGGGCCAGATTTTACGTGCCATCATACGTTTCTTTTGTAACAGTTGACCACCCGACATTAGGGCCATATACATTTGATAGGCATAGGCAAACAATAATATTTTATTGGCCTTATTTACTTGTTCCAAATGTTCCAAATATTTTTTTACAGCCGGACGTATTTCATAATTATCTTTCCAATTCTCACCATAAAAATAAACAAAATCTTTTTCAAATGCTTCAGTACGATGTAGTTCTTTGGGTAAGAGATCGTCGGGTAAGTTTGTTTCAAAGAATTTATAGATTTCATAGAAACTTAAGAGACCATCATACCAAACGGCATCATCGGACAAAGCTAATGAACAAAGAAAATTTTATAAACAAAAGATATTTAAATATAACTAATTATAGAGTTTTTGTAAAATTCTCGAACATACCAAATGCAAATTTTGCATTAACCAAAACATCACTTAATTTGTGAACTTCTTTTGTAGCCGCCCTTAGTTCTTTGGTAAATGTCATGTCCGGCTTTGTAACCTTCTCGTTTTCCGTTGGTGTAGACATTTTTTCTTAATTATTTATAGAATAATTTATCTGTTTTCTTTGTTAAATGCTGTAGTTTCTGTGGTATTTAATAATTTTTATAAGAACTTGAAGAATGTATACTTAATCTGCGTATTATTTAACAAGAGCGACACAAAAACAATGTCAGTCAACTTTTGTGTTTGTCAGAATAAAACAAAAAAGGAGAAACAATCAAAACAAAAACAAATCGAACAAAACAAAAAATAATAAACTTTCAATGTTGTCAACTATAACAGAAAAGTTTGAAAGAATTCTTGGGGTCCTTACAGTATTGAATTCAGATTAGGCTTAAAATAACATCCGTACGCTAATAGAATTTAAACATTTTTCCAAATGTTATATAAAAGCCCTTCGAACAAAAACAAAAACTACCTATACAAATTTATAATAATCGCGATATAGTATCCGTGCTATAGATCAATTTTTTCCGTTCGTTTCTATATATGAACAGTATGGATATCATGTAAAAGGAGACTAAAGCAATTTTTATAATACTTCAAAAAAAAATCAAAAATAAACATAGATATAACGGTATTTTTATTCATAACAAAAATTATATCCAACACTTAAAGCTATGGGTACCAAACCATACTCTTAATCCTATTATAACCAAAGATATGGAATTACAAAAATGAAAAATTGTTTAAAATCTACATTTTCTTTATCATTATTTGATAAATTTTTTAAATTTATAAATAAATAATAAATCAAAATGTTTGGAAAATATTTTCTTAGCGAATTCGTTTTTAATCAAATTTTGAACGTTTTTCGTAAAATCTTCCATTATCGTTTTTATAGAGCTTACTGTCACTATGCTCGAACAGATAAGTTCATTACCGTTAAAAATCTACCACACTTTTGGACAGCTTTCTTGTGCTCTGGCCTTGCTCCGGGCAGTTTGCTGCAAAAAGAATATTATTGGTTCTTGGATTTTTAGATGTTACTCCTCGGAGCTCATGACAAGACATACGGGTCTTAATTTATTCCCATTATGTGAAGAGTTTAGGGCATATATATTTAGACCAGATTCTACAATTTCCTACTTTAAAATGAAATTACCAGATTTCTTCCCCTAAATAAAAGGAACATACGTCAAAAAAATCTGGCATCACTATAACAACAATTTTATTGTTTACATTTTTTTCGAAGAAAATTTTATTTCTACCAATAAAATTTATTTACTTTTAGTAAAATAATTAATACAATAGTTTAAAATAAAATTAAAAAAAATTAAACGAAAAAATAATGAAATGCATCCTTTAAAGACTGCGAATACATCAAAATCCGATAAATGTCGCTGTTGTACAAATCCATCTTCCAAGTTTCTTGAACTAGATTCGACCAGCAAAAATTGTGGTACCGAAAAAACCTATAAGGATGTTTTATATGAAATAATCAACATTAAAGTATTGAAACTATTTATTCACAAAAATTGAATGATTCATTTAAACTTCTATCCACACCACAGGTCTCCTCCAATCATGAGAAATCCTTGACACAAAAACTTTGTCAAAAATGTTCTACACAACTTAGCAATTGTTACAAGTTTATTGTGCAGGCTCGTGAAGTTTATGAACAGTATTTAAAGAGCCTCCAACAACATGATATCGAGGATGAAGATGAGATTAAAGATTTTGATAATATTCCTGAACCTCTTATTGAAGTACCCATTGATTTGAATAGTGTGGATAAGGATACAATTTCGACAAAGGAAAGTCCACTTGCCACAGTTGAGAATCATTTGGCTGAGGATGAAATTAAAACCGAACCTGTAACTGCAGAGTGTGTATCCAAGTCAGATGAATTAATGCCGGCAGCTAGTATAACAAATGAAATCAAAGAAGAACAACCAGAATATGGAGATTACGATAAAAAGGTGGAGAAAAATGAGAAATCGAGTAGTTTAAATATAGAAGAAGTACATAAAGAACCTTTAATAGATACCACACAAGATGATGAAAGGTAAACTCCTATAATTTACTTAACAAAATAAAATTTATTTATGATATTCTTTCCTTTAAAGAGAACATTTCGATAGTTTCAATACTGATTCGGAAGACGATGAAGATGCTGAAGATCCCATATCAGAAGATGATTTTGATAAAGATCTGTCTAAAGCTCCAATAGCCATATCGTGTGATATTTGTCATAAAATCTATAAGGATAAGGTAGCATTAAGAACCCATAAACACTATACGCACATGCCCGATGAAAAGAAAAGACCTTGTCCCTTGTGTAATTTCAAATCTAGTCGTTTATCGAATTTAAAAGTACACATTGGTGTTGTACATGGTGCCGATAAGGTCAAAGAGATTTTCAAACCTGCCGATGATAATGGCGTACAATTTCCTTGCACTATATGTGATCAAAGTTTCAGACGTAAAGACACTCTCCAGAAACACATCAAACGTATACATCAAAATCCACAACCCAAAGAGCCACGCATTAAAGTTAAGATACCCAAGGAAAAAGAACGTTTTCTTTGCACCTATTGTGGTGGCTCATTTCGCACAAAATATGGTTTAAGTCGTCATGTAGTTATACATACCGGCGAGAGACCATTTCCTTGTGAAATTTGTCAGAAAACTTTTAAACGTCCCGAAGATTTGCATATGCATCGTATAATACATAGTGATGCAAAACCTCATCAATGTAAACAGTGTGGTAAAGCATTTAAACGATCTGATAAATTAAAGATACATATGCGAGTACATTCCGAATTGCGACCGTACAAGTGTAATGAATGTGAAAAAACCTTTAAATATCCAAATGTGTTAAGTACACACATGTTAATACATACGGGACAAAATCCATTTCAGTGTAAAACATGTGGCGAATCATTTTCACTGAGATCATCATTTAATACTCATTGTTTAAGAAATGGTCATTTGTAATAAGTTTAATTATAATTTTTTATTATTAAAAATAAAATTAATGTGTAAAATATATTTAAGAATAAAAATATATAAAGAAAAGAAATATTCGATTTTATAAAAACACAATCTCTATTCACTTATAAATTTTCAAGTCCTATCAAATTAGGTCCTCTAGATTCCAAAAAAATTACCGGGAGCGGAAGAAAATTTCTATTATCTCATTTAGTTGTTACAATTCTAGAAAAAAAAAAACTTCCGACTGATTCAGCTGTCGCTGAGTTGACAATCTTTGAATATAACTAGGGTCGCACTGGTCGCACTGGAGCGAAGATTCGAATGTTGAAAAAAAGTTTAGGACCCAAAATCAGTCAAAATTTCCAGAAAATTACTTAGTATGATAAGCAATATGAAGAAGATAATCTATAAATAGAGAAGCATAGTGACAGAAAGCACTATAAAAACGTTATAGATGGGTTTCCGAAAAAAGTTCAAAATTTCATCTTTAGTGATTAAATTATAAAAATTTATATTCTTGTAAATTGCAGTAATTTCAATCAAATAAAAAAATAAGACTGTTAGTTTAGTGGTTCCATTTTTTATTAACATACTAGAAGATCTAGGAAACTTTGTTTTGCTTTGTATAGGTGATATCCCTCCCCTTGGTCTTATCCGTCCTAAGTTTTGTCCAGTAAAACAGTTCCCTTAGAATGTTGTTGAGACCAAATTTAAGAACTCTCGCTTAAGATATTCGATAATCAATATTTGTATTGCATAGGGGTATCCCTCCCCTTGGCTATTTATCTCGAAAACTACTAGTTAAAAAAAAATAACTTAAAAAATCGATAGTTCAGAGAACTACACTTGTTTTCCTATAATTTTCAAAATACTTGCAATCGATTTCTTTTCATTAATAATACAATAATTATTGTTTTTATTATCTAAACTTATGACTTTATTTTTCATGACCACGTTTTCTACAATGATAATTTAATGATGTCCTTAATGCAAACGCTTCTCCACAAGTTTTACATGGGAATGGTAATTCACCTGTATGCATATACATATGAGATTTTAAAACACAAGCATATTTAAATGCTTTTCCACATTCATTACACTTAAATGGTCGTAATTCTGAATGAACACGCATATGTTGTCTTAATTTACCAGCAAGTTTAAATCCCTTGCCACATTTACTGCATATAAAAGGTTTATCATCACTATGTACAACTTCATGCATACGTAAACCCATTAAACGTTTAAAGGATTTATTACAAATTTCACATACATATGGCCGTTCTCCGGTATGGGTGCGCACATGAGTTTTAAGGCTACTTTTCCAACTATACGATTGACCACAATAGTTACAAAGATAACGTGGTTTTTCTTTGGGTTTCTCATTCTCCTCCTCATCAGTCTTAGTAATTTTTTTATTACCATCATCTTTTGGTGATTTCTTTTGATGTTTTTTTCGTATATGTTTGTGAAGATTATATTTGCGTGCATACGATTGGGAACATAAATCGCAGGGATAACGATTTTCTTTAGATTTAGCAATTGCAGTTTTTAAAAGTTCATTTACATTGTCCTCGCCATGAGACATTTTAATATGACGCTTTAAGGCAGATGAGCGACTAGCTTTATGAGAGCATAAGGGACAAGAGATTTTATCTTCTTCGGGCATGTGTATATAACGTTTATGAATTTTAAGTGTTTGTTCATTTCTAAAAACCTTATGGCAAATATCACAATTTTGGGGTATAGCCGATGTAGTAAATTCAAAATCATTTGAAGATTCCTCAGCAGCACTACTTTCGTCTGAGGTCCCAGAAGAGTTTTCCTCTTTAAAATTATCTAAATCAAAATCACTTTTAAACACAAAATGTTATTATTAAAAAGTAATAATCTTTAAAAAATATGAGGTCATATGATACCTTTCATCATTTTCATCTTTAAATTCATTATCAGTTCCTTCTAATTCACCGGAATGTTTCTCAATCATTTCTTGTTTAAATAGATTTTCCTCTATATTAATTTCTGGTATTTCCATAAGTGTTTCTTGTAAACTTTTAAATGTATCTTCAGTTTTAAATTCATTATTTTCTATATTATCCAGATAATATTGAGCTACTTTACAAGCTTGTTGTATAAACTTATAGGAATTCACCAATTGTGTGCCACATTCTACACAAATTTGTTGTGGCAATGTGTTTTCCTTAAAGGTAGGGATCTTAAAATTTTAAAAAATACAATTTGAATTTGATAGAAAATAGTTTTTAATTCCATTAGTTTACCTCCAGTTTAGTTATTTTTTGCCATATTTCCTGATATGAAGTTTGTTCCATATCCTCACAAGTGTTTGTTAATGATTCTAGTTTAACATAACTTTTTGTGGGTTCTAAACAACAACGACATTCAAGTAATGTTGGACTTGTTGAATTATAATTTAAAATACTCATATTAATTGGGGTTCAATTTAGTCGGAATAAATTTAGTAAAAAATGTGTGTATAAAGATTTGTTTACATTTTTTTCTTAAAAATATGAAGAAGAATTTTGTCTGTAGTTGCCAGATTTTCTCTTAGTGTTATTTCAAGTGCTTCTTCTTATTAATGTGGTATATAACTGTTGTATGTTTTTAGGGATAAAAGTCACCGTTAGTTGCTTTTACGTAAGTTTATGGGCCCATAAAACAAATAATATATAAAAATAGGTAAATTCTGCACAATAAATGATTTATTTAAAATGTTTTTCAGTTTAAATATTTTTCTTTCATTAACCTTATTGACAAATACGTATTTTAGGAGTTAGATCGAATAATTCTTAACATATATGTTAATAATCTTTAAATAGGATGTGTGTACGTAGCTGGACCAATTTTGATGATATTTTCAAAGAATCCCCTAATACCCGAAAGTTACATAAGCTTTAACAAGGAATTGTTTTAATGTACAAAACGCAGGACCTATTGGACCAGTCGGAGGAGGACCCCCTATACATTGCTAATATTGATTGTCGAAAGAAATTTAACAGCGAGTGTTTTTAAATTAGGTCCTTATCACTTGTTTTTCCGGACAAAACGTTGGAATGATAAGACCACGAGGAAAGGTAATCCCATACTTAAATTAGTTGTTGAAATTAAATGCCGATCACCTTATGGAGTGGAACTTTAATCCGAAACTAACTCCACCATGGGACATTATTCAATCCAACAACAAAGTGAGTAAAAACAAGTAAGACTGCTATGCTATATACGGTTATGCCGAATACAACACATGAACACTTAATGAGTCAAAAAATTAGTTATAGTTTTTGCTATAACTATTTTTTCTACTGAATCGATTTTTCTATTTTGGTAGTAAATGGCAATGAAGTAGATAAAACTTAATATCATGTCAAATTTTATTTTAATTTGTTAACTTATGATTGACAGTTCGAAAGTTCTTTGTCTAAATTTTGAGGTTGTCTCTGATATATTTTTACATGTTGAACCGATTTTGCTGGTTTTAACTGGGAAACTGTGTAATTGAACGGACGAACAACAGATATACGGACATAGCTAAATCGTTTCTGATTTTGATTTGATGCAAGAGTTTAAATACATTATGATTCCTTCTTAGCGTTATATGACATCACCATATTCGATTTGCCTTGAAAACACTGTTATAAAAACTGTCATTGAATTCTGTTTACATATTTTATTGTAAACAAACACTCAATAACAAAGTAACATAAAAATAACCAGCACTAAATTGCTATTTATTTTAATTTCTAGTAAAACAAAAGATTCCTCTAAAAGTTCATTAATAGATAATACAGAAATGGAAAAAAAGGAAAAACAAAAATGTCATTGTTGCACAAATCCCTCAGAAAATTTTATACAACTGGACACATTGATTGAGTCTACAGAAACAACCAAGGACAAAACATACAAGGATTTTTTATACGAAATAACAAAACTTAATGTAATTACATTACTTAAAGAAAATATAACAAAAATTAATAGCTAAATTTCCTTTCTACTCCCTAAGCTGACATCTCATCAGGAATATAATATGCCTCAACAAATCTGTCACAAATGTGGTAACCAGTTAAAAAATTCCTACACATTTGTGCAACAAGCTTGTAAAGTTTCACAACAATATCTAGATCAAATCGAATGTCGATATCACCAAGAAGATGTTAAAAATTTTGAACATTTTCCTGAAACTTTTTTCGAAATTACACAACCCACAAATGTACAGCAAACAGAAGTGGAATTTAAAGTTGAACCTTTGGAAATAGAATGTAATATAGAAATAAAAGAAGAAAAATTAGATACCACAGAAGTGTTGATACCAATAGCAGAACTTAATAAGGAATTTAGAGAGGAAAGGTATAAGTTTATCGACAATTTAAAAAAAAAGTATCAATATCAATATAAAACAAAGTTTTCTTTTAGAGATTCGTTAAAAAATTCCAATCCTAATGAACACTCATCATCATCTTCGGAAGATAATGACGATTCAGATAATGCAGAATCAATAAAAGATTTTAATATTGAAATAGATGACAAATCTTTAGCCAGATCTTGTGATATATGTCATGAAGTATATAGAAATCAAAAATGTCTTAATATCCACAAACGTTATACCCATATGCCGGAAGAAGATAAACTTCCTTGTCCTTTATGTACTTATAGAGCTAGTCGTACTACAGATTTAAAGGTTCATGTAGGTTTAGTACATGGTCAAGATAAAGTCCAAGAATATTTTAAACCAACAGTTAATTCCAATAAAGAATTTGCCTGTAATTTATGTCCCCGATCATATGGACGTAAGGATAGTTTACAGAAGCATATCAAAAGAAAACATTTGAATAAAACCTCAGAAGATGAAATACCCAAAAAGGTTAAACCTCCTAAACATGAGGATAAAAATCGTTTTCTTTGTACATATTGTGGTCAATCGTATGGTTACAAAAGTAGTCTAGAAGGTCACATACTATCACACACAGGAGAAAGACCATTTTCATGTGATATTTGCAACAAGACTTTCAAACGTTTAAATGATTTGCAATTACATCGTGTCATACACAGCGATGAGAAGCCACATCAATGTTCGGAATGTGGTAAAGGTTTTAAACGTGTTGATAAACTAAAAATACATATGCGTGTACATTCCGAATCCAGACCATATAAATGCAGTGATTGTGAAAAGACATTCAAGTATCCAAATGTATTAAAAACTCACATGCTTATTCATACGGGACAAACACCGTTCGCTTGTAAAACTTGTGGAGAAGTATTTTCTTTAAAATCATCCTTAAATAATCATTGTTTAAAAAATGGTCATATAAAATAAACAGTTTATTAAATTCTTTTATTACTTTTATGTTTTTGTTTTTATAAAAAACAACATAAATGGATTTAGTTATGATAACTTCAGGGGTTTAAAAATTCGAATAATGACTATTTTATGAAAAATAGGTAAATTTCACTAGAGGACCTCCATCTAAAGTTGCTTTTTTATTAAAGTTAAAAACTTTGTAGACAAATATTTAATATCTATTTAAACGCTTCATGAACTGTCTTGCTTCATGTTCTGGCAGATTTTTCGCAACTTTCTAGTCAAAAATTGTATGTTGCCGACACTCACTCTTATTTTTTATAGAGATTCACAAGATCTAACTATATTTGTATGATTTTATAAATGAAATAAACAGATAGGAGCATGTGCTCCCCCAAATCAACTCAAAAACATCTTGTGAAAATATTTTCAAAATATTTCTAACAGTTCAAAAGTTAAAGAATTATTTGCTGAGAAACACTGTGTTATGAAGGTGTAGGGTACACAAAAAAACAGATGATTTGCTGGCATTTTGTCAATACAATTTGCTAGTCTAGACACCGTATTACAAAAGTAAACAAAACTTTAATAAAAACAAAATGATAAGAAAATAAATAACAACAAAATTAGCAAAAATATAAATAAATAAATTTAAATTTATAGTGTAAAATAAATATTCGAAATTTTGTGTGAATTAAAAAACAAAATACAACTGATTTTGTATTATCGGGGCTTCAATATGAAAATTTTTCTATTAAATTGCAAAACGAAAATGTGAAATCTCTTTCCAAGAACCATAATAGAAGGAAAAGTCCAAATATGTCTAAATGTAGTATTTGCCATAAAACCTTTACCCAAGAGAGTGGGACATTTTTCATTGTGCCCAAAGATGAGAAGAGACGAAAGAAATGGAGTGCAATTTGTAGTAAACAGTTTTCCAGTAATGATCGTTTATGTGTTGAACACTTTTCCTCATCAGATATAATAAAAGAACATAATACTATAACATTAAAATCCACCGCTATGCCCTTAACTGATAGAGATGAAGAAAATATTGAAAATCCTTTAAGAGGGTAAGAAAACACTTAAATGTTAAAATTAATAAAACTTGACAAATAATTTTTATTTTATTATTCTTAGAGAGAATTTAGATTCTTCCCAAGAATCTATTAAGAATAATGAAAAAGAAAGGGCGAAGCAAAAATGCCGCTGTTGCACAAATCCTTCAGAAAATTTCATAAAACTGGATACTTTTATTAAATCCACAGATGCAATGGAAAAAACTTACAAGGATTTTTTATACGAAATCACTAAACTTAATGTAACTCAATACTTAAAGAAATTATAATAAAAATTTATAATTAAATTTCCTTCCAACTCGCTTTAGCTAACAACTCATCAGGAATATAATATGCCTCAACAAATCTGTCAAAAATGTGGTAACCAACTAAAAAATTCATACAAATTTGTACAACAAGCTTGTAAAGTTTCTCAACTATATGTGAAACAAATGGAACAACAAAATTCTCTAGAAGATGTTAAACATATTGAACATTTACCCGAAACTCTAATTGAAATGAAACAAACAGAAGAACCGCTTAAAATTGAACCTTTTGATATTGACTGTAATATAGAAATAAAGGAAGAAAAAATGGAAACCACAGAAGTGTTAATACCAATAGCAGATCTCAATGAAGAATCAATAGAAGAAAGGTATAGTAAATCAATAATTATGAAAATATTTCAATATTAATTTCAATATTCTTTTAGAGATTTTTTAAATAATTCCAATACCGAAGAACAATCATTATCCTCTTCATCATCTTCCGAGGACCATGAAGATTCCGATGAACCAGAATCAATTAAAGAATATGATATTGAAATAAATGATAAATCTTTAGCCAGATCTTGTGATATATGCCACAAAATATATAGAAATCAAAAATTTCTTAATATCCATAAGCGCTATACCCATATGCCGGAAGAGGATAAACTACCTTGTCCTTTATGTAGTTATAAAGCTAGTCGTTCATCAGCTTTAAAAGTGCATGTGGGTTTGGTACATGGTCAAGATAAAGTTCAAGAACATTTTAAACCTATTTTAGATTTGGGCAAAGAACATCCCTGTAATTTATGTACTCGCTCGTATGGACGTAAAGATAGTTTACGTAAACATATTAGAACAAAACATTCAAATAAACCATCAAAAGAGGAAGATGCACCCAAAAAGAGTAAACCTCCCAAACAAAAGGATAAGGAGCGTTTTCTTTGTACATATTGTGGTCAATCGTACAGTTCCAAATGTGGTTTAGAAAGTCATATTCTTACACACACAGGAGAAAGACCATTTTCATGTGATATTTGCAATAAGACTTTTAAACGCCTCAAGGATTTACAATTACATCGTGTGATACATAGTGATGAGAAGCCACATCAATGTTCGGAATGTGGTAAAGGTTTTAAACGTGTTGATAAGTTGAAAATTCATATGCGTGTTCATTCCGAATTGCGACCATATAAATGTAGTGAATGCGAAAAAACGTTTAAGTATCCCAGTGTATTAAAAACTCATATGCATATTCATACAGGACAAACACCGTTCGCGTGTAAAACTTGTGGTGAAGCATTTTCATTAAGAACTTCCTTAAATAATCATTGTTTGAAAAATGGTCATGTAAAATAAAATTTATTAAAAAAAACATTAAGTTAAATTTGTATTATTTTTCTGTTGTATTTATATCTCTGCAATGGTCCCTTCGTGCTCTTTTTAATGTAGGATAATTCACAGTGGCTCCATAACATTTTTTTGGAATTATTCTGTAACTTTATCCAAGTTGACTTAAAGTTCTGTAGAAATACAGGCCCTACCTGGTATTAAAAAACTAACATTCCTAGTAAGTTTTTTAACTGCAGCTGAACTTAGGCCAAAGATCTCCCCACAAGCTTTGAAAAAAAATTGATTTTTTGTTAAGTTCTCTAATCACATAGCACAGTATGTCTAAAATGATTTCTTCAAAATAATTCAGTAACCGTTAGAGATATCGTAATGAAATTTCACATAATTGGAGTTGAGTTATTTTGGAGTTAATCTGGAGGATTTCAAACTCCTATGTGGTCAGAGGCATAGTCTGTGATCCTCCAAAGCTGACTACCACGGATATGCTGATTTTTTTTAAATATGCACAAAAATTCAATAGGGAAGATCGAAAATTCTCAACACACATATCACTTGAATAAAAAGGAAACCAATAAACTTACAGTTTTATTTTTCTATTTGATTAAAATTATTATTGCAACAAAAAATAGTTTTAATTATTAGAGGTGAAATTTTGAACCTTGAATAACACATCTGTTGTTTTTTTCTGTGCTCTTCAATACTTTTTTAAACAAGAGTCCTTTATCTCTACACTGGCTTATTTCCGTCAGTTCAGAGGATTTTTCTCTCTTGGTGTAATGTATTGTTCTTGTATCACTCAAGGGCTTGTACAAGGACAATAGTATATACCAATTAAAAGGTCTTATAAAAGGAAGCAGCTATTTTTGTAAACATTCCTTGATGTAAATTTCGTTATTTACAGAGCCCGTTGTAACAAATGACTGGCTTCTTTTGTCGCAACATTTTAAAATTCTCTCGAGCATCAGCACCATAAAATGTTTGACCAAGAAGTTGCAAAAAATTTGCCAGAAGATATGTTTCGTCAAGAATATTTCTATTTGGAAAACTTGGTTTTAATTTCCGCGCTCTCTGTCTTAGAAATCAAATTTTAAGCAACGTTCTTGTCAGAAACTTTTTGAGCCTTTTATGTTTTTAAAAAACCTTTAGATTTTCGTACCAAATAGTCCGAGCACTGAGCTTACCGGGCTGCTTTGCTACCGAAAGTGTTTGGAGCTATTTTAAAAATGTTTTTTTTTTATTTTTTTGCTTTAGAAACATTATGTGGACCATTTCTTCTACATGAGCCAGATTTTCTATCAACGGATAAGTTCTCCCAGTACTGTTTAAGGCAGACCTTTTAATGCTTGGCCATCTTTTTGTAGGATCAAGTTGGTTTTTATTTAAAATATTTAATAATTTTACAACGCACTTTTTTCTGGTCCCTCATTTTAATCAAATTAACAAAATCTTCATTTGTTTGAAATTAAATAAATGGCATGTTTTTCACAAAAATAAATAAATAAATAGTACTTGGGTTAAAAGTTTGAATGAAAAACGTGTGTTAAGAATTTTTCGATCTTACTCCTTATAATAATCTGCACATTTAAGCGTATTTTTTTAAAGAGATTCACAGGACCTGTCTATGTTTGTATCATTTTATACATGAATTTGTCCAATTTAAAAACAAATTAACAGATTGGGAGTCCCTGACTTGAAAAACCTCTCATCTAATAATGTGATTTTTTTTAATATTTCTAACAGTTCAAAAGTTATAGAATTATTTCCAAAATAACTCGTTTGAAGCAACACTGTGTTATGAAGGTGTAGGGTACACAAAAAACAGCTGATTTTATTATTTTGTTAATAGAATTTGCTTGTCTAGACACCGAATTACAAAAGTAAACAAAATTTAATAAAAACAAAATGTTAAGAAAATAAATAACAACAAAATTAGCAAAAATATAAATAAATAAAAATTTATAGTGTAAAATAAATAAATTTGTGTGAATTAAAAAACAAAATACAAATGATTTTCTATTTCGGGGCTTCAATATGAAATTTTCCATTAAATTGCAAAACGAAAATGTTGGAAATCTCTTTCCAAGAACCATAATAGGAGGAAAAGTCCAAATATGTCTAAATGTAGTATTTGCCATAAAACCTTAACCCAAGAGAGTGGAACATTTTTCATTGTGCCCAAAGATGAGAAGAGACGAAAAAAATGGAGTGCAATTTGTAATAAACAGTTCTCCAGTAATGATCGTTTATGTGTTGAACACTTTTCCTCATCAGATATAATAAAAGAACGTAATACTATATCATTAAAACCCACCGCTATGCCCTTAACTGATAGAGATGAAGAAAATATTGAAAATCCTTTAAGAGGGTAAGAAAACACTTAAATGTTAAAATTAATAAAACTTGACAAATAATTTTTATTTTATTATTCTTAGAGAGAATTTAGATTCTTCCCAAGAATCTATTAAGGATAACATAAAGGAGAGGAAGAAACAAAAATGTCGCTGTTGCACAAATCCCTCAGAAAATTTCATAAAACTGGATACAATTATTAAGTCGACAGAAGTAAAAGGAAAGAAAACATATAAAGATTTTTTACACGAAATCACTAAACTTAATGTAAGTAATTGAAACTAGTTTTTACCCGTTTCTGCACAAAAATCTACTCCGTCCATTAAATTCAAATCAAAAAATCATACAATGAAGATTTGACGAAATTGAAAGAATTTCGCTAAAATATTTCTTCAGTTATTCGTTTATTTTTTTCAGTAAAACAACTCCTTGAGAAAAGGAATGGGAACAAATTTTAAAACTTTCACTGAATATAGTGCTTTAGATATTCCATTATTAAAATTGGCTACATTTTGTCCAGTAAACAACTCAATGGAAAAGTGATTGGGACCAAATTTTAAAACTTTCCTTGCAATAGTTATGAAGATATTCGTACCACTTCCCACGGTTCCATCCGTCCTACGTTTTGTCCAGTAAAACAATTCCTTGACAAACATTGAGAACATTCTCTGCTATAAATCTTTAAATATTCAATGATCAATATTTCCTTTGTATGAGGGGTACCACTCCCACTGGTTCTATCCGTCCTCTCACCAAATTGGCCCAGCCGCTTTGAAGTCTATACGTTACATACATACACACATCCTATTTTATATATTTATAACTAAATTTCCATCTAATATCCTTTAGCTAACGTCTCATCAGGAATATAATATGCCTCAACAAATCTGTCAGAAATGCGGTAACCAGTTAAAAAATTCTTACAAATTTGTTCAACAAGCTTGTAAGGTTTCCCAACTTTATATAGATGAAATGGAACAACAATATTCCCAAGAAGATATTAAAAATATTGAACATTTACCAGAAATTCCAATAGAAATTACACAAATTTCCGATAGCCAACAAATGGAAAAAGAGCTTAAAATAGAGCCTTTGGACATTGAATGTAATATAGAAATAAAAGAAGAAAAAATGGAAACTACCGAAGTATTAATACCGATAGCCGAACTCAATGAAGAATCTAGGGAAGAAAGGTTTGAAATTACCATCAATAATTTCTCAAATATAAATGATCAATATTAAAATATATTTACTATACTTTTAGAGATTTGTTAAATAATTCCAATACAGAAGAACAATCATCATCATCATCCTCCACTTCCGAAGATGAAGAACACGATACTGATGATGAGCCAGAATCAGTTAAAGATTTTGATATTGAAATAAATGATAAATCTTTAGCCAGATCTTGTGATATATGCCATAAAGTATATAGAAATCAAAAATTTCTTAATATTCACAAACGTTATACCCATATGCCGGAAGAAGATAAGCGTCCCTGTCCCTTATGCAGTTTTAAAACCAGCCGCTCATCTGCTTTAAAAGTGCATGTAGGTTTGGTTCATGGTAAAGACAAAGTTCAAGAATACTTTAAACCAGCAGTAAATTCTAATAAACAATATGCCTGTGATTTATGTCCTCGATCATATGGACGTAAAGATAGTTTGCGAAAACATATTAAAACACAACATTTAAATAAACCGTCACATGATGAGACTGATAAAACAGTTAAGCCATCAAAACAAAAGGATAAAGAACGTTTTCTTTGTACATATTGTGGTCAATCGTATAAATCAAAATGTGGTTTAGATAGTCATATTCTGGCACACACCGGAGAAAGACCATTTTCATGTGATATTTGTAGTAAAACTTTTAGACGTATAAAAGGTTTGCAATTACATCGTGTCATACATAGCGATGAGAAGCCACATCAATGTTCGGAATGTGGTAAAGGTTTTAAACGTGTTGATAAGCTGAAAATTCATATGCGTGTACATTCCGAATTGAGGCCATACAAATGTAGTGAATGTGAAAAAACGTTTAAGTATCCAAATGTATTAAGAACTCATATGCATATTCATACAGGACAAACACCATTCGCGTGTAAAACTTGTGGTGAAGCATTTTCATTAAGAACTTCCTTAAATAATCATTGTTTGAAAAATGGTCATGAAAAATAAAGAAATAAAAAAAGGAAAACTATAAATAGATTATTTTTTCTTAATACACGTTTTTTATGAAGACTTTCATCCCAAGTATTGTCTGATTTTCTTCCAATGAAGGTTACTCTACATTTTTATCCGATACTTTCATGAGTTTGATACAGCTGTCGCTGAGGGACCAGTAAAAATTGTGTACTAAAATTATGCAATATTTTTAATAAAACCAAACTTTGTCCTACAAAACGTTGTCGAAGCATTCAAAGGTCTGCCCTCAAACTGTTTCCAATGTTATTATTCAGTACTGGGAAAATTTGTCCATTGATAGAAAACATTGTTCAGGTAGAAGGAATTATCAACATGAAGTTTCTTAAGTAAAAAATATAAAAAACATTTTCAAAAAAGCTCCCAACACATCCGGTAAAAGCAGGCCGGTTAGCTCAGTGCTCGAACTACTTGATACGAAAGGTTAAAACTAGTGAAAAGCTTAAAATCAAAATGCAATCAACATATACCATAGAGTTCTTGGTATGGCAAGCAGTTGCAGTTGCGGTAAAAGAAGCCAATTATTTGTTACAAAGGGCTTTTTAAATATCAAAATTTACATCAAGAAATGTTTAAAAAAATGTGTTCACTTATTTTTGAACTGAATTGTCATCCTGTAACTAGGGTAAACAAGCCTTCGAGTGGTTCAAGAACAATAATGTGGCTAAAGTCAGTGGATAAATATTGGGCTCTTGTTTAAAAAAGTTAAAATAATAGTAATTTTATTCAATTAAAAATAATTAAAACTGTATGTTTCGTTTTAATTTTTACGTATGTATGTTAAGAATTTTTCGATCTCACTCCTTATGTGAGATTTATACATATTGAAATGAAATTAAGAAGTAGATCTTATATGGAAGCTATAAGAAATAATGATGCAATCTCATTGTTATACTCTACACCTTCATGTTGGTTGGTCAATACTTCTCCTTAGCTAACCAACACCTAGAAAAAAAACACTTTTATATCGCATAAATCTCATATAACTGTCATAATATCATAAATATATTGCACTTGTGAACATTAATCAGAAAACCAAATTAAACGAGGGTCGTTCCATTATTTTTCATAGCTAAATTTTATAACCAACAACGTTTATCATTTGGCTATCAATTCACGATGTTTTTGTTTTTTTCTAAAATGTAAACAAAAACAATAGTTATGCTATCAACTCATAGTGAATTTTTGCTTTTTTGAACTGTAAACAAAACGAAAATTTTATTAAAAACTTTAAAAATATAAATTACATTTTACAAATTATTAAAAAAGATTGTTAAAAATAAAATGTATGAAAATACACAACAAAAGTGTAGGACATGTCTTAAAAACAATAAAACTACTTTCCCTTTAAGTAAACTTGCCATTGGAATCAATCCCAAAGTTACCTATGGACAATTACTAAAGGAATACACCAGATTAGAGGTAAAAAAACATTAAAATAATATTAAAATTTACTTAAATTCAAGTTCACACTATTTTAAATTGTTATTATTATTTTAGTGTCCTCCCGATTATGAGCGTCTTTTGCCTCAATATTTATGTTTGTTATGTTGCCGTGAACTATGTAATCTGTACAATTTTACACGACAAGCTCAATATTGTAATAATAAACTTGTTAATATTATTACTAACAAATTAACTAGTTTTCAGGAAAATGTTATAAATATTAAAAAAGAAAAGAATGATGTTAGAAATGAATATAATTCCCAATTTTATGAGTTTAGAATTGTTAATCCTAATGCATTTTTAAAAACAGAGATTTTGGAAGAGAGAACAGAAAATGAAACACCTGTACAATATTATATAGAAGACGTTGATATAATAGAACATAATGAAAGGTGAGTTTATTTGTTTTTAGTTAAATAAACATTTTAAATTTACAATTTGGCATAAATCTATTTTCCTGAATTCAATAGATTTTAATATTTTCGTTCCGTTTTCTTATATTCTTAGAAATATATGGATTAGAAGTTTTGGTATAAAATCCATTTATCTCTTCACCAAAATGATAGCTTGAACTGTTATATCGAAGTATTTTTTTAATGAAAAAATAAAATCATAAAAATGTATTTTCTTTCCAATTTAGTACGTTAATAAAGGGTTAGCTTATCAAATCATAGAAATGGATAATTTCTCCTAATGCAATACGTTAATAACATGAAATACTAAGTGGGTTAGGGATATGATATGGGTATCAAATGAAAACTGGAAGTGTAGTACAGAAGTTTTGATAAGAATGAGAAGTACCATTATATCGTTTCATTTTTGAAATATGGGCATTTTTTGTGAAAAAAAATCATATTAAAAAATCATAACAATTATTCTTGTGGGTTAATAATATAATATTTCTTATATATCATTGAAGAGGACTGTTTAAGGCCCATTAAATCCACATTGTTACCATACATTATCTATAGCAGGCAACTTCCATACATATTGAATGAATCCTTCTGAGAATTTAACTCTAAATTCGATTTATTGCCAACCAAGGCTTTCAATGACTAAGGAAAAATTTTAAAATTCCCTAACACTCTAGGAGATCGTTTTTTAGCATGCGGCGACTATAACGCCAAACATATACATAGATACTCCCAGAATTAGTCAGTTAAATAAGGTACTAGTTGATCGTAAAACAGACTTCGTGTCCCCTGGCGAGCCAACATAGCGAACATACATACAACATAAATACCGGATTTCCTTGAAAATTGAGAAGCGAATTGTAAAGTACGAAATTATCAGCTGCAAAATTGGGACTGTCGTATTAGGAAAATATAACAAAGAAAAATTATTCAATACTTAAATGATAGAAAATCCCAGTTTAGCTGTTTAGCTTTCGAGAAAAACTCGGAACCATTGGACAAGTAAATCGCTTACTTAGAGAGATTAAAAAATATTTTGAATAAAAAAGTATTGTTCAGCAATATTTGATTTTGGATGATCAGCATTTCAGGGTAAATAGTAAGGAATTTATAACTGGAGAATTCTGTATAAGAGCAGGTGTTTCTAAGGGTGGTGTTTTAGAACCGACTCTTTATTTAATATATACGTCCAACTTGCTCTTATGTGATGATCTTACAATTTCAACATTGGTTGATGATACGGCAATTCTCAGTATACACGAGTACTCTAACTTGGAAACATGGTTGAAGAATTAGAGAATAAAAGTAAAAGTAATGAAGAGTAAGCTTGTCACCTTCGCTCTTTGAAAACGATGCTGTCCACTATATTCTATTAATGCTTTTAAAATCCTTAGGAGGACAATATAGCTTATATTGATTAATTAACCATTAGTCCATGTTAAATTAGAAGCGAAAAAACATCCATTGAGACTTTCATTAGTAATTGAAGAGTTTGAAAAATTCAAAAGCACAATACAATTTATTAAAATATCAATCATACATTCATTTATTAAATCTTTTTCCCTTTAGTGACCAAAATAATACAACTTTGGATTATATTTCTAATGGAAATTCTAATGATGAATCTTTGTCATCTGAAACACAGACTGTATGTCCCATATGTAAAAAAACAATTGATAAGGATATAAATTTATTAACCCACATACGTATACAACATGATATTAAAATGCCCCGTATAAAACCAAACTTTCAAGTAGAACAACAACGTCAACAACAATTTATATGCCGAAAATGTCCTAGTAAATTCATTAAGAAAACTAATTATCAAAAACATCTGAAAGTTAAACATAAAGGAAATGGAAAAATAAATCATAAAATTATTAATTGTAATTCATGTGATTATACAGCACGAACATATGCAGCTTTAAATTTTCATAAACGTTCGAAGCATGGCAGTGAAGATGATAAATTTAAATGTACATTTTGTTCATATACAAGTTTAAAGAAATTTAGTTTATTATTGCATGTAAAAAAGTCCCACAAGGAATTAATAAAAACATTGAAAGCTGATTTGGAAAGCAATACAGAACGACAAGGGTAAGTTTATTTAGTGATGAAAGTTTGCTTAAAAGAAAAACAACTAAACTTTTGCATTTCCAGAAACTCTAACGCAGCAAATCAAGAGAATTCTTTCCTTGTGGACTATAAAACTTTGTCTCAAAATAATATAAAAACTTCTTCCAACAATGATTCTGATAATGATGATTTAAGTAATGAAATGTTTATAAGAAATATTTTAAATATTAAAAAACGTTATACGAATCGTATACCATCTCGTCTATTACCACGACGTTGTGATGAATGTGGTAATATTTATAAAAATTTAAATTCTCTTAAAACTCATAAGAAACAAGTTCACATAAGTGAAGATAAATATTTTCTATGTCCAAATTGTGGGAAAAAATTAAAGTCTAAAGCTAATCTAAAGATTCACTTGAAAAATGCTCATAATCCTCAAACTTCGAAATCGGAAATTGATAAATCTTTACCATTCCCAAAACCTAAAGAGAAACGTTTTATGTGTACGGAATGCTCTTATATTTGTAGTGCTTTAACGACTCTCAAAATTCACATAAATCGTCATCATACTGGTGAAAAGCCTTATAAATGTGATATATGTTTTAAATCATTTATAGTACCATATGAATTGAAAATACATCGTTATTTACATACTGGTGAAAGACCTTATAAATGTCCGATTTGTAGTAAAGGTTTTCGTTGTAATTATCAGATGATTAAACATAAAAGGATACATAATAATGAAAGACCCTATAAATGTAAGGATTGTGATAAAAGTTTTACACAATCATATAATTTATCATTGCATAAACGTGTACACTTAAAGGAGAGAAAATTAAATTGTAAAATTTGCGATAGATTATTTGAAAATCAAACATTATTGAATATGCATTGTATTAATGAGAATCATCATGATGAAGTTGTTTAACAAAGAAATTTTATAAGTTTAAATAAAAATAAATTAAAAAGATATGAAATTAATAAAAAATATATTTTCTTTCTTTCGTTTAAAAGGGAAAAATACCTAAATTTGGCTAAAGGAAGGATTTAATGCAAAAACTATTTGGTTGACATGAAAACGCTATTATCTGAATTTTCGAGATATAGGGTTCCTAAGTATGGACTTAATCTAGACATTCCTTGTGTATATATTTTCCTGCATCGACAATAATTGACGGAGCTCAATGAAATTTGGCCTTAGTATTTGGTAGAGACCTGAGAAGTTTTCTATTTGAAACCAGCATAATCGGTTCAGTATATTAAAAGATATAAACCGAAAACTTAGGCAATCCTAAAGCTCAAGGGAATAATTGTCAAATAGTGAATATTCAGATACTAATGTTTTCATTGCAATCAAATACTTGTGTAAATTGTCTTAAATTATAAATCAACAACAATCAACAGGGTATTGAAGATTCAGCATAGTCGAATATAGCATTCCTATTTGTTACTTTTAAATGGGAATACAGCTAAGATTGGTTAAAAGAAGGATTTTAAGATAATGTATAAATTTTTTACAAAAATATTTGGTTGCCATGAAAACACTTGGAAAGAAAAAGTTAGTGGAACATAATCTGATATCAGAAATTTTGTGAAGAACATAAGTTAATTAATTCATTAATATTGTACTTGTACTGTAAATTAAAACGAATAACGCTAGTTATTCGTTGTGCGACAGTTGTAACAAACTAATGTTTTTTCCCCAAGAAAGAACTATCAGGTGCAGTCGAACTGTTACAACAACAACTGAGATATTATTTGATTTGTTCAATCTAGTTATTTTTGTTAAACATTCCAGTTATTATGGTTAATGTAAAACAATTGTTAATCTGATTAAAATGAGTGACCAGGAAAATGTGGAAACTAAAATTATTGTTTCCTGTTAAGCAGTAACGGAAAAATTTGTCCGTTGATAGAAAACCTAGGAATTGTACAGGTTATGTCTCTTAAGCCAAAAAATAGAAAACATTTTAAAAGAGCTCCCAACACATCCGGCAGGAAAGCAGCCCGATAAGCTTAGTGCTCGGACAATTTGATTAAATAAGTTAAAGCTAATGCAGGTATAAAAACATACAAGGTTCAAAAAGTTCCTGTAACGAACGCTACTAAAAACTTAAAATTGAAGTAAAGTTTTCAAAAAAAATCTTGTTGCATTTTTCTCAATTTCAATTGTCAAAAATTGTATGTTGTTGATGCTTAAGGGAATATTGAAGAAAAGTTGAGAACCCAAAAGTAAAGGCTGCTTCCATTCATAAGACTTCATAATGTGTCCACTTATATTTGGCCTGATTTGGCATTTTTAAAATTGAAATCTTTTCGAGGAGCGATAACAAATAAACTGTCTTTTAAAAATTAAAATTAAACTCTTTGAAAGATCCGATATTATGAATAATAAAAAAAAGAGTCGAAAACTGAACCTTGATATAAAAGGCTCTTCAAAAATAATCTTATTTTTGTCTCTTTGTTTGTGTATGAAAATGAGAAGAGAAAATATTTTTTTGCTCTCTTCAAATCTACCGTAAACACAAAACATCTGTTTTTAAAATATTATCATGTTATCAACACACAGTGAATGAAAATTAAACAAACAATAACACAACTGACACAAAAGAACTTAAAATTATTAATAATTTTTAAATTAAATAAAATCAACTTTATTTCTATAAAAAAATGAATGAAAGTAAATTACAAAAATGCCGGACATGTCTAAAGAGTACAACCAAAACATTTCCTTTAAACAAACAAGCTCGGGGTTGTAATCCCAAAACAACTTATGGAGAAATTTTGAAAGAATATGCTAAACTGGAGGTAAAATTCTTATGGGAATTTTATTATTTTTTTATATAAAAAATAAACAAATCGATATATTTTAAATTATTTTAGGGCTCCAATGACTATGAACATTTAATGCCTCAATTTTTGTGTTTTCTGTGTTGTCGGGAATTAAGAAATACCTATAATTTCATACGTCAGGCCCAGTATTGTAATACAAAACTAATTGATGTTATTTCCAAACAGTTAGACTGTTTACAAGAACGTATAATTGATTTACCACAACAAAGTAGCCAAGAGTTGGAAAATGATACAGATATGGAGATTAAATTGGAAAGAAGGAATGATGAAGGAGAAATAAATAAGCTCAATGAGGTGGAACATAATAAGGAGAAATTAAATGAATCTTTTGATAGAAACGAATTAGCTAGTGATGGTGAGAATAATAGAGAGGAATTAAATGAAAAGTAAGTAATTTTTTTACCCGATACCCACAGCTGCACAATAATTCTCCTCAGTACTAGATCTCGAAAGAAATTTCAGAAATCACGACGTGTAAAATTCATGCAATGGTGATTTTATGGAAAATTTTTAAAACAAATAGGGTTACAGGGTGCCCTATCCATTCTAAAAATATTCAATAAAACAATTTCATAGGAATGTGACAAAATTTGGACCAATTATTAATTCGGTTTTCTTTAATTGTATATGATGTGGTCATACCACCTATTTTCTCATGTAAAACTGTTTTACTGCAAAAATTGTACGATGGTCCTATCTGTCCTATATTTTTTTCACCACAACATTTCTTAAAAAAGTAATTGCAACTATTTCGATAGTACTTTAAATAATCGATAGCTAATACTAAATTTTTATTGCGCCTTCCTCTCCTCTTGATCCTCTTAAGTTTTGTACAGTAAAACTGTTCCTTGAGAAAGTTATTAATACCAACACTCGCTGTTTTAGTTCTTTAGATATTTGATAATCAATAATTTATTTGTATTGGGGGTACCCTTCCGTCAGGCACTATCGGTCCAACCTTTTGTCCAATAAGAGTTACTTGAGGGAGTAGTTGGGACCTAATTTGAGAATTCTCCTTATAGTTCCTTAAATATTTGTATGGGGAGCACCCCTCCTCTTGGTCCTATTTATCTTTCGTTTTGTGCGGTAAAAAGAGTTCCTTGAGAAAGTAGTCGGGACCAAATTTGTGTACTTTCTCTGTTATAGTTCTTTAGTTATTCTATAATCAATATTTCCTTGGTATGGGAGTACCCCTTCCCCTGGTCCAATCCGAATTTTTATATATGTAAATATAAATAGTTAAATGATTCATATTTTTTCTTTTTCTTTCTAAGTGACCATAAAACCGTTTTAATCGGGGAACCTTTTAACACTTCCGTGACTAAAGAGGAATCTCCTTCAAGAGGAATCCATTTATATAATAAAAATCTTAGATTTGAAGAAAACATATTAACACATATGCATTCCCACCATGATATTGAGAGTCCTAACAAAGTATTAAATCCATCTTGTAAATTGGAAACAAAGGATACTTTTGAATGTAAATTATGTCCAAGTAAATATACAAATAAATATTCTTTATTATATCATTTGAAAAATAAACATGATATAACGAATGAGAAAAAAGTAGTCAAGGAAAAAGCCAAAGAAAAACTTATTAAATGTCGTTCATGTGACTATACAGCCCGGACTTATGCGGCTTTAAACTATCACAATCGTTCAAAGCATGGCAGTGAAGATGATAAATTTAAATGTAAATTTTGTCCATATACAAGTTTAAAGAAATTCGATTTATTAACTCATGTAAAAAATTCCCATAAAGAATTGATTAAAACTCTTAAAGCCGAGGCAGAGGAAAAGCAGCAACAAGAAGAAAAAGAAGGGTAAGTTGAAATTAATTTAAAGTTATGGACTTGCAAATAAATTATTTGAACTGATTGTAGGGAATCAACCATAGAGCAAACAAATCATTCAAAAGATGCTTATCATTCCCTGCAGGAGAGTGAAGAGGAAAATTTCTCTTCTAGTGATTATGATAACATACCTTTGGCTCAAAGAATCTCACAGGCCAGAACTCATAATACAAATTTCACTAATCTTACTGCAGCAGAGGATAAAGAAGAATTTAGTGATGAAGAGTTCATAAGAAATATTTTAAACATTAAAAAACGTCAACCCAAATCACAATCTTCGAAATCCTTAGCCCGTCGTTGTAATGAATGTGGTAATATTTATAAAGATTATAAAGCTTTGTACGCCCATCAAAGACATGTTCATATTAGTGAAGATAAATATAGTTTATGTCCTCATTGTGGTAAAAAATATAAACGTAAAACAGATCTAAGAATTCATATAGAAAAAGCTCATCTGGCTAAAAATTCTCAAACCTCGGACGTTACAAAACAACCAGCAAAAGTTCGTGAAAAACGTTTTATGTGCACAGAATGTTCGTATGTGTGCACCACCATCACAATATTAAATATTCATAGAAATCGTCATCATACTGGTGAAAAACCATATAAATGTGATATATGTTTTAAGTCATTTATAGTACCATATGATTTAAAGATACATAGCTATTTACATACCGGCGAAAGACCTTATAAATGTCCCATATGTTCGAAGGGATTTCGTGATAATTCTCATATGATTAAACATAAAAGGATACATAGTAGTGAGAGACCGTACAAGTGTAAAGAATGTGGTAAAAGTTTTACTCAATCATACAATTTATCCGTACACAAGCGTACACACTTAAAGGAGAAAAAATTAAATTGTGCCGTCTGCAGTAAAGTATTTGAGAATCGATCATTATTAAATTTACATCGTATTAATGAAAATCATCACGATGAAGTTGTATGAATAGAAATAATACGATTAATAGTAATAATCTTTGTAAATATGTAGATATATAGAAATGTAATAGAAATTTAAATTTTGTAAATAAATCGAAAAAAAAGGTTATGATTTATAGTCGCGAAACTTAACAAATGAACGAACCGGTCAGTCTACTTTCCTGCCGAATGTGTTGGAAGGAGCGCTTTTGAAAATTCTTTATATTTTTTTTGGTTTAAATGTTTTAATAAAAATGTGTGTTAAAAATTTTTCGATCTCACTGCTTAAAAACAAATTTGAAGTAGGATTGGTTGTAGCAGTTAAACAAATGCCATACTGTAGCTTGAAACAGCGGAATTTGTGATGTTTCTGTGTACGAAAGAGGTGAAGTGATAGAAAAAATGAAGGACACGAAGGTATTGAAAATGAAGAACCAGATAAAAACATTTGAATAGTTGCAGAACTATAAGCTACAGAGAAAATTTTCGCCTATAGGAATCCCCTTAGCCATTCGGTACTATTCACGGACCCTATTATTTCCTCTAACCCATAACCAGTGAGATCCACTAGTTTCTTAAAGTACTGCAGGCATGGAAAGTGACACACAATGTGACCAATTGTCTCTTCTGCCTCGTGAATATCCCAATTGAATATATGCATACTAGAATTTCTTCTTTTAAATTGTCCGTGAACCCTTAGAACTAGGATTTAGCCGTGACCATAAAGTTCTAACCATCATTAAGTCAGTCCGTTCACTCCATGAATGATTCACCTAAGTCTAAACGAATAACTGACGGCCGCACAACTAATTCATTTCCTATCTGTTCACATTGGATCGGTCTATTATTATTATTATTATTATTATTATTATTATTATTATTATTATTATTATTATTATTGACATAGCTCCCATACAAGACCCACTTCCAAATAGTACATTCAAGTTTATAAACTTCACATATACTCTGTCACCTGAGATCCTTTAAATACTTAATTAACAATTTCTATATAAAATTTTTCACCTTTAGACTATTTTGCATATATTTTATCAATAAAATACTTTAATAATATTTGAAAAGAAATATTTTTATAAACTAAATTTAACTTAAAACTATTTTATAAATGATGTAAAACTATTTACCCCACCCATGTGAGGCACTGGTGCTGGTGGTGGTACCATAAAATGTTGTTGTTTAGTTTGATGTAATTTCAATGAATTACTTTGTGTGAATGTACTATGACAAACACCACAGACATAAGGCCGTTCTCCCGTATGAATACGTCTGTGTATGGTTAAGTCTTTTGATTGTTTAAAGGCTTTCTCACATTCATCACATTTATAGGGTCGTTCATTGGAATGTGTACGTATATGAACTTTTAATTTATTCGATCTGGCAAATGCTTTTTCACAGATGGTACATTTAAATGGTTTCTCTCCCGTATGAGAACGACGGTGAGCTTGTACATCTGAAGGACGATAAAAGGCTCGATCACATATATCACATTTGAAAGGTTTCTCTCCCGTATGCCTTCGTATGTGAACTTCCAAATAATAAGCTGTATCAAACTTTCCACCACACAAGGTGCATAGGAAACGCTTTTTGGGTAATAAAACACGTTCAGGTTTTTTCTGTGTGGCATCCGGATTGTGTTTGGTTTTCATATGAGCCAGCAGATAATATTTGGTAGTGTAAGTGCCGTCACATTTTTCACAAGCATATTGTCGTGGCAATTTTCTTTGTTGTATTATATGTTCCTCTATGGGTTTATCTTTATGATGTATTCTCATGTGGGCATACATATTATGACGTCTTCCCAAATTTTCCCGCACAATAGGGGCATTGTACTTTTAATTCTTCTGGCACATGAGTGATACGTTTATGACGTTTCAATTGACTAGCATTTTCGAAAACTCTATCACATTGTTCACAAGTTGTGGGTATATCATCGTCCACATTTTTCTGTTTAACTTTTCTGGTTTTCGCTGGTTTTTGTTGTTCAGTGTTTGTTTTTTCTTCTTTATCTGTAATTTCTTTGGAAGATGATTTTATATCTCCTTGAGCCCATTCAGCATCGTTGGAGAAATTGGATTCATTATCACTGTCTGCTGAGGTATCATTATCATGTTTACCAAAATCATCTTCAAATTTATCGTCTGCCTCAAAATCCTCCTCACATTCAGATAAAGTTTTTGTTTCCAAAACATCTTTTAGAAGTGAACTAAAACGTTTTGTTAAAAATAAAATAAACATCAGTTGAAAAAATCTGTCTTTCCTTCAACTTTACCTTTCTTTGTGATCTTGTTTGTTGAACCCGGTATTCATATCTAAATTTCCATCTTCTGGTTCTTCTTGTTTTAAATCCAATTGCAGTTTTGTTACGTTATGTTTGCTATCGGCTCCTGCCTCATCTTCATCTTCCATTTTGATTTCTAAACAATCTTGTATATCTATTTGAGCTTCCTGTAAACAATTTATGTGCTTATCATCGTCATCCTCCTCCTCAACTCCATCTTCCATATTTCCCCCATTAAGCATAGACCATAATTTATCATTGGCCTCATGAGCTTGCCTTACAAAGGAGTAAGCGGATTTCAATTTACGTATACAACAACCACAAATACTTTGTGGCATTTCATTGCAGGATTCATCCATAACCTTTTTGATAAAACATCTTTTTTAATTCTTCCAATTTTATCCTTATTTAATAGTTTTTACCTCTATATGTGTTAGATCCTTTAGTAATTCACCATAAGACTTTCTTTCCTCTTCATCATCATCTTCGTTAATGGTTTTTGTTAGCAGCTGTAGTCCTTTGGAACCATTTAAACAAGTTCGACATTTATTTTTAAAATTATTATTTTTACTCATTCTATTTAATTCAAAACTTTATTTTTACACTTTCTTTCAAAAATTTCTATCCTTAAAATCTCTCTATATTTGTTTGTATTTAATGAATGACTTTTTTGAAATTTTTTCGCGCATTCACATTGCAATGATAACATTAAGTTATATTATGACACTGAGGATAATTTTGTACTGTAATAAATTCAAATTTTGATTTGAATTTATCTCTTCCTGAAAATTTACATTTTTATTAAAAACTAGCAGACCCGGCAAACTTCGTTTTGCCGAAAAATGTTGTTTTGTATAGTTTTATATGTCCTGCGTAAAACAGTTCCTTGAGAATGTTGTTGGGACGAAATTACAATTCTTAAGATATTCGATAATCAATATTTGCTTTGTATAGGGCATATATATCCCCTTTTCTTATCCGTCCCACGTTTGCTCCAGTCAAAAAGTACCTTGTGAAAGTGGTCTGTATCAAATTTGAGAACTCTCGCTGTTATAGTTCATTAGATATTCAATAATTTATATTTGCATTATATGGGCGATACCCCTACCCCGGTTCTTGCTTTAACCACACCACCCTCTGGATCTATTTGAATTTCTTATAGCCTATGTTACTTTCGGGTATTTTGTGATTATTCTGTGAAAATTTCATCATAATTGGTCTAATCGTTTTGGAGTCTATTCGTTACATACATACATTCATACAAACATATATACACACTATCTCTTTTATATATCGATATAAATTCTCAAGTTTCAGTAAATATTTGGAAGAAATGGAGTTGAAATTGGTAGATGGTAGAAAAGAATCTGTTCTTTATAGAGGTACGGGGTTAAAGTATGCTTTAGAATAAATGATAACTGTAGCATCCCATAGATGAAGATCTTTGCCATCAAGAAAGTGGACAATTGGCTCATGAATTAGAGTATATCGAGATATATCAGGATCTTTACAGATAACCTACAGAATATCAGATCTATAGTATCGATACTAACGATTGAATGCCGGATATCTTTGAAGCAGATAACGAGTCATAAGGTGGTTTAGGTGATTTGGATTATTAGCCATGGTAATTGCCTCGTAATAACATTGCAGATGGACTTGCTAAGAGAATGGTGTGATGCTTGGTGATAATTGCACCGACTATCGAAGGATGATGACAAGAATGATTTTGTTTTGGTTGTCTTGAAGAAATAGAAGAGACAGTTATTCAGTTACTGCGTCTCTGTCCAGCATTTTTGGAATACCGCATTTATAACCTAAACTATTGAACGGAAGATTGAGACAGTCACGTCTCGCATTTGTAGTGTGTAAAGATGAAACCACTGTTGCTGTCAAACCCAACCTACAGTTTTGAAAGCGGCTAGGCCGCTTGATAATTTGAATTTTTTAGTGAAAATTTGAATTTTTTAGTGAAAATGTTAATTTTTAATGAAAATTACGATTTTTTTTTTGTAAAAAATTTGATTTTTTAGTAAAAATTTTATTTTTTGAAATTTAAATTTTTCAGTGAATAATTAAATTTTTGAGTAAAAAATTAATTTTTGGCTTCATATTCAAACGTAATGAATATTTCTAGTAAACATGCATATTCACCGTTAAAATTATTATTTTAATTTCTCTAAGTGTTGACAACATTGATACCATCAATTTACAGTGAATGATTGAAAGAAAATAAAATCAACAAAAACAAATTATAAACAATCAATCTTCCATATAAACAAAAACATAAGAAAGAAAAACCACTTTAATTTTAAGAATAAATTTTTTAAAGAAAATTAAATAAAAAATGAGTAAAAATAAATTAAAAAATAAATGTCGAACATGTTTGAATGGAACAAAAGGTTTACAGTCGCTAACAAAAACGGCAACAGAAGAAAAAGAGGAAACAAAATCTTATGGTGAATTGTTAAAGGATTTAATGCACATAGAGGTATGAAATCAAAAAATAATGTAAACATAAATCAAGATTAACATTATTTCTTACAAGATCATGGATGAATCTTATAATAAAATGCCCCAGGCGATATGTGCTTGTTGTATACGCAAATTAAAGTCGGCATATGCTTATGTACAACAAGCCCTGGAAGTTAATGATAAACTTTGGTCCATCATCAATTACAATTGTGGTGATGATGACAATGAAGATAAGCCTTTAGATTGCCTACAAGAAGCTCAAATAGACATACAAAATTGTTTAGAAATCAAAATGGAAGATGAGGAAGCGGCAGAAAATAAACATGAAGTAACAAAATGTAAATTGGAATTAAAACTAGAAGATCCAGAAGATGTTATAACCACATTAAATACAAGTGTAGATAAAGTAACAAGTACCAATAAAGAGTCTCAAGAAATGTTAGTAAAATTATCAAATATAATTCCAAAAAGCCTAAATTTAGGCAATACTTTTCATTCCAGTTTATCCCTAAAAGATGTACTCGAAGCCTCAACTCCTCTTCAACAGCAAGAAGAAACCATGTCGGAATGTGATGATGACTTTGAAAATGCTGATGCTGATATTTTTGATAATGAATTTCCTAAAGCTAATGAACAATTAACAGAAGAAAGTGAGGCTGAATCTAATTCTTCTCATGAATCCGAATGGGCAAATGATTTAAAAACATCTAAAACAAAAGACAACAATATTAAAACAACAAAAACTCCGGCACGTTCGAAAAAAGTTAAAGAAAAACCGATTGAAGAAAACATACCCACTCCCTGCGATCAGTGTGATAGAGTATTTCCCAATTCACGTTTACTGAGTCGCCATAAACGTCATACTCATGTACCCGAAGAACTAAAAGTACAATGTCCTTATTGTACTGCCAAATTCGGCAGGCGTCATAATATGTACGCTCATATGCGCACACATCACAAAGATAAACCGATTGAAGAGCATATAACGCAACAAAGAAAATTCCCTCGACAATTTGCTTGTGAACAATGTGATGGTACCTATACCAGTAAATACTATCTGCTGGCTCATATGAAAATTAAGCATAATCCCGATAGTGTTCCCAAAAAACCCGAACGTGTTATATTACCTAAAAAACGTTTTCTCTGCACTTTATGCGGTTCCAAATTTGATACACAATCTAATTTAGATGTTCACATACGAAGGCATACAGGAGAGAAACCTTTCAAATGTGATCTTTGTGATAGGGCGTTTTATAGGCCATGTGATGTTCAAGCCCATCGTCGTTCTCATACGGGTGAGAAACCTTTTAAATGTACGATTTGTGAGAAGGCATTTGCCAGATCGAATAAATTAAAAATTCATATGCGTACGCATTCCAATGAACGTCCCTATAAATGTGAACAATGTGAAAAAGCCTTTAAACATTCAAAAGATTTAAATATACACAAGAGAATACACACGGGAGAAAGACCGTATACGTGTGGTGTATGTCATAGTACTTTTACACAAAGTAATTCATTGAAATTACATCAAACCAAACAACAACATTTTGAAATAATTCAAGATCAAATAGTGTCCTGTTGAGTTTTATAAATAATTTTCCTTTAGTTTTTAAGATTTGTAAGGAGATTTAATAAATTGTACATTTTTATTTATAAAGAAAGAAGATTATCTTGGTTTTAATTTTATTAAATAAACCGAATGGTGTATAAAAATTGTTGTTAAAAATATGTCATCTTGGGGGGTTCCAAGGAGTGAGATCGAAAAATTCTTAACATAAATATATGTTAATGAAACCCGAACCACTAAACTTACAACTTAATTATTTATTTGATTGAAATTATTATTACCATTTAGCAAAAAAATCGTTTATAGTGCTTTCTGTCACTTTGCCCTAACAGGTAGTCCATCTCCGTTTAAAAACTTCCACACTATTTATACAACTTTTTTTTGCTCTTCAATTCGCTTTTAACAAAAGCCCAATATCTATCCGCAGTTGGGATGAATTTCTCTCTTGGAACAAATACCACAATATTGTTCTTGTACCACCCAACAGGACAGGATACCAAATCAGACCAAAAATAAACACATAATAAAGTCTTGTAAATGGAAGCTGTCTTTTTTAATAGAAATTCTTTGATATAAAAAATTTGAAAACTTGACTTAAATTTACGAGCTCTGTTTTTGGCCACCTAAACGAGCTGCTTTCTACAGATGATATTTTAGTTTCCCCCAAATTGTTCGAATGACTTTGCATCCTAATTTCAAATCAAGTACCGTCCTTAACAAATCCTATTTTTCATACTTGACTATTAAGGCCGTCAAAACTTTTGCTATAACTGTATAAGTGAAAGAAGTGATAATTTCAATTGCTCCATTGCTGTGATGGCAGCCCTTTGGCTGATGAATTTCGGGTCATTCCGATACGAATAACCGGATGATTACGGAATGAATGACAAGTGATTTCTCTAAATGCACCTATTGAAGTATTCTTAATTAGAAATTTTAATCGTTTTTCATACGAGTATAAAAGTATTCATCACTAACAAAATCCTAAATTTAAATTAAAACTCCATGAATGCCTCTTTTAGACAAGAAGAAGATGTAAACACAATTTCAATTTGGAATTTGGTCAAAATTGTTTACATCAAAACAAAAAACAAAGTCTTTGAAACTAATTTAAAATAATAGAAAACAACAAAAATGTTAAAATGGAAAAGTTCTTTAAATAACGAATGTCGAACCTGTTTAAATTGCAGCAGTAAATTAAACCCACTCACAGCCAAGACGAAAGATTATAAGAAACGTTTAAAAACTTTTGCAGAACTTTTAGAAGAAATCACCGAAATTAAAGTAATTTAAACTGTATTAAAAGAACAGAAAAATAGAAAACATTAATTTATTTTAACTCTTTTTATTAAAGATTAAAGATTACAAATATTCTCAGCTGCCACAATTTATATGTGTCCATTGTTCCAGACGTTTAAAATCTGCTCATACATTTGTACAACAAGCTAAAGAAGCTAATCGTCACTATTATTCTTTATTTAATAAAAATTTTGATTGTTTACAAGAAACACAAATTGAATTGGAACCTTGTGTGGTAATAAAAATTGAAGAATTACATCAGCATGCTGTGAGCAATGAAAATTTGAATTGTTTACAGGAATCTCAAATTGATTTGGATAATTGTAAGGAAATTAAAGATGAAAATAAAAAGCAAGACATAATAAAGGAATTCGATTGTCGATTGCAAGACAGACAAATTAGTTTAGAAACTATCAAAGAAATTACTTCAGAGAAAGAGCAACAAAGCTATGACCAAATTCGATTTAGAAGAGAGTCTTTTACAAAAGAAATCGATGAAATGTCTTATGAAAAGTAAGTATGGTTTATTACTAAAAATAGTCTCTGGTTCATTTATAACGAGTCCCAGAACTATTCTGTTATCCCACTTGGTATATCAGCAAAGCAATGAGTCAACAAAATTAAAAAAAATATTTTCTTCAGTTTAAAGCTTTCGAAAGTTATTTAATAGTTTCAAATATGACAAAATATTCATTTGAATAGATAAAGTTGAATAATTTTCAAGAAATTTTCTTAATGTCGAAAATTTGCAATGAAGTTTGAATTTTTATTTTAAATTATTAATTATTTTTGATTAAATTAATTGAAATTGATAAAATCTAAGAAAATTTAGTTATTTTCGATTTTTTTCTTAATTTCGAAAATTCGAATTTATGTCCAAAATTTTTCGAACATAGTCAAAATTACTTTATTTTTGATTAATTAATGAAATACATTGAATTTCAATTAATTTTAATATTTTCTTCTTAATTTCAAAAATCTTTATCTTTATAGAAATTCCGAATCTCAAACAACTATTAGACCAAAAAATGTCACCCCATCAAACTCTCTAGAATCTGATTCTGAATCTTTACCAACCAATAACATCACCAATTGTGAAAAAATGAAAGAAAAAGCCAAAAATTGTCCATTAAACAATAACGAAAAGCAATTAAATGATGTCGCTGTTCCTTGTACAAAATGCAATAAAATATTTAAAAATTCCAAATTATTGACGGTGCACCAAAAAATCAGTCATATACCAGAGGAGAAAAAATGTACATGTCATTTGTGTGGTAACAAATTTACCCGCTACTGTAATATGTATAAACATATGCGTATGTTTCATGGACCAGAAACTGTTACATTGTTAAGTAAACGTCCCGAGGAAGATTACATTTACAAATGTGATCTGTGTTCTAAAAAATATTCTCGTAAAAAGAGTTTAGTTTATCATACCAAACTAAAACATTCAACAAATTCAACAAAACAAATTCAGGAAAATAAACAAAATTTAAAAAATAAAAAAGATAAGACAATGGACAAGGGTTCCTTGTGCCCCATTTGTGGCAGTTCATTTACTAGTAAAAATCAATTGACTGTACATCTAAGACGTCATACAGGAGAAAGACCTTTTAAATGTGATTTATGTGATAGAGCTTTTCTACTTGTAACTCAACTTAACAGTCATAAACGTTTGCACACGGGTGAAAAACCTTATAAGTGTCAGGTGTGTGCTAAAGCTTTTCGAGTTTCTGATGATCTAAGGCAGCATATGCGTACTCATATAAATGTGAGGCCACATAAGTGTTCACAATGTGAACGTAGTTTTAAACATTCACAAGATTTAAAAATCCACCTACGTTCTCATACAGGAGAGCGTCCATATGTTTGTACTATGTGTGGTGACAGTTTTCAGCGTTACAATACGCTGAGAACACATCGTATCAGAATGGGGCATGTGGAAAACAAAAGTTTAAATGAAAATAATAATAAAATAATTTAAATATTTGGATAAATTTCATTGTAGTGTAGAAAAAATTCAATTTGTAAAAATAAAAATGAATATAAAAGTTTTTGAGATTTTTTTTTAATATTTTTAATATTAAAAATATTTGTGTTTACGTTTAAAATTTGGAGACTATTTTATGACTTTCTTTTAAAGTAAGTTAAAATGGAGACCTTCCAAGCAAGACAAAATGAATTCGCCTTGCCATAAACTATTTAAAAGCATTAAACTTTTCTTTTAAAACCAACACACCAATTTATTATGAAATAAATTAGTATCCTAAACAACCACCAGCTAAAAATACTACATTATTTTCTTAAAAACTATTAAATTTTTAATATTTAAGGTTTTTATATTTGATGCAGAGCTGTTAATATTAAGCGAGGCGAATTCAATTCTATTTTGATAAAAATTCTAAAATTACTTACCTTTTCCTTCAAATTTTGTAAACTAAAAACTTTATTGCAAATTTTCTATATTTTTCTATAGTATTTTTTAATTTAAAACACATTTTTTCTATAATTTTCCAAAAATCACTACAAATTGACAAAAATTTTTGTGCTTCAAAAGCCTTCTGGAAGGAATAACGGTATTTAACTACTAAACACACAGAGTTGTATTTTTCGAAATGCACACTTAAACAGTGTCAACAATGTTTCATAAATTTTAAGCGTTATAATGAGTTTGTTAAATTTTGAATATATTTGTTTTAGGAAACAAGAAAATAAATATCTCACATGCAAAAACAATATAGATGACAGGTCTTGAGAAGAGCTTGAAAATTATATTAAATGAGCGATATTATGAATAAAGCAGAATATTTGTCATATATTATTTATTATACTATGTCTTTTTTCAAGATGTAGCGATATATATTTTAAAACAAATTTTATTCATATCAGAACTTGTAGGCAAAATATCAAGCTTTCATTTGATACCCACATTATACTTTTAACCCAATTAATACCAAAGAACAATTTAAAAAATAAAACAAAATAATAAGAAAATTAGAAAAAATTAATTTTATATCCGCATGGGTTAATAATATTTTCATATACCATTGAAAAGCTTTCTCTAAGCCCTTTCGCATGATCTCCTTTTAGTTCTCTATATGACGTAAATTATCAGAAAGTGGAACAAAATTGTTTATTCTCCAAACAAAAAGTACTAACGTTTAAAAAGGTTTGAAGTTAAAAAACGATAGATAACGGATCTTACTAATTTTCTTATTTGATTTGTTAAGGAAAATTTTATATATCTACAATTTTTAAAACTGTTTTAAAAGCGAAGGTAAAATTATCGTTGTTTTATTTTTTTATTTATTACTTCTTTATTTTATTGTAAAAAACGCTTTTTAAAATTTTTGACAACACTAAACATTTGTTTATATTTTTCAATTAATCTCCCTCTCTTTCATCTTTGCACAACTCACGGACATACCGTTATGAAAAGTTTTTGTTAAATAATTAATAAAATCAATTACTTTTTATTTCTTATTTGTGGTTTTATTTATTACAATTTATTTAGTTATTTTTCATAAATAAACGTTTTCCTTCTAATAAATTTGGCAACACTAAAGTTTTGTTTACATTTTTATATTCGCTCTTTCTCATATGCACTTATCTCTCAACCATATGTTTAATTATAAAAACAAAACTGTTGCAAGCAGTGTTTTGTTTAAGTTTTCATTAAAATATCTATTTTTTAAATGTTTCAAGTTATTTTTAAAAATTTGAAAGAAGAATGTACGATTTAAATCAAAAAACTATATTTGTATTAGATCATACACAATATTTTAGTATATCAAGTGAAGATTACATTCCTTTAGATTTTCTAAAGGAAAACCTGGAGCTACCGAAACATCAATGCCGGCTGCTGGTGCTAGCAGTTCTACTGGCCTACAATTTAGTAAAAGTTTATGGACGTGTTCGGTAGAATCTTCCATAGAATACTGTCGTATAGTATGGGATCTTTTTCCGCGTGGTAAACTAATACGTTTTATTGTAAGTGATACAGCGGCTCATATAGTGAATACATGGAAATTTGCTACACAAAATATGTCTCATGTATTAAATGCCATGGCACTAGTGGGTGTGCCACAACGTAATACCCCACAATCTTCAGACTATTCGGTAATACACGGTTTAAGGGCAGCAATTGAGGCATTGGCAGAACCTAACGAACATCAAATGAATTTAATGCAGGCTCAAGAAAGTGCAGGAGTAACCATTGAAAAGATACCTAATAAGGGAAGAGTAATTTGTATAACATCGGCTAGAGATAATCCTAGTATGAAAAGTTTAGAGGATATATTCCATAATGTATTAATGCAACAGAATACTTTGGCCATGACCCAGAAAAAGCTATTAAATATAGATCACTGTCATTTGGTTATAATTAATATGGTACCCATGAATATAGAGACTTTGGTAACAAATCGCAGTAAAATGGAATTGTCACCATGTTTATCTACTGAAATACATACCACAAGTGCACCAGAAATCTCTAATAAACTAACACATTTGATAATGAGTCATTATGATTTGGCCAGTACCACAGTGACAGGAATTCCTATGAAGGTAGAAGGATAATGAGATGCTTAAAAATGTAGAGAAGATTTCAATTTAATGTTTTATTTTTTGTAGGAGGAACAAAATGCCAATTCTAGTGCGAACTATGATGTAGAAATTCTACATGCTCGTAATGCTCATACTGCAATTTGTGGCAATGAGGCTTTATTGCCTACTAGTATTAAGGAAGGTGCTGAGTATGAAACTGTTACCTTGAAATGGTGTACTCCTAGAGGTTGCGGTGCTTCTGATATGTCTGCTTGCCCACCCTGTTTGGCTCAACATCGTGTTACTCCCGTGGATGTTACCTCCAGACCCAGTTCATGTTTAATTAACTTCCTGCTTAATGGACGTTCTGTTCTATTGGAAATGCCCAGGTAAGGGGGAGTTTTAATTGAAGTAAAAATAAAATTTTTAGAAATTGTTTCTCTGTTTCAGAAAAACTGGTGGCAAAACCACAAGTCATTTACTTTCCGCTCGAGGTGGTGAAATCTTTATACATGCTTTACAAATCACACGTTCTTGTTTGGAGGACCCTCCTTCTATATCTGAAGGTCCGGGAGGACGCATAGCAGATTATCGTATAACAGATTTTGCTGCCTTTATAAAGGCTCATCGTTTTCTTCCCCTCAAATCTAAAGCAAAACCCGAAGAAAACCTTCATAAAGCTAGAGAACGTTTATATAGTCGTTCCTTGTATTTTCCTTTAACTTTAAGCACTACCATGGTTTTTAATCTACAACGTAGTGTTCATTGGTTGCCTCAATTTCTTAGGAAATTAGCTAAAGAAGATATGGATAAAAATGATGAAATACAATGTCAACAAAATATTTATGAATTGTATACAGCATCGACAAGAAGAGAATTGTTGCCTTTTGCCAATCTTAGTGCGAATCGTTTGAAGGGTCACAAGAAAATCGATCAGTATAAATTATTGTGTGCAGAATTGGAGGTTGTTATAAAGGGATGTCCGAGCACACCCTATCATAAAGTTATATTGGAAAGTATACAAAATGTAAGAGCGGCCTGTGGAGATGCCATCGTGAAATCCGAAACAGATTTGGCACGTAAGTAATGGTTCATGAAAACAGAAATAAATTGCATAATTTGTTGTTTTAACTGCAGGTGATGCTGCTGGTAAATCTATTATAAGAGCCACTACGGATTCTCCCTTATCTCCACCCCACTCTATGGACACTAGCAGTTCGGGGGGTACACAATTGTTAAAAGCCACTAAGAGAAGTTTTAATAATGTCGGTCAGCGTTCACTATTCGATATAGTGTCTAGTGCTGAACGTTCTCAAGCCAATAAACGCACAGATTTTTCTGGACGTTTATGCACTCCCATAGGACAGGTGGCAAAACTTTATCCCGATTTTGGTACAAAAGAAAAAGAGACCGGTTCTACACAGGCAACACCCATTAAAGATGAAAATTTAGCCATTAAACTAGAGGTTACTGGCATAAGAAATTAAACTTGTTTAAATTGTAATTAAATTTTATTGAATAAAAAAATGTATTAAATGTTTAAACTTTCAAATAATAAAAAAAAACAAAATTATTTACAAAATTAATTTTATAACAAAAATAATCTCAATTAAAAAATCCCTTTTTCTATTCAAAAACAAAAATGTTTTCAGCTCGTCAATTATTACAAAATTCTGAAGAATCTCTTAATCCTGTTCATGGTGATTTATAATTATTTGAATTCTAAATTTCTTAAGCTGATTCCATCTCTCTCTCTCCTTTTTCAGTTCCTTTCAATTTAGGCCCCGATTTCTTTATATTTTCTTATCAAGATGTTCGCAAAATTCAAGATTCACGTTTATTTGGCTTAAGACAATTGTTACCGAATGGTGATTTCAAATCATTAAATCTTCAAAATCTTTATGAATTTTTATTGCAAATTTTGAAACAAGAAAATTTCATGTGTAATCCGAATTTTTGTCAACTATTGGAATTTTTAAATAATAAAAGAATTGAGGAATTGCAGCAGCAACAACAAAATCCATATTATACAAGAGATGCTGTGCCCTCTTGTCCCCAGCCTATGGAAGTATCAGTGGAATCAAATAAAAATCCTGCAATTGCATCCATTGAGCAGCAGCTGCAATGGGATAAATGTGTTAATACCTCGGCACCGGTAAGTCAGAAAAATAATGGGTGAAATAAAATATTAGAAGGGCGCAGAGGTTCCCAGAATCTGTAAATCTTGCAAAACAATTCAAAAACGATTTTTTTAGGAAATATTTCTATAACTTATTAATCGTTTGAGATATTTTCCTAATATTTAACATGTTTGTAGTTGAGGTGTTTTGCTAAAGATGTACAAGATTTCAGGCCTTTAGCTGTACAGATAGATAGTGGGTAGTTTTCCAAAATGGGCCCTCTCGAATATAAAGATTTTTTTAATAATTCACCAAAAAATCATTTATCATATGGAACTAAAGAATTTTGGTACATATATTGATAGTCCTTAAAAATCACTACAAAAATATTTCTACATATATAGGTTATCTCATATAGTTTTCAAGATATGACACTCGAAATAATTTCTTAATCCATTTTTCAAAATATTTTTTTGGAAATATTCCTTAACTTTTGAAGCTTTAAGATATTATAATAAATTTTAATATGCTTTTAGCTAAGGTGTTTGAAAATGATTTGTGGAACAACAGGAGTCCAGCTGGCCAAGAGGCAAAAGCTTGGCCTTCCAAAGTTGACCAACTTAAATATTTAGATTTTTGAAAATTCACCAAAAATTCATTTATCATGGGAGACTTAAGAAATTTTGTATGTAGATAGTCCTTAAAAATCTCTACAAAAATAGGTTCCATATTTAGGTTATTTCTTAAATTTAGAGATATTTAACCCATTTTTAGTCTAGTTTTTTCTCTTAGTATTTTTAAATAAACGGGCCTTGATGGAGCCTTAATTTTTATTAAATTTAAGCCTTATTAAATTCGAAATAATATCACAGTTGGAACCATACAAATATAGGGTTCCTTTAAAAAGTTATATTAATCTAAAGTTGAATCTTTAAAAAATTTTTAAATTTTTGGATTTTTTTTCTATTATGACGTAAAAATTTTTTAATTGTTTCCTTTATAAATCTTAATGGAAATATATGCAAAATAAGTCCAAATATATTGGACGCAAAAATTGGCCCATAAGCCCTTTTCATAATATAACAATTTTGCAATAAACAAATTCCTTTCTTTTGTTAAATTCTCAAATCTCATAGTTGATAACAACTTTAAATTATCTTGTTTATATAGTCACACATGTAGGGTAAACATTCAAAAAATATTTCCTGGCAGATGGTCTTTATAGCATCCCTGGAATTAATTTCAATGAAAAAAGTGAAGTTTTTGATAGTGTTTTATATAAATTGGGATTTTGGGTATTTTTGTATAGGTAATTGGGAATTATTTTAATTCCCTGATTTAAGAACAAGTTTGTCTGTATTATATTAAAATTTCAAATAAATATCGTTATTGGTTTCAATTTTATTAAGGTTCAAATATCAATATTATTAAAAATCAGGGAAAAATTCGAAATTTAATTTTTTTTTTTAATTTTTTGTCATCAAATAACATTTTTTTATTTATTTTAGAAAAAATTTAAATCTTCAAGTTCGAAACTTTTAATAGACTACCAAACATTGTGTAAAAAGGTTTCTGTCCTGGCAGAAATAAATAAATTCCCACCTGACCTTTCGGAGAACAATCTGTTTAAAACATGTTTAAAAAAGTGACTTTTCTCATTTAAAGGATCACCCTCTCGAGGTCATCAGGTAGAAAATTATTCTTGGGTATATAACTTACATATATAAAGCTATAGCATAAGGATAATTTAAAGTAGATTCCAATTTTGCGTTTGGAGAGTTTTACAAAAGAATTTTTTTTTTTTTTTTTTTGAAATTTAACAAGTTTCAATAGGTCCTATCTTTGACCCAATCTCAACCGGGCTTATTTATATGTTTTCTCATTAAGTATTCTTTATAAAATAATGAAAAAATTACAAAGTTCAGAACAAAAGTATAACTTTATCAGTGAATATTTGAAACACCTTTTTTGTAAAAAAAAAATCCCAAAGTTCCAATTTCATTTTAGAACAACTTTTTAATGGTTTCATGTAGTCACATCATAATTGAAACAAAATTTTTCAGAATTTTATAGAGTATCTGGCACAGTTTTAAAAAAAAATTGGAGTCCTTTTAGGTCCGTTACATTAATAAAACTAAAAACATTCGAAAAAAAATGGGTTAAACATTTTCTGGTTCTCAATATCTTTGAAAGCAAAAGAGATATATACTTATTTAGGTGTATTTTTTTGTAGAGGTCTAAAGGTATTTTTTATATAAAGAAGTTCTTTTGTTTTAATTTACAAATGAATTTTTGGCGAATTTTCGAAAAAATTATATTTTTTTTAGAGTGATCACATACAGATGAACTCCAAAGCACCTTAACTATAATCATGTTAAATTTTATTAAAATATCTTTAGTGGTTTAAAAGTTGTAGACTTATTTCAAAAATGTTATAGTTTTCGAAAAACTCAACAGTTTTAAGTTGGCCACATTTGTAAAGACCCTCACTAGTCACTTGATTAGTCCTACAGATTATCTCCAAAACAGCTTAACTACAACCATGTTAAATATTATAATGGTTCATAAGTTATAGATTTATTTTCCAAAAATATCATTTTGTCCATCACTGTGTGAGGTGGCCAAAAGTGGAGCTAAAGTAAGTTATGGTTTCTAATGATGTCTCGTAATATGTTTTGTTTGTTTTTTGTTTGATAATTTTAAATTTATTTGGCAAAATTCAGTTGCAAATTTGGTCATCCAAAAGTCTTGAGTAACATTTTTTAAGTTTTTAATTGATTGATTTTGGTTGCCTTTTAAAATAGATTTATAATTATTATTTAAACGATTTTTAAAGAAATAAAAATTTTTTTCTTTTAGTTTCCCATGTCTTATTGCCAATCTACCTCAACCACACAATTGAGTGGCGCAAAAACTAACTTAACCTCAAACTCTTGTCGGTGTTGTGGCAGTTCGAAAACCCCTAAACATTTTTGCAATAAAAGTGTTAATACTTTAGAAGAAAGTCAAGAGGAAATTGGCAAAACTATTGAAATTTTAGGAGCTAGAGAACAATTAAAAAAGAAAAAACAACAATTAATGTTTAATTTTTAGGAAAAATTTTATTTTTTTTATAAAAAAAAATGTATTTAAAAAATCTTGTTTTAACTATACAGAAATAAAATATTAAAAATTACTTAAATCAACTTAAAATGTTTCTTAAAAAATATGATTAATAAAATATATAAAATTTATTAAATTTTTTATTATAAAAAAAGAACTGATTAATTTAAATCTTTTTTATTTTGTTTAAAAACTTTTTTTGATTTTAACTTTGTTTTAATAAGATTTTTGGCTTTAAACGTTTTCTTGGATTTCGAAACGTTAAAGGGATTTTTCTGTACTTTTTTAGCTAAAGTTTTGGGCTTTTCTTTAACTTCCACCACCTTCTCCTCTTTATCAGGAGCTTTAAAATATCTATTGTTATATTTTATAAAGTTTGTTTTCTTATTTACTTTTTCCTGATTCTTATTGGCTTCTCTAATAAATTCTACTGAGCCCATTCGCAGATAGAAATCTTTTAAAATGAATTTAAAATCTTCTATTAAAACCTCTCTTTTAGCTTGTAAATATTTATGGTCACTGGTCAGAGAACAACCATTGACATCATTAACTTTGAATTCCTTAACCTTAAAAGCATTAGGATTCCATATAACAGCAATCTCTTTGCCACCACAGGGATTATAAAAGAAGGCAGCAAAATCACTGTAGGCCTCCTGCAATAACAACAAATAAACAAATCAAAAAGAATTTATTAATAGTCATGGTGACTCCCAGAAACTCTAAATAATTACCCTTAATTTGTCCACAACATTTGCCAAGAAATTGCTGGCCGCCAGGGGCATATGCCAGTTGGGTTTGGTGAAGTCCATAAAGGGAGAACCAAATTCAAAGGCCAAAGTATTGCTAACATTATCAGGACATAATTGTATAATCAAATCATAACCATGAGTGGGGGCTCTGAAAATTCTAGCTGGTTTTATGAACGTTAATGTGTTTGACAATAAAGTTGTTTCTATAATTTCCAAAGACTGTTTGGCCAACAAGGTAACTTTAGCTAAAACATGAACATTTGGTTGACCTTCATTACTCCAGATTTTGCCATAATGTTTTTGATCATAAGAAGTGGACTATACAAAGTGGTGGAAACGTCTCGCGTTCTGTGGAGAATTTTTGTTCCAATTCGGATATATCAGCTTCTGAAAAGGTTGAAAAAAAAACATAATTATTAAAACAAAGTTGTAATTCTCCCCACCCTCTCTCACTTACCCTCCATGGCTGCATTGAAATTCAATAAAAATAATTCCGTTTGCCAATCACTATGCGCCAATAAATGTAAAAATCTTATGAAACCAATTTGTGGTGAATTTGTTATACATTTGGTCATTGTCTTCAGATATTGCGAAGCTATAAGTAATTCTGTACATTCTTCTGGCCACAGGCCCTGATCGATTAGTTGACTATATAACCATCTTTTGGCTATCATGACGGCAGGACCAAAAGAGGAATGATTTTGGTAAAGGGCTTTTAAAGCTCCTGTCACTTTGGGTAAGATGTAATGGCGCTTTTCTAAAGCGATGCTTTCAGGACAATCGACGTGTGTTATTATTCCTTTCTCGTTTTTTTCTTTTTTCAGTAGACCCACTTCTTTGGGATGGGCTATTTCCAGGTTGAAGCAATAGCCTTGTTTTAAAACCAATACTCCGTCATAGGAAACTTTACATTGGAGTTTATATTTCTCCTGTAAAAGTTGAGAAATTTGTATATAAAAGGCAGTTTTGAGAGCTCTAAATGCAGTTAGTTCTCCTGGCCATTTGCCACTTTGACCTGGAAGGAAAAAGAAAGAAATTTAGTTGAAAAAGATCTAAATCAAAAGTAAATTTTGTTTGTCTTTCTTTCAAAGAAATTCACCACAAAATGCCAAAATTTTTAATGAGGTTGAAATTTTTCTGTGGTGAACATTTTAAAGGTGAAAAAAATCTATGTTGAGAGTTTTTGATATTTTTGTAAAGTGAATTTTTGCGTGATGAAAATATTTGAGCTTAAAAATTTTAGTGGTGAAAATTAAATTTCAGTGATAAAATTGTTGAAAATATCACATTTCTTCCATAAAATTTTTAAACATTCTTGAGGGAAAGTGAAAATATTTCGTGAAACAACAATTTTCTATTGAAGCGGAGAAAATATTGTGTGAAATAATTGATAAAATAGTGTGAAAATTCCATAATATTTCTGTGGTAAAAATTTTCTGAGGTAAATTATTTGCTAATTTTTCCGTTAAAAATGTTATGTTTGTGTGGTGAAAAATTTGTGATAAATGTGAAAAAATCATTCTTACAAATTTTTTAAGTACGTGAAAAAATCTTTGATGTTGAATGAAAATTTTTTCAAATTTGCTGGTGAAAAAATTGTGGTGAAGAAAATGCTATTTTTTGTAAAAATTTTGTGTTAAAATTTTGTGGTGAAATTTGTTGAACATGTGAAAATGTTGGTATGAAATCAAATCGAGGTAATTAATTTTAAAACATTTCTGTTGTAAATTTTTTGAGGTGAATATTTTAATAATTTTTTCTATAAAAAATATGTTGAGATATTTTTGAAGTAAATATTTTGTAATTTGATTCTGGTAAAAATATTTGAGGGGAAGTTTGTTTATGGTGAGAATAAGTCGAGGTGAAAAATTTCATAATTCAGTGGTAGAATTATTATTATGATTTTTGCCATAAAATTAATATTAACAAAGAGAAAAATTTAGAATTAAATAAAACAATGGTGAATTACTGCTGTCGTGAAATAATTTTTTGCATTAACAAAATGCGTGTTGAATTAAAAAGTTGAATAGAAACATTTCTTACCCAATTGAATGACACCATACTGAACATGATCCGCAAAAAATTGATCATTAATACATCTTGCTCTCGGTAGAATGGGTTCTGGTTCACAGTATCTCAAAACGGGTGATATACCAGCTATCGAGACAATTTCCAATGGCAACTCCTTTAAACCATTTAATTTTCTTGCCAGGTCATCAAATTCCCTTATAACCAATAAAGCCATTGCTTCAGCATTTGTGTTTTGTGGTATTTTATGTTTCACATATTTCAAATTTTCCACCTTAAAACCTTTGGTCAATTCAAATACCGAATCGAATTCACCTGCAATATATTCCAAATCTTTTGATTCCAATTGAAAATGATGTCGTAACAAATATAAAACAATTGAACGAACAATTGAACGTTTCTTAGAGAGATCATCATTAGCAGAAGCCCATACTACGGACTCGGTAATACTGCCATCTTGAAAACGTCTAAGTTGTGCTTTATCACCCCAAAAAGCACGAAATTTGGAAGCATTCTCATCTATAGATTCGGGACCTTTATTAAGAATTTCATAAGCGTGTTCGGGATTTAAGATAAAACCCAAATGTAAATATTGAGGAGCAGCTAAAGCTGTTTCAGTTACATGCCATGATGCAGTCAACTGTTCCAGGGGTAACATAAAATCTACACGTTTCTCAAGACCTTTTTGAAGAAGACTAAAGTAACATTTAAAAATGAATATTTAAAACTAAGATGAAACTCTAAAAAGGAATTACCTCGTTACAGTCTTGAATAACTGTGGATATGCATAACCGGCATAATTGTATTTATCAGCTGGTGTTACATGCATTTCCAAGATTTGTTCTATAGCATCGGGTTTATTGATTCTTAAATTAAAAGTAAGATTTAATTAAAGTTTAATTTTTTTAATTAAAACTTACTTTAATACATGATCCATTTGGGTGTAAAGTGGCATCTTGGACATAAATAGTAATTGAAAACTATTTAATTTCATATCATTTAACATATCCACTGCCATTTTGGCTTCCAAACATATACGTTTATACATATATTCACTAACATTAGCACAAATATTATAAAAACCTGTAGCATCAATGAATACGACGGGATAGTAAGTGTGAAACTGTTCCAAAGTGGGTTGATTAGGTATTTCACTGTTTTGAGTGCATAAAGTAATGCCTTTGTTCATTTCATGCCAACTGGAAAAGGCTGGAAAAGATAACCACAGATATATTTTAGTTAAGTTCTAATTCAGTTCAAGTTTGGTTGCAGTTCGGTTGTTGTTTAGTTCTGGTTTTGTTCTAGTTCTTGTTCAGGTTCAGTTCTAATTCAATTTTAGTTCAGTTCTAGTTTTGTTCTAAATCAGTTCTAGTTCAGTTCTAGTACACTTCTTGTCAGTTTAAGTTCAGTTATAAATGAGTTCTAGTTCAATTCTACTTTAGTTCTAGTTCAGTTCTAGATTTGTTCTAGTTCAATTCTTGTTCAGTTATAGTACATTTTAGACTCGTTCTAACACAGTTTCGGTTCAATTCTTTCAAATCAACTTACCCAATTGATTCCAAACATTACGCGCCACCTGATAACTGCTCATATTCGCATGTACTTTACGCTGCTTAAATAAATATGCCATAAACAAGGCTAAAATATGAGCATTAAATCCACCATAACCCACATCTAATTGACGTTGTCTCAACCACACTTTCAGCAATAATAAACCTTCTTGTAAGTTTTTGTGCTGATCGAAAATTTCATGTAATAATTTTTGATTTTCCATCATAGTTAAATCGAATAGAACATTAGCGTTGTATGAAGGTGTAGCGAATGGTATAGACTCTTCATCTTCGACTGTTTCAAATAGCTGTGAACGTATGTTATTATTCCAGGGAACAAAACGATTCAATTTAAATGATTTCTGTTCACAGCCAATAAATATACGTAAACATAACTTTTGAGCCAAATGTTTGCCTGCCTCTTCGGGGGGAGTAATTTCCAATATGGGTTTTAGGGGATTGTTGTTGTAATAATTGAATTTTAAATTATCCAAAGATAAACCATTAAATAATTTGCTTTTAACTAGTTTTTGTGTTAAGTAGACCAAATAAAATGCTCTTTTCTGATCATATTGTAAATTAAGATAATTTTCCTTTTGCCAACATTCCTCAGGCATTAAAACAGCAATATCAGCCTGTAACTTTGGTCCGAGCAATGTATGAGTATTACAGGCTCCCAGGAAAAGAGGTTCTGAAGAGGGTTTTATAAATTGAAATTGAAAGACCTTTTGTTGCTGCACCTTTAAGGCTTGTAAATTTAAAGGTAAAGAAATTTTGGTGTTTTTCAAAAATGTTAATTTGTTCATATCTTGTTTTTCTGGCATATTTTGTATGTTTTTCACAAACAGTTTGAATTGTTCCATAAAATTATTGATATAGTTGAGATATTTCTCTTTAATTTTGATTTCTTGCAACATTTCCTTAACCTGCAAACGAAAGATATTGGAATGAAATAAATTACGGGTCTCTTTCAGTTCATTTATTTCCTCCAAAGTGGGAGCTTTAACTTTTTCGCTGGAGCCTGCATTCAATTTAGGTTTCTTATTTGCTGGCAGTTCTTTAGCCACTTCGGACTTTCTTTTAGTTTGTTTCGTCTTTGTTGGTAATTCTTCCTCTTCCTCTTCCTCTTTATCAGAAAAGCCATCGTCACTCCCACTTTCCTCTTCTTCATAATCACTAGATTCTGCTGCTTGTTCCTCTTCCTGTTGCTGTTCAATTTCACTATCACTATCCTCACTAGTACCATTTTCAATCATGGAATCATAACCATCTAAATCCATGGTCAATTCTTCTTCAGTTACTTTTTGTTTTTGTATTGTTTTATTTTTGCTTTTTCCATTCAATGTTGGGGCAGGTTTTTTAACAGAATTCTATTAGAAATTTACAAATATTTTAATTTAATTTCCGTATTTTATTTTCAATTATAAATTTTACCTTTTTATTTAAAGAGTTTTTAGTTTTCGCCATGATTTTTATGGAAAATAAATAAAATTTAAAAAACTCCTCCTCAACAAATACTTGTTACTTGCACGTGTAGTTGCAAAGAAATACTTGCACTCTCTCAAACTCTCATTAAACACTAATTTGGAAATGAGTGAAAAAATGTAAACACAGAGTTGTATTTTGAATAAAAATGGTAAAACAGTACTTGCTTAAGGTGGCCAGATGGTTTTGTATAAATTTCAATTTTAAAAGAAAATAACAAAAATATTTTATTTTAGGTGTACGGTAGCAATATTACAAGAAAAATTACTTTTATTGTTAAATCAAGATCCCTATGCTATAATTCAAATATTTTGAATATAATTAAAAACTTTTGCACAAAAAATAAAACCAATTATAATTTTTCTTCCGTTTTCTGACAGTTTCTGAGATATAGGTTGCAAAAATTTCGATATACAGATATATTTTTTTCGTGTGGTAGTTAGTGTATACTGACAAAATGGATATAATGTGAAAGTGCTTGTAAAGACTTCCCCAATGACACCAATTTCTATAATTTAATACTAAGACTTTTTTTAACAAGAGTAAACATATCTTAAATCATAACTTATAGAGAGCGCTTCAAGATATAATTTGATACCCACATCATACTCTTAACCCTACTGAGATGTGAAACTAAAAAAATATATTTAAAAAATTGAAGTTTAATCGCAGTTAATGTACGTTAACTTTGAAATGAAAAATGTCTTGAAAAGTCAATTTCAATGATATGAAAAAGGCATCATATTATTAATCCATATTAAGAAAAACGCAATTTCTTAATTTTTACCATGACTTTTTTTACAAAAGTACCAATATCTCAAAGAGGCGTTGATGTAACATTCATATTAAAACTTATAGACAACATTTGAAGCTATCATTTGATATCCATTTCACACTATTAACTCATCTAGTACTAAAGATATGGAATTACAAAAAAGTTTATTAACTTTAAAACGAGAAAAAATAACAAGTTTATAAAAAAACTTGGTTCTATATCTTGAAAACTATCAGAGGACAGACACATTGTTTAGTTTATTAATGAAAAGCTTTAAAATATAAAAATAATTTCAAAAACGTTTGTTTCAATAACAAACGTAAACCAGTAGACGACACTATTTTCTTTAACTGCAAATCCATATGGCAGCATTATTTTTTTTATTCCTTCATCTTTCAATAAATTTCAGTCCTTTACACAGTGGCATCACTGGTCGTCAAGACAGTTGTGTCTGCTGATTTTGCATAGGTTTTGCATTGAAGATATTTTTGTATTTTTTTGGTCTTTAAAGGCCAGAAAAATTATAAAAAACTATTCAGAAGAAACGACGGTAATAATAAATAATTAATTATTTAAATAAAATAAAGTTTTTAACTAAAAAATCATAGTTTTTTGTGCAAAAAAAACTCACTTCCTCGTTTTTCATTTTTTTCTTTCTTTGCTGTGATTCGATATGAGAAAAAAGTTTGATGTTACAACAACAAAATAACGGAGTGTTTTATTATTGAACTGACAAAAGAGTGAAAGAGATAATCGTTAGTGTAGAGAATAAAGAAAAGTGTTGTACATACAGAAAAATTACCAAGATATTTTGTGAAGAAAAAAATATTCAATATTAAAGAAAAAACAAGTGTATGAGTTTAACAAAAAGAAATTTTTAAATAAAAAGCAGGTGTTTTTTAATATCTACTTTATAAATTAAAAAAGAAATATTTTATAGAAATGAATTATCATGCGAAAATTGCAAAAATGAAATTTTATAGACAACCGGCTTTATGAAGTGGTAACTATGTGTATTTATTAAGTTATTAAACAGAGAAGAGAATAAAAAAATACTTGAATGAGTTTCTTTTCTTTTTTTCCTAATTCATACATACTTATTAGCCTGAGGAGTTAATTGAGGTGTAAAATTAAATTGTGTTTTGTGACAGATATTAAAAAGAGATGTTTAAATTTGTTTGAAAAGTTTTTTATTAATTAATAAAACATATTTTATTTAATTATTTTAATAAATTTTGTCATGAAAGAAAAAAGTTCACAAAAATATGTTGGTTAATCATACGAATAAATTTTTGCAACACTGGTTGCTGATTTGTCAAGTGGCAACTCTTTGTTTTAGTATTATTAATAATTAACAGTGTTGCCGTTTCAGTGATTTTCTTAAAATCAGATTTGAGGTGAAAACTATTCTTAGCAATTCCTATTAGTTAAAAAAACGTGTTTTTTTATATTTTTAAGAGTTGGAAAACAATTTGTAACAAGTATATAAATTGCGATTTTATATCAATATACCTGAACAAAATTTTATTTACCTGTAGTAGTATTTGTTATAAATATTGCAATTAGAAATTTTTGAGATATAGCGATCGGTATGTAGGTCTGTTACTAAGAAATGAAAGAAATTAAATAAAAAATTGAAAATTTTGTTTGGATTTTTGGTGTACAGATGCATTATTTAAAATATAAACGATAAGATATATTTCTATGAAATTTAATATTAAATTTTCTTAAAAAAGTGCTGATATATGAAATAAAATTGATATAACAGTACTCTCATTTATATCAAAACTTATAGAAAATATTTCAAGCAATCATTTGACCCATAACATAACCTTAACCCACTTAGTACCAAAAAATTAAAAAAATCCCAGATTTAGTTACGAATAAAAGAAAAACAAGAAGGGAATTAATTTTTATCGCTTTTATAACAGGAGAAATTTCCCTTTGTCCATAGAAATATGTTTTAGAAGAAATAACTTCCAATGACATAATGATTGCATTCAAATAAAAAATCTATGAATTATTAAATGAAACAAGTAAAATTGTTATATTCGGCTGTCAGGAATTTTGATAATTTTTGATATAGCGATGAAGTTGTTATATATTTGAGTACAATGAACAAAGTTTTTTATTGGAATTTTAAGATTGTCCCAGTTTTTGTTCTATAACATTTTGTACTAAAGCGAATTTTGTAGCATTAAATGGCGATTTGCGTAGAATAATAATAAACATTTATGCTTAATTTATATAGCAGTTAGCGTCTCTCAATAACAGACAAACAAGACTAAGATTAATTGTCCCAGCTTTTGATGTGATGTAATAATACATATATAATTTTTAGAGTCTTGAACGTTTGCCCACGGAATAATAAACTAAATATACCACTAACTTTTAGGAATGGGCTTATTTTAAAAAAAAGTTATAACACAAAGTTATAAAATGCATATTATTCTTATAATTCGAAAGCTAAGAATTTGAATTTGCAGTTTGTTTTTTATATTATGAAGACCTTTATTAATTTATAACAAATTTATTATTTAAAATATTTCAACAAAATACCTTTATTCCCTTAAAATTGCTTTTGACAAATAAACAAATCTTTAAATGGCAACACTGTTTTTTTAAATTAGTGTTGAGTAACTAAAAACAAAAGCAATTTTTATGAAGAGAGTATGATGAGAGTGTCAATTCGTTCGTTGGTGTTTTTTTAGCATAGAAAGAAAATAAGTGAGAAATGTTGGAAAAAAAGAATAAGTGCAGAAAGAAAATAAACTACACCCCTGACGAAAGTCTGACTGACTGCCTATGAGTGAAAAAATATAAAATTTTTTGTTAATAAATAAATATAAAATAAAAAAACTATAAATAAAAAATGAAACAAGTTTAATGATTTATAAAAAAAGAGTGTTAAAAAATGAAAAGAAACAAACCAAAAATTCCATAAAAAATTAAAAGGTTATAAAAAGGAGATACAAAATTTTTTGTCGCTTAACAATGGCCTAAATTTTTTTTGTATTTCTTTAAGTGTCTCTATATATTAAAAAAAAATATTGTATTAACAGATGAATTTAGAAAAATAAACAAGTGCTTTTTTAAAAAAACTAATTATTAAAGAAAAATTCAAATAAATTTAATTTTTATTTAATCTGTCACAAAAAAGTGCATCGAATTGTAAAGAAAAGAAGTGGAGAAAAAAAAGTAGGAATTGACCAAAAAAAGCAGTCAAATTTGAAAATCAATGAGCAATCATACTTTCATAAGTATTACATATATTTGAACACACATTCTCACTCATACCCCATTCTCATCATATTTTAAATACACACATTGGGGACCCCTTTTTTTAATGCTCATTTTTCTCTCTGTTTTTTTTCTATAGTTATCTCTTTTTATTGTATAGTGTTTATATTTAGCGGTGTTGATTTATTAAAGTCACGCCTGTCTCGCTTCATAATACAACAAAAAAAGCACTAAAATTCATATGCAAAAAGAAATGTCAAAAAATTGTGAGTTGTTTTTTAAGACTCTCTTTAAATGTCAATATTGTGTGAAATACTCATTCGAATTGAGTGGAGCGCGAAAAATAATAAAAAAATCGAATAACAACAAATGTGACAATTTTTTGTTACTTTTTGTTGCTTAAAGTGTGTAGAGAAGAATTTTATTTAAGGACTCTTTCAGGTGTTTAAATTCATTTTTGGATTTAATGTTGAAAATCAAAACAATTTTTTTTATCGAAATGTTGTCATTCAATTTTATTGTTATTTTTGTTATTTAATAATATAAAACTCTTGATTGAGTAAATAAAAATATTTTACGATCTTCTGTTTTTTTTTTAATTTTCGAGTTATAGTCAGCTGAAGTTAGAATTTAAATATTATTATTTTTTATTTAATACTAATTTATTATTAACAATATTGGTATCGTTGGAAAGTTATTGAAATGAGCTTTCTAATGTTATATAAAATAAATATTATTTTTAATTTATTTGATAAGAAAATTAACTTTTATAATATTTTACTATGACTTATAACGATATCTCAAATTTTCATCTACATACTATAAACCTATTAAATACAGAAAATTATTATTTTGAAAAAATGTATTATACATCATCGGAAAGGTATTTTCTAGAGCTTGATAAATAGAGAATATAACGCAAAAACAACTTTTAAATCATAATACCAGATAAATTTACCTCAAATAGAGAGAGAAAAATAGTTCTTAACGTATAATATAGTTTGAAATTGTTATATGAATGACAATTTTGATTTTCAATTAGATTTTAAGAAAATTCTGAAAAACACTTATGAGAAATTCATATTTTTTTTTCAAATATTTAAAATTTGTTAACTTTAATTATTCATAGCCTTTTTATTCTTATTTCTAGCATTTAATGAAATATACACATGGCAGTACTTTACTACTCATCACACACACACCCTCTAAAAAAAACACCTTTATAAAATAATAGAAAAAAAGGGCCTTAAGTGCAATTAACTTCTTAAGAAAAAAAATCACAAAATTATAAAAAAACGCCAAAATTAACTTACGAACACGCTACAAAGAAAAAAATTGGAATTAAAAAAAAACGTAACATTTCACTACATTTCAATGTCAAACTTTATTGAAACTGTTAAAAAGAAACATTTTTTATTCATTTTCAAAATGAAAAATTCTTTACAAATTAAATAAATATTACAAAAAATAATAAAAATAAAAACAAAAAAACCCCCATAAATAAAACAAAAAACCTAGCGATATAAAGAAATAACCGTAAACTATATTAAAATATAATTTAAATAAAATATTCATTCATAATTATAAAAAAATAAAACGCCTTTCTTTCACATCACAAAATTTTAATAATAAAAGAAAAAAAATAAATAGTGTCAAAAGCTAATGTAAATTATTATAAAATTAACATAATTATATTTCAACAAGCAATAAAACATTACACAAAAAAATTAACTCTAAAAAAAATAAATAATTAAAACGTGTTTGAAATTTCATAAAACAAACGGCTTGTTACCAACTTAAAATTGTGTTAAAAATAAATAACAAATTTAAGTAATTATTAAAGTAAGAAAAGCTTAATAACTATCAAAAATAAATTATTACTTAAGACAAAGCATATAAAAAAGCTTAAAAAAATAAAGACAGTTAATAAGCAAAAAACAAAAATCAAGTGTAAATAAAAATTAAATTTGAAATATTTTAAATATATCTAAAAAATAAGAATTCATCATGTTTATTAAAAAATAATAATAACAAATTGTGGTATTTCTTTTTTTAAAATAAACAAAAAATAAAATATTTGTATTAAAAATGCAGCAACAGCATTTTTCATTGAATTAACGTGTGGTCGTCGTTTTATCGCTGTCGTTTTCATTGTGTATATATAAAAAAACAAATAATAATAAATGTCTACTCTTTAACAAAAATAATCCTTTCTCTACATTACTCTCTCTTCTCTCTTCACTATTATTAACAGTAATTATAAATAAACAAACTACTATTTAATACTACAAAACATTCAATACCAACAAAAACAACCATTAAAAATAAAAATCAACAACAACATTAATAATAACAACAACAACAAACTGTTAAGTAGTAAAAAACGACCAATTGACACATCGTACTTTTTGCTAACAGTACAAGTGTAAGAAAAAAACAAAAACATAACAAAGAGGACATACTACTACAACAATAACATTAACATCAACAACATAATAATAACAAAGCAAAGCAAAAAATCAACATTATAAAAACAATAACAACAACAAAAGAGCATGAATATTACTAATACCATTAAAAAAGAGTGCGTTTGAGTGCATAAATAATTAAGAACAAGAAAACTTTATATTATTACTCTGCTTGTTTTTGTTTCTCCTTTTTTTTAATAATAAATAAGTGCATTTAATGTTAATTATTATTATTTTTTTAATCCTATAGTTTAGTTAATTAAATATTTTAACTTAAAACAAAAAACTAACTCCTCCTTAACATATACATTAATTCATTAATAAATTTTGCCTAAAAAAGGAAATAAAAAAAATTAAAAAAGAGTTTGTGTGTGTGTAAGATTTTTTAAGTGAATGGCAAACGCACAATTAAGAAGGAAAATACAAAATAAATGAATTATTATTAAAAAATAGAAGAAGAATTAAATAAAATAATAACAAAACACAACGCGTTATCTTCATTTTATATGACTTATTCTTGTTCTTCTTCATTTTCTTAAACATAAATAACTACAAACAAACCTTTTGAAATACAATATAAAAAAATTTATATAGAAGAAGACATCATCATCGTTAACGTTATCGTTGAGCTTTTGCTGTGGTCGTTGTAAACGAAATGCAACGACGTGAACCACGACAATCAGGGTAAGTTTTTTTTAATAATTTTTATTTTATTTTTTAATCTTTAGTTTTTTCTTTAATATTATTTAAACATTTTATTGTTTATGTTATGATTATGGGGCATTTTTTTAAAGAGAATTTTAAAATTAATTAATTTTAAAATATTATTATGAAGCTTACTGAAACTCTACCGATTTTGCAAATTGGAAGATTTATTTATTTATTTATCTTGTAAAAAACATTATCTGACAATTGTTAACCATAAACCGTGCTGTCTATTTAGCGATTTTAATATTTGAAGTTTGTAATTTATGATAAAATTTATTTAATTTCTATAAGAAGAAAAATCATTATTAAGTTTATTTCAATACAGATTCAATAATACTTTTTTAATGTTAATTAATTTTGTAAAAAAAACTTTGAAAATATTCAGATTATTCTCTATTCAGGGTTAACGTAATTTTAAAAATAACCATTATCTATTAAAATTTTAGATCAAAACTAGTTTAATTCTAGATCCCTTCTATTTTGGTTCTGTTCTAATCCTAATCTGGTTCTGTTCTAATTGTGTTCTACTTCTTTTCTGGTTCTATTGTAGTTCTGAACTAATTCCCTTCTAATACTGCTCTAGTTCAGTTCAGGAAATTTATTCCGCTCTTTAAAATTTTCCACTTTACTTTATCGACAAAATTCAAATTGTTTTATTGAAAAACTGAAGAAAAAAATGAAATGAAATATTTTTTCCAAAACTATTTTTATTCGATTAATCAGTTTTTTTTCTATTTTGATAATTTATTAATAAATAGACTTGTTAACTTGTGTTAAATGCTTTCCAACTTATCTGTATTTAATAAGAAAATAAAGTTAAGAACAGACATAAATTATCTTTGAAAAAAAAAACTACTTTAAAATTGATATCAAGACAAAATGGAAATCGATAAGTAATTTCGGGAAAAAAATAGATAAAAGATTCCAAAAGTGCCCAGGATTGACTACCATGAGATAGGAAAGTAGCTAAGTAATTAAAAAAGTTATATTTCTTCTACCTCTTTCTAACTTAAACTGTCTGTCTCTCTTGCTCTAAGATTAACCATAATATTGCCGCTGAGAGTTGAGTGTCCTTTTGGAAAACCTAATTTTTTTATTTATTTATTTATTTGACTTGGCAACAGAATTTTATTATATTTTGATTTCTTTCAATATTAAAAGAACAAAAACTTAGAAAAACTTGAAAAAAAAGAAAAATGAAAGTAAAAGTTATGAAAACCTATTAAAACCTTCTCTTTTCATTTCGCCTTTTTGTGAAAGGCGAAAAGAACTATAAAATATTGCGTGCAATAAAATATAAAAAATCAACCTTTTTTTCAATATTTCTTTAATTTATATAATATATAAATCTATATACATATCTTTATATATAAAAAGTGTAAATAATATATAGATTATCGATACCCAAACAAAATCGTATGTTTTATGTAAAAAAAAAATAAAGAAAGCAAAAGAGCTTCGCCGAATCTTCAATATCTTTAACCACAAATGGGTGTGAAGTAAATACCTTATGTTTCGTACACAAAAGGCTTTTAACACAGAAACCCTTAATGAGTTGTATTTTTGGCTATATTTTTTTTATACTGAACCGATATTGATTGTTGAGGTTGCCTAAGATATCTGGCTATATCTTTTAATCTACTGAACCAATTATAGGAAACTTTTCAAGAGTATAGCAAATACTCAGGCCACATTTCAATGAGCTCTGTCAATTACTGTGGATGTGAGCCTGTCAACAACAGATAGACAGACTGACAGACTGACACTCATAGCTAAATCGACTCAGATTCTGATATAATGCAAGGATAATATATATACATTATGAGATCTAGAGCGTTACATACGTAATGACAAAGTTAATATACCCACGTGTGATGGTGTAGGGTATGAAAATATTAAGAAAATAAAGAAAAAATTTGTTAAGAACATTTAAATAATAAAAATAAAATCAAAAAACCATAAAAAACAAATGTTAGACAAAATTTATTTCTTATAGAAAAAAAAGACCAAAAAATGACGTCATTAAATCAAAAAATGATTCGAAATTGACACTTAATTTTGTGTGTGTGTATGTGTTTTTTTCTAATTTTTTTTACATACGTGGGTGTGTTTTTTTTTCAATTTTATATCTTGAAATAATAAACATAAACATGAACCATTAACAAAGACATGAATAAAAATCATAAAGAAATTATTTCTTAATAAAAAAAAGTTTGTTTTAACATTTTTTAAGATTTTTTTTCAAGAGTTTTCAAAGTAAAACTGACCTACGTGATGGTTTTTTAATATAAAAATTATAAATTAAAATAATTATGGAGATTAAATATAAAATTTTCTTATTTGAAACATAAAATCAGAGTTGTTATTTTTTAATTGCTTTTATTTTGTTTAATATTTTGAAAATGGTGGCAACTTTGTTTATGTTCTCTTCCATTCAAGGACATAACAGTGTTGTCAAGTGAATTAAAATAAAGTTGGGTCGAAGTCATAATGAAATGGATGTGGACTTAAATCAAACTAAAATTGGACTATAATGAAATGGAAGTGGAGAAGAATTGAACTAGAACTGAACTAGAACTGAACTAGAACTTAACTAGAACTGAACAAGAACTGAACTAGAATTAAACTAGAATTGAATTAGAACTTGACTAGAACTTAACTAGAACTGAACTAAACTGAACTAGAACTGAACTAGAATTGAACTAGAACTAAACAAGAACTGAACTGAACTAGAATGAATTAGAACTGAACTAGAACTGAACTAGAACTAAACAAGAACTGAACTAGAACTGAACAAGAACTGAACTAGAATTGAATTAGAACTGAACTATAACTGAACTAGAACTAAACAAGAACTGAACTAGAACTGAACTAGAATTGAACTAGAACTGAACTAGAACTGAACTAGAACTAAACAAGAACTGAACTAGAACTGAACTAGAATTGAATTAGAACTGAACTAGAACTAAACAAGAACTGAACTAGAATTGAACAAGAACTAAACTAGAACTGAACTAGAACTGAACAAGAACTGAACTAGAACTGAACTAGAACTGAACTAGAACTGAACAAGAACTGAACTGGAACTGAACTAGAACTGAACTAGAACTGAACAAGAACTGAACAAGAACTGAACTAGAAACTGAACTGGAACTGAACTAGAACTGAACTAGAACTGAACTAGAACTGAACAATAACTGAACAAGAACTGAACTGGAACTGAACTAGAACTGAACTAGAACTGAACAAGAACTGAAACAAGAACTGAACTAGAACTGAACTGGAACTGAACAAGAACTGAACTGGAACTGAACTAGAACTGAACAAGAAATGAACTAGAACTGAACAATAACTGAACAAGAACTGAACTGGAACTGAACTAGAACTGAACTAGAACTGAACTAGAACTGAACAATAACTGAACAAGAACTGAACTGGAACTGAACTAGAACTGAACAAGAAATGAACTAGAACTGAACAAGAACTGAACAAGAACTGAACTAGAACTGATAAGAACTAAACTGGAACTGAACTAAAACTGAACAAGAAATGAACTAGAACTGAACAATAACTGAACAAGAACTGAACTGGAACTGAACTAGAACTGAACTAGAACTGAACAAGAACTGAACAAGAACTGAACTAGAACTGAACTGGAACTGAACAAGAACTGAACTGGAACTGAACTAGAACTGAACTAGAATTGAATTAGAATTAAACTAGAATTGAATTAGAACTGAACTAGAATTGAACTAGAACTGAACTTAAAACTGAACTAGACTGAACAAGAAATGAACTAGAACTTAACTAGAACTGAATAAGTAATGAACTAGAATGAACTAAAACTGAACAAGAACTGAACAAGAAATGAACAAGAAATGAAACTGGAACTGAACTAAAACTGAACAAGAACTGAACTAGAACTGAACAAGAACTGAACAAGAAATGAACTGGAACTGAACTAAAACTGAACAAGAAATGAACTAGAACTGAACAAGAACTGAACTGGAACTGAACTAAAACTGAACAAGAAATGAACTAGAACTGAACAAGAACTGAACAAGAAATGAACTAGAACTTAACTAGAACTGAACAAGAACTGAACTAGAACTGAACAAGAACTAAACTGGAACTGAACTAAAATGAACAAGAATGACTAGATCTGAACAAGAACTGAACAAGAACTGAACTAGAACTGAACAAGAAATGAACTAGAACTGAACAAGAACTGAACAAGAACTGAACTAGAACTGAACAAGAACTAAACAAGAACTGAACAAGAAATGAACTGGAACTGAACTAAAACTGAACAAGAAATGAACTAGAACTGAACAAGAACTGAACTGGAACTGAACTAAAAACTGAACAAGAAATGAACTAGAACTGAACAAGAAAGAACTAGAACTTAACTAGAACTGAATAAGTATGAACTAGAACTGAACTAAAACTGAACAAGAACTGAACAAGAAATGAACTGGAACTGAACTAAAACTGAACAAGAACTGAACTAGAACTGAACAAGAACTGAAACTGGAACTGAACTAAACTGAAAAAAAACTGAACTAGAACTGAACAAGAACTGAACAAGAACTGAACTAGAACTGAACTGAACTAGAACTTAAACTAGAACTGAACAGAACTGAACTAAACTGAACAAGAACTGAACAAGAACTGAACTAGAACTGAACTAGAACTGAAAACTAGAACTGAACTAGAACTGAACAAGAACTGAACTAGAACTGAACAAGAACTGAACTAGAACTGAACAAGAACTGAACTAGAACTGAACTGGAACTGAACAAGAACTGAACTTTAACTGAACTAGAACTGATCAAGAACTGAACTAGAACTGAACTAGAACTGAACAAGAACTGAACTTTAACTGAACTAGAACTGAACAAGAACTGGAACTAGAACTGAACTAGAACTGGAACTAGAACTGAACAAGAACTGAACTTTAACTGAACTAGAACTGAACAAGAACTGAACTAGGAACTGAACAAGAACTGAACTAGAACTGAACAAGAACTGAACTAGAACTAAAACTAGAACTGAATTCGAACTAATGAAGAACTTAAGTAGAAGTAAACTAGAGACTGAACTAAAATGATTTATTCTAAAGCTCATTAATCTAACATTTATCTTCTTTACTCTAAATGCAAACAAAGTTTTTGCTTAAAAAAAATTTTTTGTTGTCTTAATTGAATTATTGTTTTTTATTTATTTTTTCTTTGCTCTTGTGTTTCATGTCTAATTATATAGATTTGTTGTTATTTTGTAATTTCTAAACACTTTGGAAATGTACGTAAAAATGAAAAATAATAAAACTAAATTGTAAATCGAAAATTGGCTTTAGTTTGGAAACAAATAGAATTATATTGTACAATTAGTATTGCACAATTTCTCTCGTAAATTTCTTAGCAACTAAATAAAAATGACGCCTTTTTTTACTCGAATGAGTAAATAAATAAATAAATAAATAGAAATTAAATGCATTTGATTCCTTTTTTATTTTTCTTAATTTTTCATTATTTTTCTTAATTACAGTTTTTTTAATTGATATGGCATCACTCTCATTAATAATTTAATTGATATGATAAAGTTGCCAAACTTAAGTTATAAGAAATTACAAAAATAGAGTTGCCATTTAATTAATTTAAATAAAAGATTTAATATATTTTTGTATTTTTATTAATTAAAAATTATTTTCAATAACAATAAATTTTGTTTTGTGTGGGATTTCAATTAATATTTTGTTTTCACATGTCAAGAGGTCACGTTTTTCTTGTTGTTGATGTTGTGATTGTTTAAGACTGTTTTGTTTTTTTGGGGCCACGTGATTGACACTTTAAGGATTTAAATTACAAAAAGATTAAATGTTATCGTACGTTTAGCAAACAAAGTAAAACAAAATAAATAAACTCTGAAAATACAAGAAACAAAAATGTATAAAGTTTTAATAAATAATACAAATTATTATATAAATAGAATTAAAAGGCAGACAGGACTGGGCGTTAATGCAAATGTGTAATTGAAAGACAAGATTTTTTGTGATAACGTGAAAATAAGATAAATAAGAGTTATTTCAAGAAGTCTGTTACAATTCAACTAATTTTACTTTGTCGCTCGGTTCTATTTCAGTTCAAGAGCAGTTTTAGAATTATATTAGTTCTAGTTCTGTTTTAGTTCAATTATAATTTGTATATTATACAACAGTTCTATTTTAGTTCTATTTCAGTACTAGTTTATCTCTAATTTAATTCTAGTTAAATTTTAGTTAAGTTCTAGTTTTAGTTCAGTTCCAGTTCAGTTCTAGTTTTAGTTCAGTTCAGTTCTAGTTCAGTTCTAGTTTTAGTTCAGTTCTAGTTCTAGTTCAGTTCTAGTTTAAGTTCAGTTCTAGTTTAAGTTCAGTTCTAGTTTTAGTTCAGTTCAGTTTAGTTCTAGTTCAGTTCTAGTTTTAGTTCAGTTCAGTTCAGTTCTAGTTCAGTTCTAGTTCTAGTTCAGTTCTAGTTCAGTTCTAGTTCAGTTCTAGTTTAGTTCTAGTTTGAGTTCAGTTCAGTTCTAGTTCAGTTTCTAGTTTTAGTTCAGTTCAGTTTTAGTTCAGTTTAGTTCTAGTTAAGTTCTAGTTTTAGTTCAGTTCTAGTTCAGTTCTAGTTCAGTTCTAGTTCAGTTCTAGTTCAGTTCTAGTTCAGTTCTAGTTTTTAGTTTCATTTCTAGTTCAGTTCTAGTTCCGTTCAGTTCTAGTTCATTTCTAATTCATTTCTAGTTCAGTTCCAGTTCATTTCTGTATCAGTTCTAATTCAGTTCTATAATCAGTTCCAATTCACTTATTAATTCGGCAAACAATTACCGTA